>PQWQ01000019.1:0-600000 GCA_002943765.1 Psoroptes ovis | reverse complement strand
TTTCATTGAGATTAATCGTACGTATTTCTTTGCGAGTGGTGAATATCAAATATTCATCAAGCTGTTTACAATGTTTTTGATCCGAATCCAATACACCATATGAACAAGCGCAACGATAATCTTGTTCAAAACCTTGTGGCATGGCGAAACAAAGTTGATCACACAAATGTTCATTAGTGAATTGATGTGAACAAACTGAATCACCTGGTGGTTGATTTTGTGCATCAAATATAACAATATCACGAAGCGTATCCAAATTCGATTTAAATGGTTCTGGTGTTTGCATTTGTGCAATTTCAGGTACTTTACTACCACGAAATATTGTACGAAGATTACGATCAACCCAATATATTTGTGAACCAAGAATTGATGCACCATATGGTGTTGGTAAATTTTTCCATACATATTGTCGGCGTCCACCAGAATACGAAACTTTTTGTATGGCATCTTCACGTGCATCAACCCAATACAGGTCATGAGTGACAATATCGATTGTTAAATCACGTGGATTACTAATACCGGTCACAACAATCGGTGTACGATTTCGACCATCAAGCAAAGCTTTTTCAATTTTAGGAAATTGTCCATAATCAATCCAATATAGGTAACGTTTAATCGGGTTAACAGCAATTTCTCTCGGTGCATCAGTAGTTGTTTTAATCAAAATCATTCGATTTTTACCATCCAAATGACTGACTTCAATATAAGTTTCATGCGGGAAAACATTGGTAAAATAAAGATTACCGGCAATCCAATCGATAGCGATACCACGTATACCATTACTACCGATACCATCGTTGATGATGTGCATTTTTTCCGTACCATCTGGCCGTATACGATAAATACCATTACGTTCACCTTGATTATATTCAATCCAATAAATATGATTTTTGACAACATGAACATCGATATGTAAAATATTATGGCCAGAACCGGCGATCGGTTGAATAGCTTCAGCATGATCTTCAAGACTAAAACCTTGCATTTTGGTCAACAACGATACGACAGCAAATGATTTATATGGTTGACAATTAGTTTGGCCATCAGTACGGAATCCAGTACTACACAAACATTTATGGCGATTATTTTCATCCGGAATACAGAGATGTTGACAATTACCATTCGAATGACGGCAAGGATGTGATTCAATACCCGGTTGTTTACTGTATATTTTCAAGTTCAATAAATTTGGTGAATTTTCTTCAATATTAACACTATTACTACCATCTGGTAGATTTACACGTACAATTTTTTCATAAACTGAATCTAAATAATACAATCGATTATTATAGATGGCCAATCCTTGTGGTTTAGCAATACCAGATGAACTAGTAATCAATGTTCGCCGATCTTTACCATCTTCATCAACACTTTCAATAACACCAACATAACTTTGACTAAAATAAATACGCCGATTATTATAATCAAATGTCAAAGCTTCGATTTGATGTAAGGAATCTTTAAGCAAAATACGTGTATTACTACCATCCATATTAGCTTTGGCTAGTTTTTGTGGTACACCAACACCACCTTCATCAAGCCAATATAATTTTCCTTGTAGCGGATCCAGCACGATTGCTTTAGGCTTGGCGACACCATTTTCACTACCATCATTACTGAGGATAATTCGACGATAATTTTTATCACCATCAGTTTTAACTACCATAATATTCGATGCTTTCTTATTGCCAATATATAGATTACGTCCAAGCCAATCGAATGCGAGACAATAAGGTGCACCAACAATACCATCAGCTAAAAACTTGGTTTGATTACCACCTAATAAACTGATCTTATACAAGGTACCATTTTCTTTATCATCATCACGTAATTGAATGTAATAAGTATAACCTTGTTGCTTGTCATAATCAAAATCATAACCATTTTCAATACCAATGATAGGGGTAAAATAACCGACAGATTTTTCATTAGGTGTAAGGCTAAGATCAACAATTTGTGTAGTTTTCATTACCATCAGGTATGGTGTATCGATTGGTATACAGCGACCGCCACCAGCGCCACTGCCTACATCATTATTGTTGCCAATCAAAGTTGAATTAGTTGATGAACGATCTTGTCCATAACCAGGTGGACATTTACAAGTGTAACCAGGTGATTTTGGTGATAACAGACATAAATGGGTACATGATGCATTCAAACATGGATTGGTGGATGTTTGTGGCTGTAGTAATGGATGATTAATGTGGATACCAAGCGGTTGACTAACCAAATGTGATACAACTGTTTGATTTGAACCACGAAATTTATGACATGAAAGTACACGATTCAATTGTCGATCAGTCCAATATAATGTATCTTCAAATATTGTTAATGAATGAGGATGTAATAAGTAATGATTATGTGACAGGACTTGCTGCCGGCCACTGCCATCATAATTACAGAAATCAATATAATCCAATTTCGAATCGGCAAAATAAATACGTCGAGTCGGTATATCGATTGTAAGACCATTGGGCCAATAAATTTTAGTGTTTACAATCGTTTTCCGTTCACTACCATCCATACCCATACGTTCGATTCGAGGATTTTCACCCCAATCACTCCAAAACAATATTCGAGCATCATCACGTGGATCGAGACAAATACCTCTTGGTTGACTAATATTTTGACTAAGTAATATGATATGATTTCTACCATCAAGCGTTGATACTTCAATTGTTTTCAATCTAGAATCGACCCAATATAAATTCTTCCCGATCCAATCGACGGCTAATCCTTCGACTAGATCAAGGCCACTATCGATAATGATTTCTGGTTCATTTGAATTTTTACGTATTCGATAAATTTTTTTCGCATGCATATCATACCAATAAATAGTGCCTGATGACATTTCGGATGCTGTTGCAACAACATTTTCTACCCGAACAGGTATACGTTCCAGCGATACATTTGTTATGTTTGCTATCAGTATTGAACGACGATTCGATATGACCATATAGGCTTGTGTTCGATTCAATGCTTTACAATATGTATGATTAACCAATTGATAACCTTGTTCACATTCACATTTAAAACCAACACTACCATTGATATTTGCTTTTTCATTAAAACATTTATGGCTACAAATACCGATCTGTTCGCATTCATTAATATCAACACAAGTACGTGTATCATTGAGTCGTTCACCAGGTGGACATAAACACAACGGACCTAATGGTGTTTCTTTACATTTATAATAACAATTTTGTTGTTGACAACTAACTAAACCACAAGCCGGTCCTTCATCGGAACCATTTGGACAATCAGGATGATTATCACATATTTTATCCACAGGTATACAACGATCAGTAACATTTGAACATGGCCATTGTTGACTTGGACATTCATAACGAGCAACGCCACATGCATGTCGTTTATCTTCATCCGAATTATCACCACAATCATCACGTCCATCACAAATCCATGATTTAAATATACATTTGGAATTATCACATTTAAAATGATTATTTGGACATTCAATTTGGCCACATGTTGATGGTTCATCACTATGATCTTCACAATCAGGATTACCATCACAATACCATGATTTGGGAATGCAAATTTTCGATGTTTTACACTGGTATTGTTTTTCAGCATCACATTGATTCGTTGACAATTGGGGACAATCTTTTTCATCTGAACCATCTTGACAATCATTCATACCATCACAATGATAACTTTCATGCAGACATTGTTTCATATCTGCACATTGAAATTGATTTTTCGAACATACGATTGGTGGACAATTTTTCTCGTCTGCTTGATCAATACAATCATTATCACCATCACAAACCCATGATTGTGGAATGCAATGGCCACTTTCAGGACAAGTGAATTGTAAATATGAACATTTTTTATCCTTACACGAATCACCTTCATCACTACCATCACCGCAATCATTTTCGCTATCACATTTCCATGTCATCGATATACAGCGGCCATTATCGCAAGCAAATTCATTTGCACTACACGTAATATTAGCGCAACCAGCTTCATCGGAAAAATCACCACAATCATTATCTTTGTCACATTTAAATCCAAGCGGTATACAACGGCCATTAGCACATTTAAAATCACGATCACTACATGATTGTGTACAATTTTGTTTTTCATCCGAACCATCCAAACAATCATTATCACCATCACATACCCATGATTTAGGGATACAACGTTGATTATCACAGGTGAAATCCCATGAATTTGGACATGCTTGTAATGGTGGTTCTTTTACGGGGTCTAATATACATGTCCGCTGATCGTTGGATAATTTTTCACCATATGGACAGCCACATTGTATCATTAATCTGTCCATTGTTTGATTATCGTTGCTTGGTATGGCAAAACAAAATTTTTGACAATTACCATTATCATAAAGACATGGATGGAGGTTGTCGATTTTTTGTGCATCACAACTAAACACCCGTATACCATAGAGACGGCTACCTTCTTCAACAGTGTTGATTATCTTCTCATCACTACCATTGATTTTATTCATACGTAAAATGGCATCCAAACGCCAATCAGTAACATAAAGCCAATCACGATGTATGACCAGTGAAAATGGATGTTTAATACGTGGTGAATTGATTGTTTTCACATCGGTACCATCCAGATTTGCATGTTGTATATGGTCGAGCAATGCATCACACCAATAAAGACGATCATTTTCATAATCAATACTAAGACCATTTGGCCAACCAAGGAGGACACCACGAAATATCATAACATTTGTACCATCTAAATATGCACGACTTATGTTGGCTGGTCTATCCCATTCCGAATAGAATATATAACCACGATTGGGGTGGACGACGATAGCACGGGGACGTTTAAGATTTTTAAGGAGCACTCGGCGATATGTTGAATTGTTAATACTGATTACATTCAGCGTACCTTTACGGCTATCAATATAGTAAAGATTGTTCGATATCCAATCATGTGATAATCCTTCAACACCTTCATTTTGTGATGCGAGGACATTTTCTTTGCCAGTACCATCAACTTTTATTTTGTAAATAACATCCAAGATAACATCCGAATAGAATATATGATTAGTTCGGGCATTAAAATCGAGGCCAACAAATCTTGCTGAACGGCTAACAACCGGTACAATGGCATCATTGAATCCACTTAATTTCGGTTCCAATATGATACCACGAACAAATTTTTGCTGTGAATACATTAGGAATTCATCAATTTTCTCGCATGACCTTAGATCACTGGTCAATTGATACCCGATATCACATGCACAACGATAACCAAGCTTAAATGAATTTTGATCACCATTCCGCGTCAGTACACACATATGTTGACATCCACCATTATTATCACTGCATGGATTAAATACGACTGGTTGACGTAATGCATGTACAGTACGAATACTTTTCGGTTCTTTAACAATATTTCGATCACGATATAGAATTTCAATATCGCTTGTATTATGAAGATTTAGTCGTAACACACCTTGCCGCGTACTATCAGTCCAATAGATATAATTTTCAAACAATGATAACCGTACAGGTGATGGTACTTTAGTACTACCACGTATTATTGTATGTCGTTCTTGCCCCTCATAATTAACGACAACAATTTGATCCAGCTGTGAATCACACCAAAATACACGTTGCATTATGTAATCAACAGTCAATCCGGTAGCTTTGTAAATATAATTCGATACAATCGTTCGACGCTGGGTACCATCCATCAAGGTTCGATCAATATTATCATTATCAGTGAAAAACATCAAGCCACGTGTAGGATCCAAAGCAATATCTAAGGGTGATGTAAGATTTTGACTGAGAACAATCGAATGATGGCTACCATCAATTTCCATAATGTCAATTTTTTGATTATGTGTATCGCAAATATAAATTTTGTTTGCAATCCAATCGATAGCTATCGAAATAGGTGTCCATGCATAATAGACGCTTATTTCTTTGGTAAATTTTGTTGGACGATTAGGATCAAGATTAATACTGTATATCTATATGAGAAATAAAAAGGGAAAAAATTAAAGGATTAAAATTTAAACATTTCATTGATAAATAATTATTATTGTATCAAGTCTTTGAAAATGATCTTAGCCTTTCAAAATCATTATAAGAAAATAATGTTAGGTTGTCCGAAAAGTTCTGTCCGATTTTCATCAAAAACTCTATTGATTTAGCCGAATGAACTTTTCGGACAACTTAATAATAATAATAATAAGATTCAAATTTCGCTAAGATAATTTGATCTGATTTAATCTTGTTTTTTTTCCTATTTGAAATTGAATTTTGTTGTAAAATTATAATTATGTAAGATACACATTCGATCATTGATATTCGTTGGTATATTTTAAGATTTAATGGTCAGTGGCAGCAGCCGAAGAAGAAAAAAATTTCTCAGAGATTGACCAGTTGAATGGTCGAAATAAATTTTTTATTTATAAAAAAAACTTACTTTTCGTGTTTCAATATCTGACCAAAATAATATATTTTTAGCAAAATGATAATCTAAACCGCTTGCGGCCGTTGAATTTGTAATGATTTCCAATGAATTTCCAGTGAAATCCATACGATATATTGAACTATGATGTACGAACATTATTTGCATATCTGAACCTTTTTATAAATTTTTTTCATAGAAAACAAATGAAAATTAAAATTTGAATCAAAAATTAATTCGAATTAAATCAAAAAATAGAATGATAATCGACAAAAATCAGATGATTGGACAATGAAGAAACACAGAAATCATTGATCGAAATAGATATTTGAAAAATGGACAAATAGATAGGAGATAAAAAAAAATAGAGCAAAGTTTTTCGAAGCGAAAAAACACCAGTTAATACCAAATGACCATTAATTATCATTTGGTATCGATGATTGATACCAAATGATTTTTGAATGATCAAAGATATTAAAATAATGGGGAAAGATATATCATTAATGATGATAATTTTAAATGATTAATACTTACTATTTTCAGCTTTACAATGATGTCCATCCAGCAACTGATAGCCATTTTGACAATTACATTTATAACTACCGATTGTATTGATACAATATTGATCACAATATTGCCATTCATTACATTCATTGAAATCAATGCAAGATTTTAAATTTTTTTCATCTAATTTCATACCAACATCACAATAACATTGGCCACCATTCAACGATGCTTTACATTTGTATTCACATTGTAATGAATCACAATTTTTTGTTGCTGTTTTGGTGGAAATTATTGAAAAATAGAAAAAATTAAAATTAATTACAATTACAAATACACGATCATCATCGAAAAGATCGGAGAAAAATGGATCAAAGATAATAATCATATGAATTCGAAAATCGAATGTAATCACATTTGATTCGAATATCGAATCATATGAAAGTAAATCGAATCAAATCAAATCAGTTGATTGATTGATTGATTCGATCCGAAAATCATTTGATCAAATTATTAGGTTGTCCGAAAAGTTTTGGCCGATTTTTATGAGCAAATCTATTCGTAATTAAGCGGAATGAACTTTTCGGACAGCCTAATAGATTCAATAGATTAAATTACTTACAACAAGCTTCTTTTTCATCGGCACCATCCGTACAATCGGCAATGCCATCACATAATTTTTCACGATTTATACATTTTTTTTCGATTGGACATAGAAATTTATTATCAGGACATGATACGATGGCTACGTGAGTTGAAATTGATTGGTCAAAACAACAATAAAAGCAATAGATTAATAATCATTGAAAGGGAAATTATTTTCAATTGAAATCAACAATAATCATTGATAATCAATTGAAAATAAACGATTTAAAAAGATTAAAATTAATTAAGCAGCGAATACATACTACAATTAGATTCATCAATTGAATCATTACAATCTGAATGGCCATCACAACGCCATTTAAGCGGAATACAAATTGCATTCGTACAACGAAATTGATCATTAGTACATGGTGGAAAATTACAATCTTGTTCATCGGATTGATCCGAGCAATCATTCCAATGATCACAACGTTTAGTTTCATCAATACATTTACGGCCATTTTTACATCGGAATTCATTCAGCTCACATGTTTTCGTTCCATTCAAATGTTTACAATCGGATTCATCCGATTCATCACGACAATCATTGTAGCCATCACATTTTTTCGTTGCCGGTATACAAATAGTGCTACCATTATTTTGACAAATATGATCATCAATTTGACAAGGTCTATATGCTAAAAAATGAATTGAATTCAATTAAATTAAAGAGGATGAATCAATAATTAAAATTAATAAATTAAAATTCGAATTCGAAATTCGAACGCGAAAATTGAATTAATCAATCAAAGATTCGATTGAATCTATCAAATCAAATCTTTGATTGATTAATTGATTAATTAATACAAACAAAGTAGAAAATACTAATTAAATTAATCAAAATTCGATATTTTCGATTGAATATTCATGAAATATGAACAAAAACAACAGATAATAATACTTACAACATGTTTCACCTTCATCAGATCCATCTTGGCAGTCAACAATCTGCGAAATTCACAACAAAAAGAAATGAAATTAATCAAAATTAATCAATTGAATTGAATTGATTCGATTTAATCAAATCGAATCAATCATAAATCATGAATCATCTTCATTCATTAATTGAATTAATCAATGAAATATTTACCTTATCACAGTGCCAATGTAATGGTATACAATATGTTTTATTGAAAACATATTGGCCACATGTAAATTGATTTGGATCACATTGCGGTGGTGGACATGATTGATTTTCATCTTCATCACCATCACAATCTTTTTGAAAATCACATACCCAACGTTTTGGGATACATTTACCATTATTACAACGAAATTGATCTTGTGTACAATTTTTGATTTGTGATAATAATAATAATGATGCTGCTGGTGATGATAATGCTGTTGATGATGATCTATTTAATGGTGATGATAATGATGATGATGATGATGGTGATGATAATGTTAATGATGCTAATGATGATAATGCTGATGATATTAGATCTGTGGTGGTGGTAAGGGATGAAAATCAAATTAATTAATCAGATCAATTAATGAATATTCTGGGGATATATTCTTGGGGGATATTTGGACCCAAATTGGACCAATCAAAGACAGATTCGACCAAATGTAGAATGATTCTGATTGATTGAATTAGAATTAAATCCGTAAAAATGTCAAATTTTTCAATCAAAATTTTCACCGGTATGAAATGAGCACATTTCGAATAGGAAATATGTGAATATTTAGAGCAAATAAAAATTGTGAAAATGTGAGAACTCTTTATTGAATTTAAAAATTTCATTTAAAAATGCATCGAAAATTCAATGAAAATCAATTCATCATTCATTCATTCATTTGTCAGAATAATATTTTGACAAGTGACAAGTTAAATCAGGTGAACTACAACCACCTTTGGTATCCATCGACATCCATCGAATTTCACTGTATTCAACATCGAAATTTGACCAAAAAAGTCCCGAAAAAGTCCAGAAAATCGCCTGAAAAACTGGCCAATCATTGAAATGGTTGAAATGACCGAAATCGAATGGACATATTCCAATGGAAAAAGTGAAAATATTCCTATTTCAACTCATTCAACACGCCAACAGACACATATACACATGAATGGGCAACAAAATAGTGAATTTCAAGGGAGAAAAATGAATTCAATTAAAATTTTCAATTCAATTTCAATCAAGCAAATCGATGAATTTGTAATTTTTGAAAATTTTTAGAAAAAATTTTCAAAAATTGATTCCATAGAAAAAAAGCTCATTTAATACATGAATGATTATGGCCTATTCTTCATCTATTCATGTCAACAGGTGATTTACTACGTGGCAACTATGTATTCGAATTTCGAATTATGCAAATTTCAAATTTCATTCGAAATTTGATAAATCAATTCCAATCAAACGAATCAAACCAATCAATCAATCAAACAAATCATTTAAAATTTCAAAATTTTAATTAAAAATTTAAAGAAATTGAAGAAATCGAAAGCAATTTCACCTTGAATCAATCAATTGATCAGCCAATCAATCAATCAAAGCATATTAATCAAACAAACAGAAGTAATTTAATCAATAATTCGTTATTTATCAAAAATGGGTATTTCACCTGAGAATTTAAAAGCGATAAAGCTTTGCTTGTAAATATTCATTAGCACACAGTAAGTACGTACTGGCGTAAAGTTCGCTTGTTTGTTCGCTTGCTTACGTAATCAAAGGCTTATGGATGGCAATTTCTATGATGGCAAACATTACATTCAAAAAATGTTTCACACGATTCACACATAATTATTCAACACGATTAGCACAATTCACGATTTAAACATTTTCATATTGAATGATGATGGTCCATCATCATCTATTGGACAATACGTGAAGATTTTCAATTTTTAAGATTTTCAATTTTGAAGATTTCAAGCTTTCAATTCGAATAATTGAATACTTACAGAGGAAAAACATTTCACACATTTGAAATTTTCAAATTTGAAAATTTTTTAAGAGGTTGCGATCTTAGCAATTGCTCGTGATTGTTTCATGTATGTCAATTCAATCACACAATTATTCATCGCAAATCGCAAAAAACTTGCGTCATCTCGCGCATTGAAGGTAGTGTGGAGCGAAAGGATCAATTTTCTTAAATTTTTCCCCTTGGTTGACCCTTGTAATCCTTACATTTTCCTCAAAAATCCTCAGAAATAATCATAATCTCAAAGGGGTAACCAATCAGCGAAATTTTAGCTCTGATTTTTAGCCAATCAAATCAATCATACAGTTATCAATCGATCAATCGATGTGATCAGCCAATCAAATCAATCTTTTAGTTCTTTGACCAATCACAGAGATTTAAGACTGTGAAAAACTTTATGAATGGCCCTGACTGATGGTAATTTGACGTCAAATTTTTCAGAAAATTTCAAATCAAAAACCAACGAGAAATTCCCATGGAAATTTCACATGAAAATCGTAATCGATTGGATTCGAAATTCGAACGAAAAATCAATCATATCAATGATATCAACGACCATTCGATATAATTGATGAAGAAATATGATGATCAACATCATCACCATCAGGGACAACATCGTCGTCAACAACAGCCGAAATTCAGGTAAATAGAATAACAAACTAAGTATAAGTATCAATAAATCAAAAAGGTTAGAAAACCTGAAAGGTTTTTAAAGGTTGATCAGCGAAAAAAAAGCTGGCAGCTAATGCAGCTTAGTATATGAGTTGAAAGCTGGCTGAACGAGTTTTCGACTGATTCACTGGCTGAGCCAAATGTTGTCTTCGATATTTTCTACTCTTTGATCATCATCATTTGAGTAATGATGTTTTCATCGTAAATAAATGATGTGATGTGATAACCAAAAGAAAGAAAATTGCTTCGTAAAGATTAAAAATAAACCATCTTAGAAAAAAAACGATTCAGCGGTTGCCAAATGGATTGGCAGAGGGATTTCTTCGAAAATCATTGAAAATCACTGCAAATTGATTCATTCGATGATGATTTAGCCACTAAAATACAGGTAAAGCATGTAACCAAAGCCACGCATGCTGTAGTCGAATGTTTGCGAAGCTAAGAAAATTTAAATCGAATTCGAATCATTTTGATTAAATCGAATTCGAATCAATTCAATTATTTGAAATTTGGAAAAATTCAAATATTCAATGACATATGAATTGACAATTTGAACTAATCATTTGAAATGGTTTGAAGACTCTCTGAAGATGTAAGGTCATTTTGGCCAAGCAACTAAACTATTCGATTCAATTCTGTCATCATTATGTAAAGGCTCATACCCTGAATATGAATAATATGCTATTGATGATGATGATAGTATTCATTTTTTATCAACGATTAATGATGATAATAATGAAGAATATCATTATGATCATTTGATGGTAAGTAGACGATTCGACAAAAAGTCAAAGTACACAACAGGGCATATACAAAGCCAAGGCAAGCCAAGCTAAAGCCAAGCCAGACATTTTAATGATATTATTCATTCATTCATTCAGTCATTCATTCATTCAATCAATCATTTCATAATGATAATAATGACGAAGATAATAGACCGGCTTTTCGGTCGACAATTGGTACAACCATTGATACATTCGAATAGGAAAATAATGAATAATGAATCAAAAGTCGATGATCTTTTTGAATAATAATAATGACAATAATATGAGCCGTCATATCAATGATAAATCGAGGCGTAAAAGAGTTAATCAAAGAAAGATAATACAACTCAATTGATCAATTTTGATCAATTGATAGACGATATTGGTTGGTCTTTGAAGCTAATCAGTCAATTAATAAATCAATTAATCAATGAATCAATGAAAACACTTACCACCATGTTTATTATTATTGCTACGTAATATAAATGTATCAATCGGTGATGATGGCGATGATGATTCTGTTGATGATGATTTTGCAGCTGTTACAGCTGATATCGTCAATATATTCGATATAAATATTGTCGATAAACATATTGAGGTAATTATTATCATTAATTGTAATAAATTATACATAATACATTTTCTATTATTATAATAATTTAGATCATGATCAAAATGATGATTGATTGATATCAATTTCGATGATTTACTTGATTTTGTCGTTGATTTTGATGGTAATTTTTTTATTTGATTTTCAATTATTATCATCATTTTTGTTGTTGTTGTTGATGATGATGATTGATTATTCTTTATAAGCTTTGAATTTATTCTTTTATTATTTAATTGATAATCATCAATTTGATTACATATTTTGATCATATTATGATTGATTGCATTCGATGATTTCATTATTTATTCTTGGAATTTTCTCAAATTTTTAACAATTTAAACATAATCACTTCATTATTAATTGGCATCATTCATTTTTGTCTATTTTCAAATATATTTCGAATGATGATAATCTATTGGATTGATTCAATTTATTGATTTATAACTGAAGAACAAATAATGCGGAAATTTATTCATCAAAAAACCCACTTGATGAATAATGTTTCACATGTATAAATTGATGAATAATTTGATTGATTGATCAATCGAATTGATCGGTACACAATTGATTACACATTGAAATATACTGTCACTATCAGTTCACTTTGATAATTGATCACTTATCAATGATTTCATGAATATTTCTTTGATGATTATTCAAATTTTGCACTAAATTTCAACACTTTCAATCAATATTTTGATGCTTTGATTTATTTGAATTTTTTAAAATTCAAAAATATTTGGTTGTTTGGTCAATTTTTACAATTTTGATTAATAGAACACCTTGAACACACACTGAGATTCGAAATTCGAATTGAATTACCATTCCGATCGGGTTACCATAGAATTATCACATATTTTATTGCAGCAAATTTTAATTTTTCTTTAGTGAAATTTGAACAAATTTTGAACAATTTCAAATAACTATACGTGGTTTATCGTTGTAGCCGTTGTTGTTCTTGGATTTACAACAAAAATATTGGCAGATAATCAAAGCAATCAAACGGTATAAACTGACTTTTGAAAGGTTTAAACCTGATATGATTTGTCAAAAAATTCGATAATTTATAATTCAAAACACTTGATTTATGATTATTGTTGATCATTGATCATCACTGTGTTGATATCTTGAAATATTTTTTGAAATATTTTGAAATATTTTGAAATATCTGAAAATAAACAAAAATAAATCATTGAAATTCAATTTATGATTATATATGATGCAATCAATATGTAATGATATTGATTTGAAATTTAAAGAAATAATTCTGGAAAATCCAAATAAAATAAATAAGAAATAATAATTATTTGAAATTATTGAATCAAAATAAATGAAATCAAGATGATCATCAATGATTATCATTATTATTCTAATTATTAATTTCTAATTATTCAATGAAATTGGTGGTAAACATTGGTAAACATTGATCATAAACAATAAATCTTTGAGAAATATGAATAAATACGAATAAATAAATAAACAAATATTTCTTTAAATGTCTTAAAAACAACAGCACAGGCGACATACATTGATTTCACAGAAACACACACACTTATTTGATAACTATCTCATAGATTATCATGGATGAATATCGCATTGAATATCAAATATACCATCATTCATTTATTAATTCATTGATTAATTCAATGAATTATCACTTTTACTAACTTAATTAACCAATTGAAAAACATACAGCAAAAAAAAAATGCTTGAATATTTGATAAATGCTTGAATTTCTCTGTGATCAAAACTTTAGTTACACAATTAACCTAATGAAACTAATTGAAAAACACACACAGATTCAATACAAACACAGAATAAACAAGTGTCCAATGATATAAAATCAATCAAATACAAGCACCACCACCACCACCAATAACAACTAAATACACACACAAAATACACACGAATACACACAGAAAAATATTCACCTGTATATGTGTACACACAGAGAGACATATATTTATCGTTGTTTGTTGTTTATCGTTGATTATTATTGTTGTTTGTTGTTATTGTTGGCAAAAAATATGAAGAAATTCGTACATGAATATTGATGGATTTGAAATGGATGGATTCGAATGGATGGATGGATTCAATGAATGAATGAATGAATGATTAAATGAATGAATGAATAGATGGATGGATGAATGAATGGTTGGATGGACGAATAGATGGATGGTTAGATGAATGGATGGAGAAATATTTTGATGATGGTGGTGGTGGTAAGGTTGATGATGATGATGGTGGTGGTGGCGGTGTCGTCGGCGGCGATGGTGGCTGTTGTCGTCGTCCTCGTCGTCGTTATTTAGTAGAAATTCACTGACCAAATATATTCATTGAGAGAGAAAATACTTGAATTTTGCCACACCGACAATACACAATGAACAAACAAACAAATACAAATACAATTAAATAAAACTGTATTTGTTTACTTTGATTTATCGAATACTTATTTACTTTGTTTACCTGTTGTTTACCTGCTTAAATGTGTTTGGGATGCTCGTCGTATGCTTGTATTTGATTATATTACGATGTTTATATATTTCGATGATAACGTTAATTACAAGTCGATGGTGGTTTCAGATGGTGTTTTCAAATGGATGCTTTTGAAAATACATCATTCGAATGTTTCATGCTCGTTTTTTTTGATGATCATTCGTTTGTTTGTTTGTATGTTCGTAACACGATTACGAACGAGCTTCAATTTGTTCAATTTGTTTGTTTACAAAAAGTTTCACATACGAAAATTCATAGAAAATTTGATTCGTAAGAAAATTCCCTTCGTAAGAGAAGAGATTTTATCAGAAGAAAAGATTTCTTATTTTCTTAAATTTTCCGAATCATTGGCCAATACGTCCAGTTCAATTTTTCCAACAGGTGGTGGTGGTGAGCATCAACATTTCATTGATTTAGTTTGTTCGGTTATTTACGATCGAATATATTCGAACAACACTAACAAGTCCTATGAGCTCGTGATGTTGATGTTTTTCAAAATCTCTAAGAAATGAAAAAATGAGTTCATTAAGACTCAATTGGATTCGAATATGAACAGTCATACCTGTTGTTGCTGATGCTGATTGATGATCATACGATTTACCACCACGATGTTTTCATTCGACGTCTTCTTCTTAAGATGTTTCAACGCTTTAATCTTGCCAAGATGATAGTTTTAGCATCAATTTTTGTTATAATCTTAAACATTCGAATTGATTTAAGTAGAGATAAATGGTATAACAAAGATAATGATCAGCTATTACAAACACACATATATGAACACACTTACAGGTAGTAGAAGCATGAACGTCTTCAGACCTCGTCGTTGTCTTCGTTTATTCAGCTCGTCTTCGTCTTCTTCAGTTCGTCTTCAACCAATTTTGATCAGCGAAAAATTTCAAAGATTTCGAACAGGTATAAACAATGGTTATAGATAGTAATAACAGGTAACACAGGTAAAACAGGTGGAGAGTGGAGAGAGTGAAGAGAGAGCTCGAATCTGGAAAATCCAAACATTTTTCGTAGTTCTTCGTTGTTCTTAGTTGTTTTATGCTTGTGTCATATCTAAGGTTGTCCGAAAAGTTCTTGCCGCTTAATCATCGATAGAATTGCTGATGAAAATTGGCCAAAACTTATGGGACAACCTTAAATTTCAAACAAATTTTCTTATTTCATAAGAAAATTATTTGCTTTTTCTTCGAAGAAAATAAAATTACATGACGACCACTTGTTGATCATATAATCATCATCATGGGTTCTTTGGTTTTGATTCGTCTCTTCATTTGTTTGCTGACACCTTTTTGCTTTGTTTTTTCTCAGTGCTCATTTTCGAATCTTCAAATCTTCGATTTTGATATTTGATTTGATTTCTCTTCGAAGAATAATGGCAGTTTACTTGCTCATTTGTTTGTATTGATCATTTGAAAACAATCAAGACACAATCGAATCCATCTATCTCGAAGATAATTTCGGTTGTTTTTGATCTTAGTCTTTGTTCAGCTCAATACAATCGACCAAAACAATAAGAAAACAATAGAAAACCATTCAATAATCAATGAATAACCATTGAATAATTATTAATTATCGATCAATCGATCGATTGATCAATTGATTGATTGATTTGCGTTTTTTGTCTTCATTTGTTCTCAGTTACTTATATTAGGTTGCCAGCAAAATTTTTGCCGGTTATATCATTGGAAAATCATTGCGAAAATCGGCAAAAACTTTTCGGACAGCCTAATACAAATATACAATACACAGCAAAATTTGAATGTTTTGTCTTCATTTTCATTGAATACTATATCATGATGTTCAGTGTTGTAATCACTGGTTGTAAGATGGTCAAATTATTCATTAAATTAAAAGTAATTTGTTTTTGTTCAAAGATTCAAAGAGATTTCCCCTCGATTTTCCCCTTTGACAAAACAATAAAAACAAAAGAACAAAAGATAACTGGAAATTCGAAAAGTTAAAATAGTCGAACACTGTTTGGCCTGTTTGGGTCGAAATGGAAATGAAAATTTGTAAAAAATCCGGTTTTTCTCTTTCGGCAATTTTCCGTTTTATCATCATTGAATTTATTTGGTTCAAATGAATTTCTATGAATGAAATCATCGACGATGATCAATAATTTTCCAATTTGATACAAATATTTTTCTCTAAAATTGCCGAATGTTTCCGGTAATTTTTTTTTCACGGGAATTTTTCTGGGAATTTCTTTTTTTCTAAAATTAAAAAATGAGAAAATTCCCCAGAAATGTTTTCATCTGTTTTCGATCGAAACTGGCAGCATTTTTTTCTGACTGTGGTAGTGGTATAGTTTGATGAATGGTAGCTCATTCGATAGAACGTGCACGTTCATGGTTTTTTAAATTTTTTTTATTTATTTATTTTCTGGCGCTCAATTTTTGAAAATTTCGATTTGACTTAATCAAATTTTGATAAATTGTGATTGAAATCTTAAATAAATTGGCTAAAAATGACAACACCAAATGAATATCAACGAATATTTGGCATAACATTTGCACAATTAATACCAAAAGAATTTATTCGAAAACATTTACGTATAAATTTAAATTCAGATAATTTTAAATTTGATAAAGAATTGATTCGAACATTATTCTTGTATGAACAACATCTGAATAATATGTTAACGAAAAATTTTTGGGATAATATTTTGGATGATTTAGATTGTAAATTTTTATTAAATAATCAATTAATTAGTAAACGATTTCAATCGAAACAATTGGCTGAATATTTTTTCAATGAAATACATTTGAATTGTAAGTATAAACAAACCAAAGAGATTTCTTAAAGATTCCATTTCTTTAATTCAATAATTTCCAATTTCCTTAGATAGTAAATTCAAAGTCAATAAACATTTTGTGAAGAAAATTGAAAAAATAATCGATGATTTAATGAAATCATATAATATCAGTGAAATTAATGATTATTTGAATTCGAATGAATTCATATCAAATGAAGAAATGAATGAAATTGATGTTGATTCAAGTAACAGTGATAATAGTAGTGATTATGAAGAAATACAATCCGTGAATCAACAACAACAATCAGCTGAAACTGAAGATCAACCTTCATTGCCGCATGCAGAGCAATCTGTGCCTGAACAACCACAAGAAAAGTCCGCTGTGAATGTAACCAATGATAATGATACAAATAATGTCAATAATGAAGATGATAGTAGCGATAGCGAGCGATCCTTGATTATTGATTCTCAACAAGACAATAATGTTTGTGATGAAAATAATGAAAATATCGATTCAGACAGTGATAATGGTACACCAGTGATCAGTGAATCGATTGAAAATCAAATTGAAAAGCTTAAAGAAACGCCAGTGGCCAATTCATTGAAAAACATTGCGGCGAACACACCGAAACCAATAAATCATTCAACACCAGCACCCAAGAGATTGAATGAATCAAATAAAAGTAATGAAAATAATCCTGTAAATACTGATAGTGATACTGAAATTGAAGATAATAATCAAGAAGATCTAGGTAATGATAGCCACAATACATTGAATGAAAGATTTTCCAACATTATTCGCCGTGAAAAACAACGAATACAGCGAAGAAATATTGTAAAACATAAGAAAATACGGTTAAATAATCAAAGAAAAGATGATACATCATTTGCTGCTGATGATGATGACAATGATTCAATGACATTTAGTGATATTGATATTAATGAAACTAATACTAATAAGAATAAGAAGAATCGTAAAAGTAAAAATTATATTTATGATAGCAGCAGTCAAAATAATGATGATGATGATAATGATAATGGTTATAGTGTTCCAAATGATTTACATTTAATACGTAAAGAATTATTTTCAAATTTACCTAAAAGTTATACGGAAGATGAAGATCTTCGAATTATTAAATTTATTGTCAAAGAAAATCGTTATCGTGAAATTAAAGGTCGTGTATTGTGGGAAGATATGGAAATTCGGAAAGTTTGCCCAAGAACATGGCAAAGTATGAAAGAACGTTTTCGTCGTACGATTGTACCGAAAATTCATTTTTATCAAAAATTATTTCAACTTTCCGATGATGTTGTATCGAATATTGAATTTTATTCATATTCAAATCAATTATCGAGGATAAATAAATATTGAACGATGAGGAAGATAATGGGAATAGTGATTTATTAGTCCATTTTTCCTGAAAATTAAAAAATTAAAGGTCCAAAATGAATATAAACATAAACAAATGCATATGTGTGATCGCGCCATCTATCGTATTCGTTTGAAACCAATTATTGCGCCATTTATTTACAAGTATTTTTGATATTTTTATTTTTATGTTTACATTTGGTGAAGTTTTGATTTTGTTTAATTTTGAAATTACTTCAAATTGAATAAAAAATGATACTGAAATTATTATTAGTATTGGTGATATCATGGTTATTCCATTATTTACCTGTCATTTCAGCTAAAAAAGATCGAATAAAATTGAATGAAATACAAACCCTTACATTGTATTCAGATCGTTGGACTGAATCACGTCGTACATCACCAATACAACAATTAACATGTATCGGTGGTTATTGTAATCAAGTACAAATACGATCAGCACAATGTTATAATCGTGGTAGTGATGGCCGTTCAATTCAATGGGAATGTAAAGCAGATATATCATCAGAATATCAATTTGGCCACTTGGATATGTCATGTGAAGGTTATGATTCATCGGATGATGATTATATATTGGCTGGTTCTTGTGGATTAAGGTATACGATTATTAAACGAGCTGATAATGATCTTAAACAGCAGCAAAAACATTCGAAAAATATGTATGGAAATAGTAATAATTATAATAATTATGGAAGTAATTATAAAAATTTAAAATCACAAACCAATAAGAATGAATCATTTTCATTCATACCGATCATCGTCGTTGCGTTGATCATATTTTTCATTTATTACAAATGTATTCGTAAGAAATCAAAGCCAACCGATGATCAACAGCAGCAGCAGCCAGGTATGAACCCTATGACAGGTCCTGGTACAGGTGGCGGGAATCAATTTCCATTCTTTGCAACACCATCAGCGCCACCACCGCCTGGTTTTCGTCCGGATTTATTCCAGCAGCAACAACAACCTTCACCACAGCAGCCTTTTCAACCACCTCCATCTTATACCAAATATCCAAGCGGATCGAACGTGGGAAGAGGTGGCGGTGGTGGTGGTCGGAGTGCCTTACCCGGTATGCTTGGTGGTGCAGCAGCCGGTGGACTTATGGGTTATTTGCTTGGTTCGATGACTAATCGTACCAGGCCAATGCAGCAAGAATCATCGTATTTTGGCAGTAATGACTATGGCACCGGTGATCATCATCAAGCAACGACAATCACCGATACATTTATGAATTCGAGTAGCTTCGGTAATGATGATTTCGGTGGTTTCGGTGGCGGCGATGACATGGCCGAAGCCGTTGGTTTTGCATCCACATCTGAACGTTGAATGCAGCTTAATCGTTGATTCTTACCATTGAAACCATCTCCTTGAAGCATTTCATTAAATCACTTACTTAGATTAGAATTGTCAATTGTTACCCCCGAATATTACGATTTTGTAAATTATTGTCATAATTATTATGATCATTTCATTGAGTTTACCATGTTTATGATTAGTATTTATTTTTCAGGTTTTTGATTCGTTTTTTATTTGTTTTCATTTCAGAAATTATTGAATAAATCATTTACCCACTTGTGCAATTGAGCAAATGGCCGGCCATCAATCGATTCATTCATTGATATTTCCACTACCAGCTGTCATCATCTGGTTTCTGAGGATAGCTTTGCTTGGTTTCTGGTTTTGATCGGCTTCGGCTGGAGGTTTTTGGCTTTGTTTTAGTGCGCTCTCTTCGTATTCTTTGAGAGAGCTTGCTGGTCATGGCTTCGGCTCTGTTGAGGTTGTTGAGGCTGGTGGCCATTCGTAAGCATGCTGCTGCTGATATCGAAAGCCATCTTTGACTGTTCTCAATCAGTTTACTTTCCTGCATATCACCTCATACACATGCACACAGATTCTCTCTGTGTTTATGCAGACTCAAGCTGCACAGAGCTTTGGCTCATTTATATCAAATTTGATATATCAACTGGTGTCATAAGCTTGAATACAGTGTAAACACTGATACAACATAAACAACAAGCGCTCATTTTTGAATATTTTTGTTTACTTACACACTGATAATGAGTTTTCATTCATTAAAATTGAAGTATTGTTGATGAAACAAGGCCCAATGATGATCAACATGTTTAATTGATTAATTAATTAATTAATTGTTCTTCTTTGTTCGTAATTCATCGATTGATTAGTTCATGTCATCAATTGCCATTAATTATCGTTAATTATCCTCGTATTTTCATTATTTATTCGAATTTGATCAGCGACAATGAAACCACTACGGCCTTTGACCAGTATCATTCGAATATTTTCAATTATTTTCATCGTTTGCCTACGGGAAAACTTCGGTATCCTCGAAAATTTTGATATTGATTTGGACACCGGTGGTATTGGTGGTCATACACATTTACAACTTCAACAATCACCATCATTAAATCATCAACAAAAATTACCTGAAAGATGTGAACCAATAACCATACCGATGTGTATGGATATACAATATAATCAAACAATTTTACCAAATATTCTTGGTCATATTAGTCAAGAATCGGCTAAAGGTGAAATACATCAATATTTACCGTTGGTCAAAGTAAATTGTAGTCAACATTTACAAATATTTCTATGTTCCATTTATGTACCTGTTTGTAATGTACTGGAAACCCCGCTGAAACCATGTCGATCATTATGTATACAAGCACGTACCGGTTGTGATACATTGATGGGACAATTCGGTTTTAATTGGCCTGATAGTTTTGATTGTAATAAATTTCCAGAGGCGAATAATGAACTGTGTTTTGGTGAACAAAATAATGATGATGATGTTGATCAGGATAATTTTCATGACCACAATAATCCCAACGATATGAAATTAGATCCGTGGTATAATCATCCAAACAGCTATAACCCGAATTATCATCATAATAATTATTATCATAATCAACAATATCCTAATAATATCAATCATCAATTATCATTTAAATGTCCAACAAATTTCCTCGTACCAGCTGGTATGGATTATGTATTTCGTATACAAGGTAATGAACATAAAGATTGTGGTATGCCATGTGATGGCTTGCTGTTTGATACAAAAGAAAGACATTTAATACGTATTTGGACCGGTATGTGGTCAATATTTTGTATCATATCAACACTGTTTACCATATTTACATTTTTATTGGATTCAAAACGTTTTGAATATCCTGAACGTGCCATAATATTTCTGAGCATTTGTTATCTGTTCATTGGTCTGGTATTCTTATTTGGTTTTCTTGCCGATAATTCTGTGGCATGTAATCAACCATTTCCACAACCACCTGGACATCAAAATGTACAAATGATACGTACGATTACGCAAGGAAATAAAAATGAAAAATGTACCTTACTATTCATGGTTTTATATTTCTTCTTGATTGCCAATTCAATATGGTGGTTAATATTGACAATATCATGGTTTCTATTCGCATGTCTTCAATGGGGTAATGAATTCATCGAATCCAATTCACATTATTTCCATCTATTTTCATGGACAATACCGGCCATTTTGACCATAATAATATTGGCAATGAATAAAGTTGAAGGTGATATCTTGACTGGTATTTGCTTCATAACACAATGGAATCCGAAATACATGTTTATATTTGTTATTGCGCCCATAGCCATATTGTTGATATTTGGTTTCATATTTCTGACCAGTGGATTTGTATCATTGCTTCAAATACGTACAAATATGATTAAACAAATGAAGAAAACAAATTTGAAAAAATTTGATAAATTCATGC
Organism: Psoroptes ovis; assembly: GCA_002943765.1. Lineage (NCBI taxonomy): Eukaryota > Metazoa > Arthropoda > Arachnida > Sarcoptiformes > Psoroptidae > Psoroptes > Psoroptes ovis. The sequence continues at coordinate 577,037 of PQWQ01000019.1, read as the reverse complement.
TGAAAATTGGTTTCTTTTCCATCCTTTACTTGATACCATCATCAACATTAATTATGTGTTTATATTATGAACAAAATAATATCGATTCATTCCTATTACAATGGTTACAAGATGTTTGTTCACGTTTTGATTATGGTATACCATGTCCTAATATTAATAATTACAATCATCATCAAAACAATAATCTTAATCTAAATAATCGTATATCACCTTCAAATATCCAACAACAGCAGCAGCCACAACCAATGAAACCAAAATTAATCATTTATCTCATTAAATATCTTTGTTTCTTGATGCCCGGTATAATATCTGGTTTTTGGATATGGTCCGAAAAGACTGTCAGTACATGGAATCGAATCATTAAAAAATTTTGTTGTTTCATATCTTTCGGGCCATCACCATCATCATCATCATCGACAACAGCGCGATCATCAACAAGATCATCATTATCTGAAATAAATCATAAACATTATCATCATAATCATCATCATATGAATAATCATGATCATCACTTACATGGTCACCATGGTCATAATCACCATCATCATCAGCTAAATCAAAATAATCATCAACAACCACCACACCAGCATCATCATTTAAATTCACATCCAATCAATGTTCAACAAACACAACATTTAAATCAATGTGATGATTATGTTTGAATCGTTTTTGAATTTTTGAAAAAATTCGAAAAACGATTCAAACATCATTATCATTGCCATAACATTGATGATCTATCGAGCAGCAGATTAAGAGCTTTACATTATTAATATTTTCTCCTGTATAAATAAACATAAACAAAGATTAAAACCTTAAAACACACATGTTGTAAATAAACATATATTTACATTTACATTAATTTATTCATTGATTATCATTTCAAGCAGCCAAAATCGATTAATTTTCATTATTTTTCAGATATTTTCAGTGTCTATCTCTTTTATTTGATATGAATGCATTAATTTTGAATTAATTTTAATTTTTTTAAATTTAAATAAATGATTTGTAAACAAAATAAAACAAAACAAAAAAAGTCCGCGAAAATTTCGAACGATTTTGAAAATTCGAAAATTTTTCGCCTATTTGAACCTTTGTTGGTAGTAATTTGTTGTAAATAGCCGGATTCTGAATATTTTTATTTTTTGTTTATTTACAAATATTCCAAGATTTTGTAAGGGCAAAAATCCTTGGATAATTGTAATTTGATCCTTGTTCAAATTGCGACAGCCAAGAATTCGAATAATCCGCTGAATGGCAACGAATTGTTGGACGATAACGCACCATCGCTCGTTCAATTGAATTTGAATTCAATGCACCTTGATCTAAGCTTGAATTTTCATTATTTAAATTCAATGAAATGATTGAAATGCGACGAATTTAACCATGCAAAGTTGAAATTCATTCATTTCGTTCATCACCAACATCATCAGCCATAATATTCGCATGCTCATACGTCGTATTATTATCCCTTTCATCGAATATATATCAACGTATTAAACTCTTGATAACTCTCATATTTCTCTTTGAAATAAGCCTTAAAATGAATACATTTCAATTCAATACTTTTAAAGTTTGATGACTTGGGCATTAATTAATTGAAATATAACTAAATGAACAAGCTGAATGCCTTGAATTGCCATGAATAAACATGAGAGAATAAAGGCAATGAAGCCAAATAAACAAATGTAAACAACATGAGTAATATGTTTGAAATCAATCAATTGAATTGAATTGAACAAACAAGCAAAAGCATGGAATATATATGAATTTAACCCAAAGTATTCGTCCGAAAATAAACAAATAAATAAACCCGACAGTATTCATAAATATATGAGCCGCATCGTTCAAATTACCATAATCCAAGCCGAAAATTGCAAATTTGCATCAATTTTGGACACTCTTGAGTATCGACGACTGTAAACAAACAACTTAATGCATCGTATCGACTAGCGACGACGATAAATACTTGAATATTAATTGAAAATTGGTTGAGCAGCAACCAAAATGAATTAATGAATATTTATATTGGAATTTATTTATTTACATATTTGTGAAAATCTAAAGGTTTAAGCCTTTTAAATTTCCGTATTGATTCGTTTCGATTCGATCTATTCGATTTGATTGATTCGATTTCAGTTTAATTTAATGAATCAATTGATTGATTGACTGTCAAATGATCTAAAATTTTCAAAATCAACAATCTAAATCAACCTAAAAGTATTAGATTTTAAATTTTTAAAATTGATTAATCAGTTTCAAAATTGATTAATCTGAAATTGATCAGTTTTAATTTTCAAAATTGATTAGTTTCAAACCAAAGACCCTATCACGAGGTATGTCTCATTATTTGATTGATTTTTAAAATGTGATTTTAGCTGCATTTGCTACAATTTAAGACTATTGATTGATTGATTGATTAATACAATTGATTGATTGATTGATTAAATCATCGATTTGTCACATTCAAATGACAAGATATATCTGGTTTCAATCAAGCAATCAATGATGATTCAATCGTTTGATAAGTGATAAGTGATAAAACAAAATCAATTTAAAAGGCTTGATTTCTGCTGCCAAATTTACCGACGTTCGATTGATTATCTTATCACTTATCACTTTTAATGATAATTATTATCATAATCAGTCATAATTAATTATTAATAGACCATGATTAATTATTATCGATAGGGTTTAATGATAATTTTGATTTTGATTTTTACCATTATCAAGTTCAGTAATAATATTTAGACATCAATGGGTAATGAATGAAATTGAAAATTTCAATTCTCCAATACAAATGAATGGCCAGTCCAACCATAGGGAAAAATCATGATTAATTTAACCTGGAATTTGATTAGTATTTTGATTATCAAACAATCAAAACAAACCGAAATAGAAATGATTAGTCTTGTAGGATAATTGAAGACATTTGTCATGGAAATTGCCCTGAAAATGTTCTCCGAGGATTTCAAATTGAAATTCTGGTAAATTTCACCCATTGAATAATCATTGAAATTCCTTGGAGAAATCAAATCAATTCAAATCTTGACGATTGATTCATGATCCAGGCTACCAGGCAGCCTAGAATTCGATTGATCGGATATTTTTAGACCTTAATTGCTTATTAGCCAACAAAAAAACAATAAACCCAAAACAAACATTACCTTGCTTACCTCAAAGCATGCTTACCTGTTATAACCTTGTTGTTCACCCTGTCCACAGAAAAAACCCTTGAATACAATTAATTTTTGGCCCCCGTAATAATAATTTTCAATAAAACCGAATTCATTTCCAATGTCATGGATTCATTTGTTTATTATTGGAAAATGATTGATTTCCAATAATAAATAATAATAATGATGAATAGAATAGCATTGACATTGATAGTTATAGTCTCATTCGAATTTTAATTTATTTATTTTTAATTATCTTCATTAATATCGTGATCATGATCATGAAATTAAATTGGGACTAAATTGGCTCCAACACGCCAACCCCAAGAACTCTAGTCTCGCATAGACACGGGTAGAATTGAATAGAAATATTTTGGTTGTCCGAAAAGTTTTTGCCGATCATATCGTAGAAAATCATTGGAAAATCGGCAAGAACTTTTCGGACAGTCTAATAGATAGACACAAACATTGAATTGAATCCAATTCAATTTCAATTTTCAATCAATTCGAATGAACGAATTAATCAATTCTGTTATTGACATTGACAATGAAACACAATTGAATCAAGTGTAAACAATTTGAAAATAATAATTGAAAACTAATTTTGGAAGACTCAAAAATTGAAATTGGCCATGAAAACACACACTAATTTGGATCTGATCAAATCAATTTTGGAGAAAATTGATTCAATTTTAGAGCATGATTAATTTATTCTTTATTTCATTTTCTTTCGACAGAATCGTTCGAAATTCTGGACACCATTCATTAATATCATTATCATTAATTTTTATGGCCATTATCATTAATAGTATTACGACAATTATTATGTATTAATCATCATCATCAATTATTCGGGCTAATTACTTCAACAGAAACAACAACAACAACAGCCGTAGCAGGTGTAAACAGTATAAATACCTGGGTATTTCATTGAATTCCTTGCCAATTATTGTCCAGAAAATAATCCGAATCAAAGATTCAAAGACTCCAAAATCAAAGATTTGAAAATTCAAAGATTATTTGCCAAAGTACGGTCTGATTTGATTCGTTTTTTGATTTATTTGATTTAACTGAATTAATTTTAATTCAATTTCTTAATGTCCCTGATGATTTAGCTGCAGATTACGATTCGAAATAATCCACGAAACAATGTCTCAATCATCGCCAACGTCTTCATCTTCACCAACGACCACATCACCATCTTACAAATCGAATTTAATTCAAAATAAAAAATTAAACAATACGAACAGTTATTCATCAAGTATTGTTGCTAATAATGATGATAATGATAATGATTTAATTAGTAGTAATAATAATGGTATTAATGGTGATAATAACAATGATAATGTTAATAATTGTGATGGCGATAATGATGAATCATTATCATTAGATAATAATAATGGTGGTAAGTTTTTATTCAAATTATCTAATATTTATTGTGACCGATCCGTTTACCATTGATTAATTCGATTGTGACCACCACCAAGTCATTGATCATTGATTTTTCTTGACCCTCTTTATTATCCTTGATCCATGTTATTATTTGTTAAAGTTTGGAGTCGAATCTTTTGCAAATCACGGCCTCTTGATCATGATGATATTTTGCTTGAAGCAAAATGACTCAAGAGGTCTTGGGCATTCGATTTTAGGGGTTATTGTTTAACCGAGTATCTTAGGGGTTAAGTCTTAGATCTATTTTCGATGATAATTGTTCAAAGATAACAAGATCGAAGATAATCGTCGGGGAAGAAAAATCCTTGAAAATTCGCAACCATTTTCAACCAAATTATTTACCATTCCATTCAATACATTTTGCTGATGATAACCACAAGTATTTATTTTGATATTTACTTATTTTTGATTTAATTCTCATGTATGTATTTCTAAGGATGTCTGGTTTTTGAGAGAAAAAAAAAAAGTGAAAACGTGTGTGTTTACATTGGTTTGATTTTGATATGGTTGTTTGTTTATTTTGTGTGTGCAAATATGTGTGTCTTAGTTTTTGTGCCCAGATATTTTTATAAAAATAATTACTTTGTTTATTTCAGAAAAAAATTTTTGATTTATTTCTCAGAAAAAAAAAATTTATCAAAGTAAACACAAGAAATCAAACATCTAACAAATGACTAAGTAAGTGAAAATCTATTTTTAGCCAACCAACCAACTTGATAACTAATCAAGAAATAGAAATATTTATCTTCAAATAAACATTTGTGGTGGTGTTGTAAATATCGTAAATATCATTGATTTTGATGAAGATCAATTCAAAGAGATAATTTAATTTAATAAATAACTTTGAACACGCTTTAACAATGCATGATCGCACATTTTCAACGCCGATTTTTGCGATCTAAATACGGCCAATCCCGGCGTTCGTTCGAATATCGAACGATTTAGTGTTTTTTAAAAAAGAATCTAAGCTCGGAAATTAAATTTTTCGACTGCCAATTCGACTTGAAATGAACATTTTCAAGCTTATAACCTTAAAAGAATGTGATATTTACACAGACAATGCATTTATTTAATTACATTATACTCTATGAAGGATTAGCGCGTTAGGGAAGAAAAAAATTTTGATTCAAAGATGATTTGAAGACGCATTGAAGAATTTGCTTGTTTACAATCTTAACCCTTTCAAATTACGGTGAAATCATAAGAATTTCGTGTTGTTTTCAATTCAAATTCGATTTTCGAATTTTTTTTTTCTGTTGTAAACAACAAGAGTAAACAAGTCAATCAATCAGTTATATTCATCTCTTTGATTGCATAAATTTCATTGAAATTTTTGTGTAATTTAACTTGTTTACTTGTTGTTTTAATTCTATTTATCATTCATTTAAAAGATCATTCAATGATATTTAAAATAACAAACAACCAAACACACACAGACAAACACACGCCGAAAAACTCATATAAATACGCTGCAATTTCGCCTGACAAATTCAAAATTCATAAAGAAATAATGAAAAATTCAGAATTAAATTGAAAATTTTGTGCAAAATCATTGAAATCAATCATTTCGAAGACTTAGAACGATTAAATTCGTGTAAAATCTTGTGATTTAAATGAATTAATCAAATTGACAAGTCATTTTCAATTCAAAATTGACAAATTTTCAATCAAAACTAAACGAATCAATCAATCAAACTATCACAGTGAAACCTTTCTACCGATACGTGATTAAACGTTTGTATCACTACTCTGTGTTTCCAGTGTTTACATTGATTTAATTTTGATTCAATTTCAATTTTTCAAAATTGACTAAAATCTATGCAACAATCTGTGTGTGACAATGTTCACATAAACCAAACACATGCATACATCCACAATTGAAATATATCAACGACAAATCAATGATATTTCATTCGTCCATAAATTTCAAGTATATTAAATCAATATTTATTTGATTTCTCATCCAAATATACAATATTTTAAATGAATGAATGAATGAATGAATGAATGAACGATTGATACATGTGTATTATTATATATGGATGTCATGGAAATTTTATCACACGTAAATTTGATCAAATTAATTCAATTCGATTGACTGAAATCAATTATCATTGAAATCATTGTGTGTGTCTATGACAATGTCTATGTGTTTGATGTAAATGTTTGTGTGTTTGATTGTATTTGATTGTGCATGTGTGTCTATCTGTGTCTATTTATGTCTATTTATGTGTGTAATATCGTTGATTTATCAGCAATTTCTATGAATTCATTGCATTTTTACCATATAACCATTTCAGTATAAAATGGTAAAACGTGGCCATTAATTTCCAGTCAATTGCAGTTTCGGTTTGATTTGAAATTTTTCAATTTAAATTTTTCAAATCTCTTCATCGTTGAAATTGTGATTCAACCATTTTTTGAATATTTTCAATTAATTTAGTTAATATATTTGTTTCAATCATTGATTTCAAAACTATTAAACTGTTTGAAAAAATTGAAAAAATGTTTTCAATGAATTTGAATGATTTATATTTGATTAATAATTTCTATATGTTTGTCATACATTTATGGACTAGTTAGTTGTTTGATTTGATTGTAACAATTATTTTGTATTTTATTATCATCAATCAATCACGACCACGTGTAAATAATTTCAAATCAATCAATCATTGATCATATTTCATCCTGTTTTTTCGAATATTTTCAATCAATAATCAAATATAATTACTTAAATTCATTCGATTCAAATCATTGATCGAATCAATTCAAAGATTATCATTGAAATCTTTGATTCAAATTAAATATCGATTCGTCCACATTTGCTGAATCATATCTTTGCCGAAATCGAATCTTTGATTTTCTTCCTTTGGTTGTAAATTGAATAACCTGTCACTCGTTTGTTTACCTGTTTGCGATACCTTTGAAATCAATCAATAAATAACCCTGTAAAAATGTTATCAATCGGTACACCGAATGAACGATTATATAAACGACGTTTGTTATCGAACAAAAACAAACAGTCCATTCCATCATCGGTTTCGAATGATGATAATTGCTCAAAGCAATTAATACCGGTTCTACCATCGACATCATCATCATTGTCAACAGCTAATCGAATTATTAAAAAATCATTATCATTGATCGATGGTAATGATAATGACCCAATCGATAACAATAACCCTATCGAATATTTTAAAATAAATATCGATTTAAAGCGAAATATTAATCAAAATGATTTAAATTCATTTATTATTCAATCACAAGCATCATTACCATTATGGAGTAATTTATCATTGACCACTAATCATCATTTAAATAATCATTCAAGATCCCATCACCATCATCATCAATATCAATTACGACCATTAATACCATCACCATTGGTTATTGCTGGACCATCGGGTAGTGGTAAAAGTACCCTGTTGAAACGATTGATGAATGATTTTAATGATTGTTTTGGTTTCAGTATTTCACGTAAGTAAATTAAGATTAATTGGTGCTCATTCAATTATCATTAATCGAATTAATTGAATTTTTCGAACACAGATACCACCCGCAAACCGCGTAACGGTGAACAACATGGCCGTGAATATTATTTCATTGATCATGATGAATTCGAACAACACATTGCTAATGATGAATTTATTGAATATACACGATTTTCTAATAATTATTATGGTACTAGGTATGTGTATTTGATTGGATTGATTCATTGATTCATTGATCAATGAGATTTTAATGCAAATTCCAACGAATCGATTTAACCCTTTGATTTTTTAAATTCAAATTCCACCACCCACAAAAACAGTAAAAAATCGGTAAAAGATGTACAAAATTCGAATAAAATCTGCATTTTGGATGTCGAAATTGATGGTGTAAAAAATTTGAAAAAAACTGACCTTAATCCACGTTTTGTATTCATCAAGCCACCAAATCTTGAAATATTGGTAATTATCCCATTGATTTGAATGATTCGAATAATTTCGAATGTTTATACTCATCGAATACTAATTAACTAATTCGATTCAATTTGATTCGATTTACTTTAATTTCCAAAAACCAAAAACCCTACAGGAACAACGTTTACGTAGCCGTGGTACTGAAACTGAACATTCATTACAACAACGGCTACAACGTGCTATCGATGAACTAAAATTTGGTGAAATTGAAGGAATGTTTGATTTGATTATTGTTAATGATGATATTGAAAAAGCATATAATATGCTTCGAAATTTTGTTGTTCATGTAAGTTTGGGATCATTTGTCTTTGATTAATTAATCCATTCAATCATTGAATTCATGCAGGAGGTTGAAGCATTGAAAAAATCACGTGGAATGTAAATCGAATTGAATCGATCCGGGGACCAATTGATCATCGTTATTATGACAAATTACCATTAATGATATAATTGCACGTGTTAATCATCTTTGAGCATCTTTAATCTTTATTATTCATTCGAATCTTACGATCTTACAAAAGGATTCATTCGACGATATTCAACTAAGATATTTCAATCTTTCATCACACGGAACAAATTTCTCAAATATTCTAGAACTATAACCCTTTCGGACACACATTTGAAATGATTATAGAAACGCTTATTCAACGATCAGTGAAATCATATTGAAGCCATTGATCACACTAGAATTACACAATAACACAATCACAAATTGACCATTTTAGACAAATATTGGGTCATTTGAGTAAAATGACAAGTAAACAAACTTGTCAATTTAGAAAATAATTACACACGTCCAATGTGTGTCCAATGGCATACAATATCTACGATTAATTATTATTATTTTTGTTTTCTCTTGGCAAAACACGTAATCAGCACGCGTAAAACGTACACGTACAGCTATTTGACTATTGTCACTATGAACTATTGTCGCTACAACAAACAAATGATTATTATTTTCCATTTTTATTATTCGTAAATTTTTCGATTTGATTCCATATATGAATTATTTGTATTCATTTTCTTTGGTTTTTTAATTTTATTTTGTAATTTAATTGTATTTTCATTTCATTTGATTTTATTCGCTTTTACATATAGCAACTTGCACCAATTAATTTTACTTCTGAAGAAATCGATGAATAAATCAATGATTCAATGAAATGAGCGAAATTCATGAAATATCCCTGAAGATACCTTTGTATCTTCATGTCTTCAATGATAATCCTCCAAAGTATTCAATAATCCATGGTCATATGGTTAAGATTTTGATCGATCGATCGCTTTTGATCTCCTCCAGCGAACGGTGGCCATGACTGATTCGAATTTCGAACGTTATCGTTTTCCTTGATCAGATCGATGATGATGATCATCATCATTGGTATCAAAGAAGCCAAAAAACTTAACCATTCAACAGGTGGTTGTTGTTCAGGTACTGAACCTCAGGTAAACGTGTGCTTACTCGTGTTTCCATTTCAATTTTCACCTCCACCAAGCGTAAATCACCAATATCAAATGATATCTGTAATCATATTTCCTCTTTTACTACAATGGAAACGAGCAACGAATGGTTGAAACAGGAAAAAACTATTATCATTCGAATTTCGAAGAAATTTGTCAACAAAATTTTCTCAAAATTGAATGAGAGAGTCTATGAGAAGTTGGTTTTATATTTTCACAATTTTCTTTTGATTTAATTGAATTGTTAAGTTAAGATCAGTCAACGATTCTCTCCACATTGGTTACAATTTTGAACAATTGAATTTCTTGTCATTGTGTAAACCTGATTTAGTTCATAATCGATTCGAACAATCGTTCGTTTGTCAGTTTCTTTTGTTCAATTTTGTCTTCGAAATTGTTTAAAGAGAAATCTCAACAACAATCAATCATTTATGGTGGTAAATTTCTTCAAGAACGAACAATCATTTTCATTTCATTTTGTTCCGTGATTACCAGTGACCATCATATCGACCGCAACATCTTGCGCAACCGATTCACTAAAATTCGATTCGAACACGAATCTGAAGATGTCTTAGATCGCCATTCGATGTCTTTGGTGTTTTAAATTATTTATGCATCTATAACCCATTAGTTTTTAAGGTGAATCAAACTTTAAATTCGAATTAATTCATGTGATTCAATGATTAAACCTGATTCGTTGTTGAAATTTTAAGATTTTAATATTCAAACACACATCAAAGATTCGATTATCATCACGGTAAAAATGGCCATCGATACCACTGATAATAAACGATTGATCATATTGATTACCGGTTCAAGTGGCTGTCTTGGACAACATATTATTCGATTATTAAATGAAAATGATGACGATGATAATGATATTGGAGAGATTCGATGTTTTGATTTGAAACCATATTCAAATAATTTGAGTAAGTTGATTTTTAATTTTTGAAATCGAATGATAATAACCTTTGAATTCATTGAATTAAATTCGAATTTCGAACAACCCTCCTGAAGAACATAAAATAACCAAAGAAATGACCATCATAACTGGTGATATACGTAATGAAAAACAGCTGGCTGATTCGTTGAAAAATGTTAACCTTATCATACATTGTGCAGCTATGATTGATTTAAGTGTTGATGACCCTGCAAAACAACGTGAAATGGAATCAATTAATGTTGATGGTACCCGTAAATTGCTGGAAATGGCCATTGAAAACAATGTCGAACATTTCGTACATATTTCGGGTACCGAAGTAAACATTGGTTATGATCCAATTTATTATAGCTCGGAGAATACGATTATCATTCCAAAACGACACCTGTTATCACAATATTCGAAAACTAAATTTGATGCCGAAGAAATCGTACGGGAATTCACCGGGAAATCGCTGGCCAACGGTTCGAAACGACTGCGTACATGTATTCTACGGCCAAACATAATGTATGGTGAAGAAGATAATCATTTTGTAACGAAAATTTTGACCTTAACACGATTAAATGGTGGTTATTTGCGCCGTTTGGACAATGTATTCATACGAATGCAACCAGTATATGCTGGTAATGTTGCATGGTCATGTTTGAGGGCTATGAAACAGCTACGGGTGGATCCAAGAATCTCTGGTGAAGAATTTATCATTACGGATGATACCAGAATTATGGATCCATTTGAATTTGTTGAAATATTCCTAAATGAATGCGGTCTTCGATTAACACGTCGATCATATCCATATTGGTTGTTCATAATGTTGTTTCGGCTATATTATTTATTATATCAAAAATTTGGTTACATACTATCCCGGATATATTTTGATTTACCTGATTTCTGTACAACTGAAACCCTACATTACATTTGTAATACATATTTTTTTAATCGAACTAAATCAACACTACGGCTTGATTATGATCCGTTGTATGATCATAATGAATCCATAAGGCGTAGCGTTGAATATTATAAACGTTTGTAGTCGGGATTAGATTCAATCCAATTAATCTGATGAAATTAATTGAATCAATTAATCGAATTGAATTGATTCAATAACCGCGTACTTAATTGTTGTCGTTAATTAATGATAATAAACCATTTATGATTAATTTCCATGTCCATGTTCGAATCGTTCATAAATGAAATGTTCGGAGAAATTTCGGATTCGAATTTCGAATGTTTTCCTTTGATTCGATTCGCTCAACAAAAACAAACAGATTCGCTTAAGACGTTCATTCATTCAGTGGTTCAATGATATTCTTGTATTAGGTCGTCCGATAAGTTTTTGCCGATTTTCTAATGATTTCCTATGATATAATCGGAAAAAATTTATCGGACAACCTAATATTATCAATGAATAAACGAATAAACACCGAAAGAGAGAATAACAACGACGATGATGATTTGTTTGTTTCGATAAATGATTCAAATAAATAGGTCAAGATATGTATTTGTGTTTTGAATGGTGGATGACGTATCCATCGACAGCAGCAGCAGCAACAACAACAACTGCAATCATTGAAAATGCAACAGGTTTCTTGTGGTGCTTCATGGGCGCCTTTAGAGCTGTGAGAAGCTTAAGCAATCAAGCTGTTTCGAATGGGTCATTATGATGCACCGAGCGCTCGGAAGGCTTCAAAATTCCGATTCGAATTTGAAGAAAAAGAGAAAACAAATTCATACGAGAAAATGGAACAACAAATTTCTCGAAGATTTTCTTGAAGATCTTCAGAGAAATCTTAAGAGAAAACATTCGTGGTACACACGAACAATGTAATTTCAATGTAAATACAACAAATGACTGACTTGGCACTGGATCATCATTGGAAGTGGATATCGTTCGAATCAAAGCATCAACCATTGTGGTCAAATCAAATCGTCGATTCACACCATCAATGTACAGTTATAAATGGCCACTAACTGATGATGTTCGAAGAGGCTTCACTTTTTCAGTGGTCATATGTGTCCAACAATCGAATGAATCAGTGAATCAAAGATAATCATCGTTCATAACCAGGCGTGGTAAATGTTGTTGTTGTTTGAATTAAATCGCATCAACAAACATTCGAATTAAGACTCTTGAATTCCATTTCAGGACTAGTGTTTGTGTGTGTTGTGATGTGTCTTCCAGCTTCAATATTTTAAAACTAAGCATTTTCAATGGTAAGAAAGCTATCGGGTTGTCCCATAAGTTTTTGCTGATTTACTTATTTTAAAAACATCTGAAAATCGGCAAAAACTTATGGGACAACCTAATATATTTCTCTCTTTTTTGTCAGAATGTTCAATGTATGATTCGACTAGTCATAACCATCAAAATGTATCAACAAATGCATCAACAACAAACAAACGATTATAATATTTTGTTAGCGTGGCAAACAGTGAAACGCTATTGATGATAATCCAATGATTCAATGACTAAATCAATTAATTCAATGAATTCGAATGACTAGATAATGATAATCGATTGTGTGATCGCCTTTGTGTAAATATGTGAACATTAATCGTATTACTTACCAAATGATTCGAATGATATTTGTTTTTTGACTTTCGATGATTTGAATTCATCAATTTCTTCGACGAATTAATTCGTTTATTTGTGATTTGCTTTGGTGAAATTCTTCGATCGATTAAGCTGTACGAAAAGTTTATTCCGCTTAATCAATAAATCAATGCTCATGAAAATCGGCCAAAACTTTTCGGACAACCTTTAATATTATCTATAAAAACATTCGAATGATTATCTTTAGTTGAAAAAAACGTTCGAAATAATCTTCATTCGAATTCGATTTGAATTCAATTTCATTTTTCAATAAGGCTATAGGCTTACAACCCACGCTTGCCAACTGGTTTTTTCTGTTTTTGTCAAAATGTTTTAATTACTCTGTCAATGTTTTGTGTCGTTGTTTGCGTTGATTTCAATTGAATTAATCGAATTCGACAAAATGACGAACCTAAGTGATATTTATGACTATCAAAGGCTTAATGGCCATCATCATCATCAAAATCAACATCTGAATTATCGTAATTCAAATTATGGTCAATCATCTCAGCAATATGAACCACCAACACCACCATTACCACCACAACAACCGCCGCCAAAACGTTTACATCGACATTTACTGTCACAACAGCAACAAAGACAATTTAATGATCTCGATAATAGTGGTTATGTATTGGATGATGGCGACAAAATGACCGGCCACAACGATGATGACCACGATGATAACGATAGTATCGATTTAGTTAATTTAAATAATAATAATAATAACAATAACCATAATACAACGATATCATCGAATTTGAATGATATCTACAATCGTAGCGTCGTTGAATCGACCAAAAGTTGGGATGTATTTGTCGTAACACCACCTGAAGATGAAGATGAAACATTAAGTTCAAAATGGATTGAACGAATTTTGAAATTTTTAAAATTAATCACCTTTTTAATCACCTTCGTTATCGTATTGTTTTGTGCCGTATTTTCTAAAAGTATAGTCTTGTTTATGACATCAATGATACGTTCAAATCGTACGGTACCGGTTTGTTCCAAAGGTATTCCAGGGTTGGAACGTGATAAAAAATATTTAGCCATTTATCAAGCTGATGATCCTGAACGTATTCAATGGATTTGGAGCCTGTTTTTCATTCTAATTATTCCTGAATTTATGACCCTATTTCGTAGTATACGTATTTGTACATTTAAATCTTATCGTATACCATCGAAATGGATATTTTTCACTGTGAGTATTTTGCTTCAATTGTTAACCCTGTAAAATCATTTTAATTAAATGTCAACTTCTAATCCCTGAACAGGTATTCACCATTGAAACCATCCATACCATTGGCATTGTCATGTTGATTTACATCATATTTCCATCATTGGATGTTGTCAAAGGTGCAATGCTTACGAATTGTTTTTGTTTCATACCATCCGTGTTGGCAATATTTTCACGCCGTGAAGATGAAAGTAAATATAAAATATTCTTAGACATCATTTCAATGATAATACAGCTGGCATCATTCATAATATGGCCAATTATGATGCAAGAAGAACGTGTACCACTGATTTATCCACCATTTTTGATACCGATTGTTTGTATTATGATATCGTTGGGTTGGTGGGAAAATTATTTGGATAAAAATTCAAATTTTAATTTCATTCAAAGGATGGCCAAAATCAAGCAAAAATTTCATCGAACCAGATATTTCATCTACATATTTATATCAATATGGAAAATTCTACTGATATTCTTGACAATGTTCGCTTGTCTCTACTACATTGATGGCTCACAATCGCTGGCCATATTCGGTAAATTTCGTGAAGCATTCGGCCAACATAAAATCCTCATTCAACGTGATCGATCTGACCTACTGGAATTCGCAAACACTGATCAATTTGTCGGTGTTGAAGGTGAACAATTTGAAATTAATTCACGGTCATTCACCAGTTTATGGTTGATGTTTATGCAAATAGCTGCCACATGGCTATGTTATGTTGTAGCGAAATTCACTTGTAAAATTTGTATTCAAGGTTTTAGTTATGCATTCCCTATCAGTTTGACTGTACCGGTCACCATTTCGGTATTGATTACATTTTGTGGTATACATTTTGAAAATCGTTGTCCACTGTCCGATTTTTGGATACCAAAATATTTATTCTGGTATTGCCAAGAAGAACCGTTCAGTGAATTCCTAATGAAACCGCATGCATTTTTATGGGTCGCTTGGTTGCTTTCACAAATATGGATATCGGTACATATTTGGAATCCAAAATGTGAACGATTGGCTACCACAGAGAAAATATTCGTACTACCAATGTATAATTCAGTCATCATTGATCAATCACTGGCAATGAATCGTCGTCGTGATGATGAAGAATTGATTAAAAGTGAAGATATTAATTTTGATAATGATGGCGGTACGACGATGGCCGATCCATCACAACACTATGAAACAATATCGGATCAAGATGATAAAAAGAAGAGTAAAGATAAGGAAACATTTAGTTCAGATCAAATCATAAGGATTTATGCTGTGGCCACAATGTGGCATGAAACAACTGAAGAAATGTTGCAAATGCTTAAATCAGTTATGCGTATGGATGAAGATCAATGTGCTCGACGTAATGCACAGAAATATCTTCGTATTATCGATCCTGATTATTATGAATTTGAAGTCCACATATTTTTTGATGATGCATTCGAGTTATGTGATGAAAATGATGAAGATATGATTGTTAATCGTTTCGTTAAGCAATTCGTACAGGTTATAGATACGGCTGCTAGTTATGTTCACCAGTGTAATATACGTCTTAAAGTGCCAAAAAAATACCCGACACCATATGGTGGCCGATTGGAATGGATTATGCCTGGACAAAATAAATTGATTGCTCATCTTAAAGATAAATGCAAGATCCGACATCGTAAACGATGGAGTCAAGTAATGTATATGTATTATCTTCTTGGACATAAAATTATGGAACTACCTATTGATGTTAATCGTAAGGCTATGATTGCTGAAAATACTTATTTACTGACATTGGATGGTGATATTAATTTTCGGCCACATGCTGTACAATTATTGGTCGATTTGATGAAGAAAAACAAAAATCTTGGTGCTGCTTGTGGCCGTATTCACCCCGTTGGTTCTGGATTTATGTATTGGTATCAGAAATTTGAATACGCTATAGGTCATTGGCTGCAAAAAGCAACTGAACACATGATCGGCTGCGTACTTTGTTCGCCTGGTTGTTTTTCACTGTTTCGTGCTAAAGCTTTGATGGATGATAATGTTATGCGTAAATATACGACTAAATCGGATGAAGCATTACATTATGTCCAGTATGATCAAGGTGAAGATCGTTGGCTTTGTACGCTGTTATTACAACGTGGTTATCGTGTTGAATATTCAGCTGCATCCGATGCTTATACTCATTGTCCTGAAGGTTTCGGTGAATTCTACACACAACGTCGCCGTTGGGCACCATCAACTATGGCCAATATTATGGATTTACTTTGTGATTATAAACGTACAGTCAAAGTTAATGATAATATATCACTGCCATACATCATATATCAAGGAATGTTAATGGTCGGCACTATTCTTGGACCTGGTACCATTTTCCTTATGTTGGTCGGTGCTGTTAATGCTGTATTCCGCATTTCGAATTGGGATTCATTCATATGGAATTTTATACCGATCCTGTTGTTTATAATTGTTTGTTTTATGGCTAAAAACGAGGCACAAATATTTGTTGCCCAGGTGCTTAGTGCAGCTTATTGCTTGCTGATGATGGCCGTATTTGTTGGTCAAGCAATTCAAATGACTGAAGATGGCTTAGGGTCACCATCGGCTATATTTTTCCTATCATTAACTGGAAGTTTTATTGTTGCCGGTTTGCTGCATCCACAAGAGATAAGCTGTTTAGGACCATTACTACTGTATTTCTTAAGCATTCCTTGTATGTATCTGCTGTTGATTCTTTATTCACTGATAAATTTGAACGTCGTCACTTGGGGTACACGTGAAGTACAATCAAAAAAAACGAAAAAAGAACTCGAAGAAGAACGTAAAGCACAAGAAGAGATTAAGAAGAAAAATTTACTTGGATTCTTACATAGGTCCAATGAAAACGAAGATGAAGGCAGTATTACGTTTAATTTGGCCAATTTATGCAAGCTACAACTATTCACATATCCGAAACCTAATGAAGAAGCCATTCATTTGATGAAAATTCAAGATCAACTTGAAGATATCAACAAGAAAGTGAATACAATGGGAAAACATATTGAAAAACATCATGGCCATGGTCACCATAATCATCATGGACATCATAACCGACATCATCATCGACAACATCGAACATCGCTTGGTACGGTAAATGAATTATTCACTGATGATGATGATGATGTTGCAAATGCAACATCGCTGTTAGATGATATTGTTAGCGGTCATCAACCGATGAAAAATGATGATAACCTAAGTATGTTGAGTAAAGATGATCATAAAGATCATAGAGATTCGAAACAGCATAAAGATTCGAAAGCCAATTCTTCAAGCAGTAGCAGCAGCAGCAGCAGTGATAATAATGGCGACGATGACGATGATGATGATGATCGTATCGAGCTTCGTAATGAACGTGATGAATCACTGAATCCATATTGGATCGAAGATAAAGATCTTAAAAATGGTGAAGTTGCATATTTGCATCCGGCCGAAATTCAATTTTGGAAAGATTTAATCGAAAAATATTTATATCCAATCGAACAAAATAAAGAACATCAAGCAAGAGTGGCTGCCGATCTTAAAGAACTACGTAATCGTGTATTTTTCGGGTTTTTTATGCTCAATTCATTGTTTGTATTAAGTGTATTCTTACTACAATTAAATAAAGAAATATTACATGTTGATTGGCCACTTGGTGTACGGGAAAATATCACCATTAATCCGGATACAAATGAATTTATTGTTGAAAAAGAATACCTTGAATTGGAACCAATCGGCTTAGTGTTTGTAATATTTTTTGGTTCAATTTTAATCATACAATTTGTCGGTATGTTGTTTCATCGTTTTGCTACATTGTCACATATTTTAGGTGAGTTTTTCTTAAGTAATTTGTGAATTCGAATTTAATTTAATTCGATTGTCCAAATAGCCTCGGTTGAATTATCATGGTGCTCGCCTAAAATCGAAGACATGAGTGAAGATGCATTCATCGATAAGAATGCCGTTCAAATTGCCCGGCATCTACAACGACTGCGAGGTATCGATGAAGATGATCGAACATCGGAAGAATCCCCGTACGGTAATCGAGTGGAAAAACGTAAAACAATCTATAACCTTGAAAAACGTATGAAAAAACCGCGTACAATCGGAACGTTAGATGTTGCTTTCCGTAAAAGATTTCTTAACATTTCCAATAATATCAATGAAGGTAAGTGTGTTTGACCAATGATGATCAATCGATGTCTTACCAACCCTTTATTCCATCCTATAAACACCATAGATACGCCTATATTGGGCGGCATACGATCCAAAGAACATTTCCTGGCGCTACAAAGGCGTAAAAATACGTTAATCGATGATAATGGTCAACCGCTGATGCGTAATAATATGGCCTCGAATCAAGGTATGCAAACACTGGGAGCCAAAAATGAATTTGTTCGAAATGTTCGACAACGATCAACACTGGACACTAAGAGGCCATCGAAAAATGTTGCAATCACTGCGTCACAGCCGCAATCACAAATACCGCAGCAACAATCATCATCATCATCGTCAACATCATTACAGCAGCAACAGCAGCCATATATAGGTGGCGCTGGTGGCGGCATAACAAATCCATCATTTAATCGTACAGATACGAATGATGACCTTGATGACCTCATACATGGACAACATAATATGAACATGTCAATTTATCAACAACAACAGCAACAACAAAATACTCGTAATTGGAAAAATGGTAAAAATAATAATCGAAATCTGAGCCAAGATTTAAACAATTCAGAGCTGTGAACCAACAACAACTATAGCCTCAGAGATCGAAAATACCAAAAAAGCGAAACTTTTAATAGTCGGTGATAAATACTCTTTAACTCAAGTCATAAATACTGTTCGAAACCCTGTTAACCCTTTCAATTGGTTTTTTTAATGATTTTAACTGGTTAATCAATTAATCAATCAATCAATCAACACACAAACCCATTAAATACAAATATTTATTTATGTTGGTATACAAAATTTTTAAAAAAATACAAAACTGACACAAATACTCTTGATTGAAAATAAATTCAAAAAAAAATCAAATAAATGGAATTATCAACAAATTGGACAGGTTTACATTGGAATTCACAAAATACGGATTGGAATACAATTTCAAAGTATCATTTGGGTGGAGATCTGAGCCTTTTCGATCAATCGAAGGGTCTTCGAACGCTTCCAGAGGCTTCAATGGACAATGGACATAGATGGACAACTCATAGATTTGTTATGATTTTCGATGAATTAATCGATTGTTCTCGCTGATTATCATCATTATCATTGACTATAGCCTTAGTGTTGGTGTTGGTGGTGGCGCTGGTGTTGGTCGTCGTCGACGATAATAAATTTGATAAATGATTCGAATAATTATGATTATAATTCAATACTTCTTTTTCCAATTCAGTGAGGGTTAATTTCTTGATTGTTGGTTCATTGGTCGTGTTGTTGTTGGTGTTGATATTACCACAATGATAACAATGATTAATACCATTACAATAAAAATGATGATCTAGCATTGATGATTGATGATGCTGGTGGTGGTGGTGCTGGTGTTGTTGTTGATTGTACAAAATCGATAACAATTGAAACCATCGTTCCAGTACTTGTGATGATGGCCTAGCGATACGAGCGAGAATTCGAAATTAGAATTTTATGAAATATTCGAATTTAAAATTACCTCATATCAGGATTCAATTCGGTACACAAGAATGCAATACGCCAAAATATTTGTGGACATGATTCATTGTGTTTTTGATTGTTGATAATATAATTATCATAAAAATATTTTTTATCAACACTAAAATCACGATTACGTTTCAGTACATCAGGATCGGCATTTACTGAGCCAATAATCTAAGACAAAGATTGATTAATTAGTTGAATTAATTAAAATAATTAATTTTTGAATCGAAATTTACCTCAAGCAAAATAATACCAAATGAATAAATATCAACACGTTCATCATATTTATCACGATGCATCATTTCGGGTGCCATCCAAAATGGATGGCCAACAATTGTATAACGTTTACGGCGATCACGTCGACGATTTAATTTTTGTATTTGTTTTTCATCGAACGATGATGTATTATCTGAGACATTCATGTTTTTAGATTTTATCGTCGATGATGATGATGAATGCTCATTATTATTATTATTAGCCATAGAATTTGATTGATCATTATGATAATCATCATCTTTTGAACAGGTAATTTTTGAAAGACCAAAATCAGCAACAACAACAGTACCATCTTCACGTACTAAACAATTTTGTGAATTTAAATCACGATGTATCAGATTCATTGAATGTAAATAATTAACACCGGATGCAATATCTTTTGCCCATCCAATACGTTCCGACCAATCAATATCGCGTGTTTCATCTTGTATCAGCTGTCGTAGCGTTCCACCAGTAATATATTCAGTGATTAGATTTAATTTTTTTCCACGATACAAAATTCCAATGAAATGAAGGACATTTTTATGATTTAATGATTTAAGTATGGATACTTCCCGAACGAAATTTGTTTCAGCTTCACGATCATTATGATACAACTCTTTGATGACCATTTTTTCTTTGGTTATTTTATCGGTTACTTCAAATACTTCACCATAAAAACCTTTACCTAATAAAGCTCCTTTGACTAGATCGGTAGCACGAAATATACGATAAGATTTTGGTTCAACACGAAATGACTTAGTTCTTGAAAGGGGATTATTTAATCTTGATGCTAATGTTAATCCTCCACAATTATTAATATTATTACGAAATGTTGATGTCGATGATGGTGATGAAGGTGTTAATGGTATTGATGGTGATGGATTCGAATTTGATATGAAATTCGATTGTTTCATTGACATTGTTTTCAATGATGGATTAGCGATTTTTGGAATATTTATGATTGGTGATGATTTAGTAGTGATTGTTGATGATGTCGATGATGATGATGATGATGGCTTTGAATTATCACATTGATCATTACGATTAATACATTGATGATCATTCGAAATTGATTTAGAATTAAGATTATGACCACCATAATCATTATTTACATTATTGGAATTATTTAAATTAATTGTTTCAAGTAAACGTGATAGTGATGATGAACGTTCACGATTACGATAACGTTTATCATTCGTATTCGATGATCGATTTACTGGTGGTTTTGCTGAATTTTTGAATGAAATTGAAAATTAATCAATTAATCAAGGGTTATAGCCTGATAAACAATTCAAATAAGACTTACGACTTTTAATTCTCGTATCATCATGATTTTGACTGTTTATACTTGCATCATTGATCGACTTCTGATCATCAAGGCTGCCATTCGTTCGATTTTGTTGAGGATCAACATTATTGATCAACAATGATGATTCCGAATTATCAACGATATCAATCGATGATTGATTGTTACGCATTTGTTTTTTATCATTATTTAAATTTGGATTATATTCAACATACAAACGTAATGATTGTTTTGAATACAGGTCAAATATATCGAATAAATCATTGATGGTTATCGATGTGGAATCAATTATGCTATCATTAATTTTCAATATATTATCAGCAATATGTATGAAATGATAATTATCATCGTCGTATTTGATGAATAATTCTGATATTAACGAATGGTTATTGTTTGTAGAATTGATTTTACCATTATTCATCGATTGTTGCGATTGTTGATTATTACAATGATAAATTTGCTTAAACGATAATACCAATGTTCGATGTTTACCATCGTGAACATATGGTACATCGATAATTTGTACAAGATTATCGGATTTTTGTTGGAATTTTTTAATCATTTCATATTCATTGGATGAATTATGCAGCTCCAACCTTCGAGTTGTTATTATCATCGTTGATTCATCATTATTATTATTAAAAAAACAATTATTACAAAATAATCGTTGATAATTAATACATTTATATGTTTCATCATCACCAATAATTGATTTACATTGATTACATTTAAAACATTCTGGATGAAATTTATATTCATCATTTTGTTTATTACAAATGTTGTCATTACCACCACAATTATAATCATTCATTAAATTATTCATAACAATAATTGGACCAGTCATAAACTGGCGACAATTATTACAACGTTCACCAAATCTGTCATAATAATCATTTTCACAATATAGTAAATTATCTTTTTCAAAATCCCATGTAATCAATGATTGTTGACAAATATTACATCTGTTAAATTATTAATTTTTGAACAATTAATTTGAATTAATCAAAATCAATGATTATTCACTCGAAAAACTTACTTGAAACACTTAAGATGACAATATTTTTTCTTTGAAATTGCTTCAACAAATTGTTCATCATCATCAATCGATTCTGAACAATTTGTACAAATCATTTTATTGGTCATTGTGAACATTTATGAATTCAATGATTATGAATTATATTCGAAATGGAATAGGATTTAATCGTAAATATCATCAAATAAAATGGACATGTCTTCATATTCATATAATTAAATCATCAAGAACCAATAATTCGGGCAATAGCCTGGAATGTTTGTGGAATTTTTAATTGGTAATGTTGTAGCACAGATATTGAAGATCAACTTTAGAATCGATGCATTTTCTTACTCCGATGTCAATCAATGTCTTGAAATAAAGGTTAAATCAGATCAAATAATCAATCGAATCGAATTAATCAATTAATTTACGATTCAATCAAATTAAATCGAATAAAAAACGATGCTAATTCACAAATGAATACAAAACTACACAGACACACACACACACTCATTAAAACATATATTGAATGGCTCAGCCGCATTTCAACATTTGTAAACATTGGGGCTTAAAAAAAGCGAAATGAAAACAAAAATTATCATCGTCATCAACATATATTAAATGTGTTTGTATGTATTAAACAACATAAACAACAGCCAGTCAGCCAGCCATAGACATACATATGCATATGTGAAGCTATTTCGCTAGCTTTTCCAAGCTAAAGCTTTGATGTTTTTTCATGTTTACATCGATGTTTAGCTCATGTTTCAATTGAATTCAATTCATTTAAATGTTTAACTTCGTGTCTATGAGTCTATGAGTCTATCTATGTGTCTGTGTATTTGTGTATTTTCCATTTCTTATTTGGATGAATCAAAAGAAAGAGAAAAAGACTCCTTAAAAGACTTTTAAAAAGACAGCTCTTAAGCTCGTTTGATCATTGAGGAGAGAGAAATCGACCAACCAACAAACCAACCATCAACCACTGCAACAACCGCCAGTTTTTTAAGGTTTAAACCTTACGAAATTTAAGAAAACCTGTTCCAGGTAAGTTTTATCCGAAAATTTGTCAAAAGGTAAACACCTGATTTGAAAAATGATTTTATCTTTTTGTTTCTGTTGATCCAGATTATGGTCTATTTGACCCGAAGATTTCTGATTATTTCAGCTCTTCAAGGTGTTCCCCAAATGGATTTGTCTCCGAGAATCGATTCGAAATTGACAAATTGAATCAATATAATTGAATTTCGATCTGAATCGATTAACTTTCAAATGGTAGGCTTTTCTACAAAGCTTTGAATGATTGGTGTTTATTTGAACATTTAAACATGTTCAATGTTTGAACAATTATTCTCTTTCCAATCTAACTCTATTTGAAATTGATTTAATTTGACTCATTTTTATTTTCTCTTTCATAGATAATTGCTGTCTATGTATGTTGTAGCTGTTGTCATTTGTTGACATAAAATCAAAACAACAAATCGAATGGAAACAAATGTGAATAATTTCAAAACAACAAAATATTATGAATTTGATGACGCGTTTGAATGTTTGTAATTATATTTGTTGAATTTCGAAATTCGTTAATTAATCAATTTGTTAATTAATTAATTAATTAATTAGTTTAATTAATCAAATCGAATATCAGTGATCGACTCAAACTTATTGATGATGCTGTATCAATGATTATTGTATTGATGGTTATATGAAAGCTTGATTTACATATTTATCGTTGATTACTTTGAATATATATCGTAAGCATTAGTCAAAATGGGTTCAAATATTTGTGAATTCGTACAAAACAATATAAATTTACAACATTTTCTACGACAAATATTGCGTATTGTTAATAATCAAATTGATTGTTCAAATGATGATTGTATTGATGATAATTATAATGAATTGAATTCAAATCTACAACAAATCGATCATGGACATGGTTCCGTTTCATTTACATTTGGTTATTTATTATTTTTATTCCTAATGATTTGGATTGTGCTGCCATCGGCAACAACAAATTTACATTCAATTAATCCATTGAATAGATTAAGAAATCGACGAAGAACTGATGATCAACAAGAATCGAATGAAAAATTATCGAAAAAACGATCCGATCATGGTCATCATAATAATGATGACGATGACGACCCAGGTATAGCATCTTAGGGTTATAGTTTTTCTTTGTGATTTTTTTTGTAATTGTTATAACAAATTTGTTATTTATTTATAAATAAATAAATTTACATTTCAAAGACTCATTCGAAAATGGACAATTTTGGGAAAATCAAAATAAACAAGTGTTTACATACACGATGTGAGCAGGTTAGAGTTTTTACTTTTTTTGAAAACGTTTCCGAACTTTATCAATGATATTCTTAATCTTCGCCTTATATGCACCAGTTGAATTTGGTAAATTTTCAAAATGCATCAATTCACCCATACCGATTGACCATTTTTCCAACGATGGTAGTTTAGGCCGTACGGTTTGTGGTACCGGTGTACCATAGGTGACGATTTTCATTTTCTTATTTTCAGCCACCACCGGTGTTGATTGACTGGTCGATGCTGTTGATGTCTTTGACGATGATGATGTCGATGTTTCCAATGTAGTTTCTTGGTCGGAAGATTCTTCTTCATCATCGCTTGATAAGTCAATGATTTCAATATTGGCATTTGGCTTGGAATCATTGCTCGATTCATTGAGACAATCAGCTGATTTCTTATCTTCGGTATCAGTCGATGTAGATGGATCATTACTCTTCGATGATGAACTTGCATCAGATGTTTTTGAATTCGAATCATTTTCCGAATCATTCAATTTCACTCGTTTATATGGAACAGGTTCAATCAATTGCATTGTTTTAACGGCAACACTTAGCTGTTGATTTTGTTGATAGGGTGGCATACCGAGTATCAGCCAATCCTTTGAATAATGATGAGAAATGAGAAAATTTAGTGGTTACGTAACGAACATTCAAATAAATA
This sequence comes from Psoroptes ovis, assembly GCA_002943765.1. NCBI lineage: Eukaryota > Metazoa > Arthropoda > Arachnida > Sarcoptiformes > Psoroptidae > Psoroptes > Psoroptes ovis. The sequence continues at coordinate 550,993 of PQWQ01000019.1, read as the reverse complement.
CAAACATCTTTAACATTTTTCGGTACAGGACAATTAAAGCCAGGATATTCAATGAATGTATCTTTATTATATTTTAAATCATTGATTTCACCATCTTCAATATCGGCTTTCAATGGATCAGATGATGATGATGATGATGATTGTTTATTATTTGATTTATCATTACTACTACTAGTCGTTGCATTAATCACAGTCAATGTTTTTGATTCAGCTGCTTGAAGCCAAGCAGGTGGATAACCCAATATTCTCATACGATATATCCACAATGGTAACATGTCTTTTTCCAGGCCTAATGCTTGACGAAGTTTAGGACTATTGTGACGGGAAAAAGAAGAATTAATCAAAATTAAATCTCGAAATTTGACAATCATTACCTTAGCGTTCCTACATTATATTTTTCATCTGAAATTTCAGAAAAATAACGTTTGCTGGACGAGAAATGAATGAATAAGATTAGTCGATCTTTAACTATTGTATAAGATGAACTTACTGCCGTTTTGAAGACATTTTCTGAAGATAATTTAATTGATTTAATTGAATAATTTAAAACTGAATAATTAATTGAAAAAAACATCAGAAGCCAACTATTTCCACTTAAATGGTCAACGAATTAAATAGCTGTAAAATTAGTGAAAATTCAAGTTCAAAAAAAATTCAAAAAACTAATTAAATTTTCACAATTAATCATTGAAAATCATTTCAATTACTGAAAATGATTCATTAAATCAAAGTTGATTAATCAAAATCAAAAAATTTTGACTAAAAAACATTAAAAATTCAAGAAAAAAATCGATCCTATCCTTTATGAATGGTCCTCGAATTTTTTTGTCAATAATCCGGCTGTGGCATTGTTTGTGTGGCAAAAAACTTGGACAAAAAAAAAACAATGTGTTTTGATTGAAATATTGATTCATTTGAAATCAACATAAATATCATTGAAATACTTTAATTTTTTGAAGAAAAAACAATTAAACAAATTAATTAATTAATTCATTGAAAATTCGATTTAACGAACGATGAGTGGAAAATTTTTCAAACATCTTTCAGATACTGAATCTGAAAGTGAAGAATCTGAAGAAGAAGTATTAGCACCGGTACGACAAGTACAAACGTATGTTTGATTATTATTTGATTATTTAAGTTTCATTTTAATTTTGATTAATTTTGTCTAAATCTTACAGAAATTATTCATTTAGCGATGATGATGAAGATGTCAAACGTATTGTGCGTAGTGCAAAAGAAAAACATTATGAAGAATTGAACAATACAATTAAATTGATTCGTAATCATAAAAAGATCAAAGATATTGCAAAATTGTTGAGTAGTTTCGAGAATTTGATCAAAATATTTGCCAAAACTAAAACATCGGTCATCGATAAACAAGAAGGTGGTAAAATACCGAAGTTCTATATAAAATGTCTCTATGAACTGGATAAATTCATTCAAGACAATTGGGATGATCGTAAAAATATGAACAAAAATAATTCGAAATCATTGACAACCCTACGGCAAAAATTACGTAAATATAATAAAGATTTTGAACAAGAATTGAATGAATATCGTGAAAATGTTGATAATGAAGATTATGATGATGATGATGGTGGTGGTGCTGGTGGCGGCGGCACTGGTGGTACGGCTGGTGATTATGGTAAAGATTTCGATGATAAATCTGGTTCGGATGATGATGACGATGATGATAATGATAAAAATGATTTAGATTTGGATGATGATGATGATGATACTGGATCATTTAATGACCGCAAGCTTAAGGCTAAAATTCGAAAAAAAACAAGTTCAATAACATCGAAAGATATTAGTGATGCTGGTGGTGGCGCTGCTGAAGATGGTGAAGATGATGATGAAAGTTATTGGGACATGTCATCGGATGATGATGAATCATCTTCAGATGATGAAGATTATGGTGAAAATTTGCTGTCGAAATTTTTGAAAAAAGATACCGATAAAGAAAAAGAAACGAAAAAACGTGAAAAAAGGGTTAAAGAAGTACGAAAAAAGAAAACTGTTGATGATGATAGTAAATGGACCAAAGTTGAAGGTACCGGTATGGTGGGCGTGTTGGAAAAACCGAAAATGTTTGCCAAAGATGCCGAAATTAATCATCAAATATTGGCCAAAAAATTGATCGAAGTAATGGCAATACGTGGTAAAAAACGTGTTGATCGTCTTGAACAATTGGACATGTTGAATGAATTGCTGTCCATATCGCGACAAAATAATTTCGGGCCAGCATTGGAAATTAAAATATTACTCGGTTTACAATCAGCACTGTCGGATTATGGTTCCGGTAACTCGATGAAACAACAAATATGGAAAACTTATATTAAAAATTTTGAAACAATTATGGAAATATTGGACAAACATCCCGATATTCTCATACAAGAATCAATTCAAGAAGATCAAGAATCATTTCAACAACCACCTTACATGGTACAAGGTTGCCTGTTGACAATGTTGGAAAAAATGGATGAAGAATTCGTTCGTCTGCTACAAAATTGTGATCCACATTCACCTGATTATGTGGAAAAGCTAAGCGATGAAACACGATTAATGGCAATCATCAAGAAAGTAAGAAAATATTTTGAATATGAAAATCGTGGTCAACCATCTGAATTGTGTCGTGTTTATATGCTTATTATTGATTATATTTATTATAAATTTGATCCAAAAGTAATGATGGAACAAAATGATGGTCAACAAAAACAACGACCAAAATTAATAGTTAGTGGTTCGCAAACGTCAATGGATACAAAATCATTAATCGATAAAAATGAAGCTGACTTGAATAGTCAACAGTTGATTGATTATTATTGCAAATATATTTATATGAATGATGATATTGAAAATGCTGGTGGCCGTATCAGTAAATTGGCATCATTATCACAAGTATATCATTATGCATTGCATGATCATTGGCATGAAGCAAGAGATTTGATGATTATGACCGGTTTGCCGAATACGATTCTTAATTATAAATCTGATATACAATTACAAATATTATATAATCGTTCACTGGTACAATTAGGTCTGTGTGCATTCCGTCATGGTTTCATTAGTGATGCACATTCATCATTATTGGATATTTTATACAAGGGTCGTGTACGTGAACTTTTGGGACAAGGAACCAGCCGTATGTATTTCGATCATTAACCCTTAGAACTCGAGGCAAATACAGCGCAAGCAAGCCAGCAGCTCGACAATTTTTCATACTCATGTGAAATGGTGCTTGAGGGGCGCCTTTCGAGTTGCTGCATTATATCTTATGGTGAGTTATGCTCACCGCTCGAGTTTTAAGGGTTAATTGAATTGTATGGAATCTAATTCGAATTATTTTATTCCATTCATTATTTCAGGATCAAACATGAAAGCTGTTGAGCGGTCACCAGAACAAGCAAAATTAGAGAAACGTTGTCAAATACCATTTCATAAACATATTAATCTTGATTTGATTGAATGTGTTTATCTTGTATCATCAATGTTATTGGAAATACCTGAAGTTGCATCGAATGAATTTAGTGTCCGCAAGAAGCTGATTAGTCGTTCATTTTTTAATCAATTACGTAAAAATGAAGAACAACCATTGGTCGGTGTACCTGAAGCTATGCGTGAACATGTTGTTGCCGCTTCGAAAGCTATGCGTGTTGGTAATTGGAAACAATGTCAAGAATATATTTTGAATGATAAAATGAATGCACGTGTTTGGAATTTTTTCTATAATTCGGATAAAGTTCGATCAATGTTGGCACAAAAAATACGTGAAGAATCGTTGCGAACATATTTGTTTACATATAGTTTTGTTTATGATTCGATTTCTATTGATACATTGGCAACAATGTTTGATTTGGAATCGAATGTTGTTCACAGTATCATCAGTAAAATGATTATCAATGAAGAATTGATGGCATCATTAGATGAACCAACGTATAGTGTTGTAATGCATCGAACAGAACCATCAAGAATTCAAAGCCTAGCGCTGCAATTAGCCGATAAAGTAAATACATTACTTGATTATAATGAACGATTATTGGAATTGAAACTGGTACCGATGGGTCATTTTAATCAAGGCCAACGTTTTGATCGTAATTTTCAAAATCGTCAAGGTGGTGGTAATCGTGGACAAGGTGGTGGTGGTGGTGGTAGAGATCGTGATCGTGATGGTGGTGGTGGTGGTGGTGATCGTCAAAATCGACAAAATCGTGGCGATCGACAAAATTATGGTGATCGTCAACAACGTAATCGTGCTGGTGGAAATCGTCGCGGTGGTGGTAATCGACAAGGTGGTGGAAGAGGTGATGGTGGTGATCGTAATAATCGTAAACATCAACAACAACAACAACAGCATCAACAACAACAACCAGAAGATATTTCAATCAATAATGATAATGTAATCGAACGACAAGAAAGTCGTGAGTAATACAAACATCGAAAATTGAAATTTTTTCCAAATCTTACCCTCAAATAATTTTTGAATGCCAATTCATTATTCTACAATTAAAGAAATGATTGATGATTATCTTCGAAGAAAAACCGAGAAAAATTCAAGTTTAAATTTTAAATATTTTAAAACATCGATTGTATCGATGCTACAATCGATGTTTTCGCCTGTTGAATTTTTAGAGATTTTTAAATTTAAAAATTTTTTAAAAATCCGGCGCGAAAGCCGAAAATTTACAATTTTTCCAAAAATTTCGCAATGAATAACCTCGAAAATGATTGTCTACCAGCTCATTCATTCATTTAATATTTTTTTCAAATTTTTGAAGGTCATTTTGGTCTAGCTGATCTTTGAAGATGATAAATAATTGATTATTGATTATTGATTTCAAAATTGATTTTACTACGATATACTATTGACGATTTAAGCAGTTTTAAGCAAAATTTTATTTATTTGTTTATTTAAATTGATTATTTAATTTTATTTATTTCATCAATTCATCCGTTTGATTTCCAGAAAAAACAAAATTATTATAAACATATCAAATATCATCACGTATATATTGATAGGTTGTCCGAAAAGTTTTTGCCAATTTTTCAATTATTTTCTACGATATAATCGGCAAAAACTTTCAGGACAGCCTAATATGTTGTCAATCATCAATCCTTACCCACAGTGTATTGACAATTTTGATTTTTGATTGATTGATTGATTTATTGAATCGAATCAATCAATAAATCAATCAAATTGATGATTGTACAATGTTTTATTTGAAAAATTCAACGGAAATCGATTCGATTATCGATTATTATCATTGAATCAATGGAGACGATGATTACGGTTGGATTGGAATGGAATACTAACGGATCAAGATAATCGATGCTACAATCGATGGTCATGAGGTTTTATTATCTCTCTCACACATTTACAATCGTCCCTCTTGGAGTATCTTGAAGCGACAAGTAACATCGTTGACAAAAGTGATCATCGGCGACACAAAGTACGCTCAAAGTCGCAAGATATGGACGCATATGACTGTGAATATGAATTGTCTTGATTGTGTCAAAGTGCCAAAGTGTTTCAAATTTCAAAGGTTACAAGTCGAATTGAATCGAAATTCGAATATTTTTCTTCAAAATTTATCATTGATTGATAATGATCTCGAAAAAAATTTCGTTAAAATTTTTGAAATTTCATCAATTTATTCGTTTATTTGCACCAATGCGAAGATACAATAAACAGAAATTTTAAGAAAAATCAAAGATTTTTATCAGCCAAAAACTGTATTAAATCAAATCAAATTCGAATAAATTTCAGCTATTTTCTGAGTAAATAAATCAATAAAAAATAATCAATGAAATTGATATCCATGTATATTATTTATCGCTATTAAATTCAATTTAAATCGTAAAAATTATTATTATCATCCATCCATTCAACGAAAAATAATTTTATTTGGATCAATTAAATTCGGTAGAGATATAAACAATTTTATTAAAATAAACAGAGCCAAAAATTAAATCAAAATCAACGGAAAAACTCATAAAAAACATTTCAAAATATTTATGCTGTCCGAAAAGTTCATTCCGCTTAATCCGATAGAGTTGCTAATGAAAATTGGCCAAAACTTTACGGACAGCCTAATATTTCTTAAAAATTATTATCATCAATTTTCGTCGAAATAAATTCGGTTGAAGAAATTTAAATTTCAATAAAAGAAACAATTATCAATCGATGATGGAAAATATTTAATCAAATCAATCAAAAATCGAAAAGATAATAACAAATTTCAAATGGTAACAATTATGATGATAATGGTTAATGTATGAATTGATAATTTTTGATAATTTCTTAAAGCTTTTGATAAGCAATAATATTTTCGATACATTTTGCTGATTATATATTTACCATCGATATATCACACACATACATACATGAATAATTATGTATATTAGTATTTACCAATTTCCATTTTGCCAATTTTCAATTTTCTCCTATAAAAATCTAAATCATCATCAATCTATCGACCAGAGTTGACAAGCGCAAGCATTAATTGACACCCAAAATATTTAAAGTTTGGACAAGTGTGTACAAGTGTATTGAATGTAAATACAAATATGACTATGAGTAATTTCAAAGTTTTGTTTTTTCAAAATTGATTTAAATTGACTTCGATTCGATTAATTAATTGAATTTTAATTAATTAATTCTTATTATATCAAATAACAATGCAACAACAGCCATCATCAACAACCACAGCGTCTTCATTGTTTGGAAGTATAAATAATAGTTCAATATCACCATTATTGTCATCAACATCATCAACGACGACCCTTTTACAACCCCATCAGCCATCATCACCTGAATCACTACTGCGTTCAATGATATCATATTCCAAAGATAATAATATTGATCCGATACCATCGTTACATCAAGAATATTTTCGAGAATATTATCAACAGAAACAACGGCAGCAGCAACAAGAAAAACATTCGAATTCGAATCATCTGAAGACATCGCAACACGTGTTACCGGAATCAATCGCAGATCCAATCATGACACCATTACCATTATCATCAACGTTACCATCATCCGTATCATCCGCATCGACAGCGTCACCATTATCATGTGCACCAGCAGCATCAGCAGCAACCGCAACACCATCATCATCAACGAATTATTCGACCAATTTTGATTATTATCAACTGTATAATAACAATGGTAACAGTACCATTAATTACAATGATGATGGACATTATCAGCCGCAGCAGCCGCAACAGCAATTCTTATCATATTCAGCACCATCAAGTCCATCACAAATGATCGGATTACAGCCATCATCGGCAGCATATTATCAAATTGATCAACATTTAAATTATTCATTTAATTCGAATTCGAATGATGATTGTCCTGAGAATAATTATTATTATTTAAATGATAATATCATCATCAATAACAATGGTAATAATTCGACAAATGAATCATCACCATCAACTCAATCACCATCATCAGGTCAGTTTGTATCGTTGAGCATACATCAACATCAACAACAGCCACAGCAACCACTTGTTGAATATAAAATCACCGATCAACAATATGAACTTGTTGGAATCACTGGTGATAATTACCATAATAACAATGATGATTATGGCAATTATCATCAACCACAACATTATTATTTCACTGATCATAATGTTAATGATCATTTTCATTCGATTAATAATGTTGATGATTACGTTTCCAATGATAATCATGATGGTAATGGTATTAATGCAGCACCGATGACCACCAGTAATAATAATAACAATGCAATGATGACACCACCATCAAGTCCTGATAATGAAACATCGGTGATGAAATATTCAAAGACAATTGGACATGTTCAATCGGATAATCGTAATTCGAATTCGATTAAGCTATTTCATGACCCAAATCCTACTAATGATGATCAATCAATGTCTAATTATTCGATATCATCATTGATCAATAACAATGATGATGATCATCATCAGCAACAAGGTACATCGACCATATCAAAATCCGGCTGTTTACCAATGATAATTACAGCAAAAATTGATGATTTGATGGTCACTGGTAATTCATCATCGAATAATAATCGTCAAAAATCTTTGGGCAAAAAGCCCAGGGGAAAGAAATCATTGACCATGATTGGTAATGGCCATCATCGACTGGATGGTATCAAAGTACCGAAAATGGCCAAAATTGAATTGATCAATGATGACGTTGATGGCGATGGTGGTGGTGGTCATCATGGTCATCAAGGTCATAATGGCCATCATAACCATGATCACCACCAACAAACAATGGCAGCACCATCGAATAAACAAACACAAAAACGTACAGCACATTTATCGGCCGAATTTCGATATCGGACAAAATTGAATGAAAAAATAAATAAATTAAAAGGTTTAGTATCGAAACAGAAGCAAACAAACCTAAGTAAATCGGCCGTATTATCACGTTCAATTGATATGATAATTAATTTGAAAAAATTAGTTGTCCAGTTGCAGCAAGCAAATCAACGATTATTACGGCAACAACAGCAGCAAAATCTTCAACCATCATCATCATCGATACATTCGTCCATCAATCATCCATCAACATCATCGTCATCATTATCATTGAAAGATGTCAAAACAATGACCAAGAATCTATCGAATCAATTTATTGATTCGAAACAATTCGAACAAACCACCACCACCACGACAGCACCATCAACATCGATATCATCGATGTCATCATCAACGCCACCACCAGCGCCACCATCACAACCACAACCTTCGTTGATATCGACCATTAAAAATGAACCATTAGATTTGGATGGTCAACAACAACAACAACAACAACACACAGCAATGGTTGTAGCCGAAGCATTTTATTGAATATTATTCAATTATTATCTGAAATAAAATTAAAATTAATTTTCCACTGAATTAAAATTAATTCAATTTGACATTTTTTGTACAAAAAATCGAATCAAAGAATTTGAACTTTGCAATGATAAGGTATGATGATGATGATGACCATGAGGACCATAGCCATGACCTTTTACTTGACCATTTACACATGTATGATTGGCCACTCAAGGTTATACCTCTCTGGTCATCATCATCATGCTTTATCATAGAGGCAAAGTCAATGCCTTATGCCCCACTGAGAGTGAAATAAAAAAAAAAGCTTTGGCCAAAAAGTGTTGAAAGGTTTAAAGGTTTTGATAATTGATCATCATTATCATCAAAAGGTTAAAAAACAAAAAAAAAAATGATAAAAATATCAATTGTGGGCGTATCATCACAATTGCCATTGCAATCTTATCAACTAATCGGATTAACCTAGGGTCCACCTATGAAAATATTAAAAGAATTCGAAAATTGCTCACCATGTCAAAGGTCAAACGACAAAATCAATCATTTTCAATCGATCATTGCTGGTGTGTGCATAAATACGATTCGAACAAATTGAAATTTACCTGAAAACTCCTAGAAAATTCTCAAGATTATAACCTTTATTATTTTGATTTATTGAAACCAAAAGGGTTAATCTTAATCAAATATGCCAAATTACAGCCGTCAAAATAGCCGACCAAACGGTATCGTTTCAACAAAACCAGTCATATTCGAGCATCATCATCATCATCAATGGATCAATCATGGTCAGCAACAATCGAATTCGATTATCATCGTCAATTTCGATCAAGGTGATCGATATTCCACTGAATTGCCATCATCGCATGGACCCCTTCAAACACCTGTAGTGGCAGCAGTAACAAGAGCAGCAGCTCTAACCACTAATCAACCTCGAAGCACCCAAACATCGTCGCCTCATCCGACATCAATCAATCAATCGATGAAGACCGATTCGACCAATTCTTTGAATTTTGATTTTGAAAATGAATCAATGGACAGCTGTGATCAGTATATTATCGATTTATTATTGGAACTTCATGAGGATTATGACCTCAACAACAATAATTTGTAAATAATTAAAATAAATATCTTTGTATTGATCTGGTTATTTTGGATCAAATTCAATTCGATTTCGATTTGGTTTAAATTGATTTAGTTCAAATTCGATTATTTCGCATCGTCGTCGACGACTCAAATGCTTTGATTATCTTGAAAATCTTGTGATTTTCTGATCTCCAAAGATATCAATGTACCAATTGATACATCTTAAGGCATAAACAAACAAACAAACAAACAACCAAAATCAATCAATCAATCGAATCGATCAATGATGATGATTTTCGTAAAAGGTTCAAATTCCAATCAATGGAATTTCCTTTTGTTTATTTGTGTCTAATGTGTTTGATTCGTAACTATTAGGTTTGTCCCATAAGTTTTTGCCGTTTTTCAAATGAAAAAACATCTGAAAAAACGGCAAGAACTTATGGGACAACCTAATATTTCAATTCAATTTGAATATCTATGAACTTTGCTCATTCGATTTTCCTCTCTGATTGATTGATTGATTACTGATCGATTATTCTGTTTATTTATTCATTTATTCATTCATTTGTTTACTTGATGTTGTTGTTTTGGTGACACATTTGGCAAAAACAAAATTTTTTGGCAATCAAATGATTGATTTAATGATTCAGATACGACTTGGTGCATTTGTTTATTTTGGTGCATTTTAGCCGCCGAAACATCTTAAACATCGTGCCAAGTGCTCGGTGCTTCCCCTGTTTTGCCCTGAGCGAATACACTGAATCGATTGATCATTGATCTCATTGATCCTCATTGATCCTTGTTGAATGATCATCATCATCACCACCCCCATCATAACCACCACCAGCGACTTGGCGACAATTATCACTGAATTCGAATTTGATTTCAAATTTTAAATTTTAAGAAAATTCGTCTAAGAAAATTTTAAGAAAATTTCAAGAAGAAATTTGAGAATTTCCAAGATATCTTCAGGCATTGATATGACAGACATTTTGTCTGCCATATCTTAGTTATTGACGATGATCAATTTTGATTATTTCGATATTATCAATCGATTCGAAGATATCGTTTTCTACCATTCGAATTGATGGAAAGTTTCCAATCAACAATGATAGCGAACGGGCCAAAGATTATGATTTCGAATCAAATGATAATTAAATCGTAATCAATCGGCGATGATTGATCACATTTCATTGATTATCATTGAATTATCACCAATAAACAAATCAAATCAAATGAAACCGAATTCAACCAGATCAATCAGCATTTTCATTCAATAAGATACTTGCAATAGCATTGCACCATTGCACATCTAAGGCTATATGACCTTTGAACCTTGATATCTTTGAATGCTTTGAAGATATTTTCGACCCTAGCAAAGCATGGTCAAGATAATACAATGCATCGATGTCTTTGGTGAATGAAATGTATTCAGGTTGTCCGAAAAGTTCTGGCCAATTTTCATTCAGCAACTCCATCTGATTAAGCCGAATGAACTTTTCGGACAGCCTAATACAAAACACAGTCATTTTAAAAGTTTTAGCCTTAAAAAAACTTGAATCATCTTCATTCATTCAACATCAAAAAACATTTATTAGGTTGTCCCATAAGTTCTTGCCGTTTTTTTCAATTTTTTTTCATTCGAAAAACAGCAAGAACTTTGTGGACAACCCAATACATCAACATTTACTTGTCATACAAGTTTTCGGCTTAGCATCATCATTTATCAATGTACAAGTCGTTTCAATCATTTCTTGAGCAAAATGTACATCCATCCATCCAAATATTTCAATGTTTGGTGCTCTGGTTGAGCCAAATCGAATCATTGTTTGATTATATCATCCATCCATCCATCCATTCAATCAATGGTGAGTCGTTGTTTGTTTGTTTGTGTTCACCAATGATTAATCGTTATCATCGATGAAATAATTCAAATTGAATAAATATGAGCCGATATTTTCCACTCTGTGTATTTCTTATGTAAATTTCTGGTGTTTTAATTCGAATTTAAATTGATTTAAAGACGTATTTTGCTTGTAAAGTGATTCACTTGTCATTCATTTGTTTGTTGATCACCATTCAAAGTGTTTCTTCAGTGTTTTTAAGTGTTTTTAAGGGTGTCTTTAAGGGTGTCTTGAAGACCTTTTGCTTGTGTTTAATTGAAATTAATCCAATTCAGCTAAATATGAAGATGAAAATTGAAAAAATTCTCATATCCGATGCCGTTGATGAAGCTGCCATCGATATCCTACGTCAACGTAACATCGATTGTGATTTGCGGCCAGGATTGCCGGCGAATGAATTGATTTCAGTGATTAAGGTAAGGGTTATGACCTGTGAAGGTCTTGAGATTTGAATTGTTTGATCAATTTTAAAATGTTTTTCATGATTTTTACAGGATTATGATGCCTTGATTGTTCGTAGCGGTACCCAAGTGACCAAAGAAGTGATTGAAGCTGGTCAAAATTTGAAATTAATTGGACGTGCTGGTGTCGGTGTTGATAATATTGATTGTGATGCAGCAACACGTGCTGGTATTATTGTTATTAAGTATGTATTTTGAAGTTGTCCGGAAAGTTATGGCCGATTTTCATCCAGCAACTCTATTCGATTAAGCGGAATGAACTTTTCGGACAACCTTAATATTTGAAATCAGGGACCTTATATCATAATTCAATTCGTGTAATTTCAGTGCACCAGGCGGAAATACCATATCGGCCGTAGAATTGACATGCGCAATGATATTATCGACAGCACGTATGGTACCGCAAGCTTGTCAATCGTTGAAATCAGGCAAATGGGATCGAAAAACCTTTGTAGGGAATGAAATCAAAGATAAAACATTGGCCATCATTGGTCTTGGTCGAATTGGACGTGAAGTAGCCATTCGTATGCAATCATTCGGTATGAAAACCATTGGTTTCGATCCAATCGTGTCGGCTGAAGATGCAGCCGAATTCGGTGTCGAATCATTGTCGTTGGATGAGATATGGCCCCGAGCTGATTTCATTACGGTACATACACCGTTGATACCGCAAACTAAAAGTAAATCGAAGCCTTTCCTTGCCTGTCATTGATTGTCAATATGATTATTCCACTTATTTTCAGATATGATCAACGCTGAAACCCTCCGCAAATGTCCAAAAGGTGTACGCATCATAAATGTTGCACGTGGTGGTATAATCAATGAAATGGATTTGCTTGAATCATTGAAATCTGGTCATTGTTCGGCGGCCGGTTTAGACGTTTACAGTGAAGAACCACCAAAAAATCGTGAACTAATCGAACATCCAAACGTTGTTTGTACACCACATTTAGGTGCAAGTACACGTGAAGCACAAAATAATGTTGCCAAAGAAATAGCCCTTCAATTTTTGGACATATTAGATGGCCGATCAGTACCTGGTGTTGTGAATACCCCACTGCTATCAGCTATGCTTAATCATCGTAATTTACTATGGCGAATTTTGGGTCGAAATCTTGGCAAATTGATAGCCAAGGATTCACCGAATACGAAAAAATTTGAAATAAAATTATTCGGCCAAGAAACCCGCGAAGCATCGAAATTGATACGTGAAACCATTCTGATGGGTTTCTTAACGGAAAAACTTGGTAAAGAAGTCAATTTGATTTCAACATCGAATTTAGCCACGGAAATGAACCTAGAAGCAGTCATAGTCGAGGATGACAATGACAACGTAGTGGATGGCCATCGAAAACATTGTTGTTTCAACAAAATCATGGTCAAAACTGATCAACACCGTGAATACATTGGTATACCACAAGGACGCCGGTCATATTTACAAGAAATGAATGGCCATAGATTTGATCCAGTCTTACTGATGAGTGATCATTTGACTTTGGTCGAATTACGTGATACCGGTGATTATGAATCAATGATCAAAGAATTATTACCATCATTTTCAATGATAAAATCAATAACAAAAAGTGTTGATGGTCTATCGATTGCCATACATTCAAATGATCGATTATCCGATGAATTGGCGGGAAAATTTGTCCGAATGGTTCAAATTAAATTTTGAACAGCCAATTTTGAATGATTGAAATCATTGAAAATCTAAGAAATTTGAAATCTTGGATTTTAAAAAAATCAATTTTTGAATAAATTTCAATGAATCAAGGTTTGAGTCAAGATTTCAATCAATTCCAAGGTATGAATAGCCTTGTCTTCAATTAAGATTAACCCTGCATGTATTTATCTGTGTCAGTGAATCGAGCGATTTTTGACCTATGAAACTATTTTTGACCTGTGATCAGTCAGTAATTTCAAACACTTTTCAATGATAATCATATTCAAAAATGGCGGGTACGGTACATGTGTTTTTAAGCATACAAGTCTATAACCTCAATAGTCTGTGTGTGACCAATAGACCAATATGTGTGTGCAACCAATAAATGGTCACGTTCAAATCAGAAAACTTTTTTGGTGTATTTTTACAATTCAAATTTTTTCGAAACATATTTATGAATGACCTAAAAATTATTTTGAATTCATTTTGTGTTGTAGGTATTTCAGAAATCATTCATGATTTATGTGTTATCAGGTATGTATAACTGTTTGTGGGTTTATTTAAATGTGTGTGTGTGTGTGTGAATATTTCTGTGTGGGTGTAATGATGGTGGTATTATCCATTCGATAGAATTAATGAATAAACACCGACCCTAAAACCCTAATAAAACCCTGATCAAGCCATAAACATGAAGAGTTACCAAGGATATATCAACGTATATATCCACAAATATCTGTCCTCAAATATCCACAGATCCACACGCTTACACCGAACGAGTGCATACAAATGATCAACGATTAATTGGTCAAAATAATCAATTATTATTATTTTTTCTCTCCAAAAAATAATCGTTGAAACAGGGTCGAAGCAAATTTCGAAATTAATCGAAATCATTGAAGCATTTCGAAAACTGGCGAATGTATGTGTGCACCATGTGTGTTAACATGGTTTAAGTTAGGTTGGGGTAAGGTTCAAAAGGGTTTTCTAGGGTCACAAACGCTTCGAAATGATCATTGATGATTGCATCAATGAATCGCCGAATTCGAATGCTTGAAGATGTCCGTAAAATTCGAATTCGAATGTTGACATGAATTATTATTAGCCGGAAATGATCATAATTTTTGGCCGACGATCAAATTGTTTGATTACGTCAAAAAATGTTTATGGACAACAACAGTAACAACAACAACGAAATTTAGATCATCATCATCATCATTTATTATGGTAATATTATGGATATCAATTTATATGAACGAATATAAATAACGATTATATTAGGTTGTCCTATAAGTTCTTGACGTTTTTTGAATGAAAAAAAATCTTAAAAAACGGCAAGAACTTATGGGACAACCCAATAAATAACAATTAACTGAATAACAATAATCATTTAGTAAAATGGCCACCACCACCACCACCATGACCACCACCTTGCATAGCCAGTAACAATAATGAAAAAATGAAATGATTAATTTTGAAATATTGCCAAAAATTGTAATTCCAACACCAATCTAACAATTACAGAACAATTGTCCAATTGTACCCATTCATTTCGATTCAATTCAAATATTCAAATATGATTCAATAGATTGTCCGGAAAGTTTTTGCCGATTATATCGTAGAAAATAATTAAAAAATCGGCAAGAACTTTTCGGACAACCTAATATTTGGCTATCGCTGCATGTGTGTGTTTAGGCATTTGGTATATATAAAACATACATGACAAGTGCACCGATATATCTGTGCGAGAATATGTCTGATGTTGACCCACTACCTTCAGAAAAACCCTTTTGAAAATAATTTCCGAATTTGAAAATTGTTCACACTTGGATCCATAATTCGAATTCGAAATGAAACTTTTGAATATTATCATTTCAGAGGTACCTATCTTCAACCATCTTTTGCTAATTATCATTGAGGTAGCAATACATGCATTGAAATGTTCATATACATTTTCATTCATACATTTCGTGTAAATGAATCGTTTTTTTCTTTTGATGGGGTTGTTTGTTGCATAAACACACCGATACAAACATAAAGGTAGTACACCTGACATAAAGGTATATTATTTAACGGACAGACACGGATATTTGTATTTTTGGTCATCGTCATCATCATAAACAATACAAAGTAATTATGGTCAACGGGTATTATTGCTATTGTTGCAACGTTAATATTCGTTACCGATCGGACAATCAAACTGAAATAGCCCCCTTGAAATAGATTTTAAATGAATGAAATAATAATAATAATTAGATGGATAGTTA
This sequence comes from Psoroptes ovis, assembly GCA_002943765.1. Lineage (NCBI taxonomy): Eukaryota > Metazoa > Arthropoda > Arachnida > Sarcoptiformes > Psoroptidae > Psoroptes > Psoroptes ovis. Next base: position 534,774 of record PQWQ01000019.1, on the reverse strand, counting down.
TGAATTTATTTAACCTAAATATTTTTCGGGACTATGGTTCAACAAAAAATATTTCTAGATTGCAATGTGTGTGTGTGTGTAATACCAGTAGGTATTACGCCTGTAGGTGTGTGTGTGTGTGTGTGGGTATATTCAATGGTTTCACATACCCTTAACCACTCACTGACCACATCGTGTGTGTGTTTATGTGTATGGATGATCACAATTATGACCATTCAATGTAATCAGTGATGGTCATTTTATTGCATGGTACAAATACAACTAAAAGGGTACCGAAGTCATTTTGGTGAATGTGAATTCGAAAAAATTCATTCAAAAATCATTGAAATTCATTGTGAAGTTTCATATTTTTGAAAATTTTTGATCCAAATTTTGTTCCAAATTCGTAATTCAATCAATGAATTTATCAGTGATTCTATGTGTAATTTATCATCAACAATTTGATTTCAATCCTGTGGTAGTAATCGATCCTTTCAACAATCACATTCAATTCAATGAATCAATTTGAGTGATTCAAGCTATCTCTCTGGTCCACACCTAACAGATCACCGACCACCAATCATCATTCAACGAAATGGTTATGATTGATGATAAAATTGATAATGTGAAAATCAATCAAAATATCATCCGTGATTCGAATCAAACCACTAATCATGATGATTCGAATCGAATCATTATGGATAATTCTAATCATCGCCAACAACAACAATTAGATCAACTAGATGTTAATCGTCTACTGAATAATCCAAGTCCACAAATGCAACAAATCAATGGTCTACTGGTGAATGGCCACAATGATGATAATCGTTCAGGTGATAATAAAATCAGTGATAATAAAACACCTTCAGCGACAGCCAAAGATGCATCGAAGAAGCAACAATTACAAAAACAAAGCTCAATCGATATCGTAGCAAAGCCAATCATCGATGGTAAGTAGAACCTTAATTTTTATTTTCTTAAGATTTTTGAATTGAATTCGATAATCGAATCTTTTGAAATCTCCGAAATCACCGCCAAAGACAAACGCAAGCGGTCCCCGGTACCGAAAGAAATCTATCCGACCGATGCTACGCAAGTTAAAGCGACCGATCTGCCTGAAGATAAACAGTTGAAGCGGTTGAAAAGTGTAAGCATACAAGAATTGAAAAAAGATTTGGAAAAATCACGCCAACAACAGCGGCAAAAGCTGGCTGAACGAAATTGGCCAATGATCAATGGTGGTTCGGCGAATGATGCGACAATAATCGAAATCGATGAAAGTGATAAGTCACAACCGCAACAATCGTCGACAACGACCGATGCACCGACAAAATTATCGCAAAAAAAATTGACAGTCGAAAAATTGGACATCACTGCGGCGTTGGATGTTAATTCAGTTGGTTCGACAGTGGCGACACCATCACCGCAGCCGCCACCATCATCATCCACCATACCAGATTCGAAATCACCACGGTCACTCGGTAAAGCTAAACGTTCACAAGGTTCGATCGGTGGTGTTAAATTGACTGAATTAGAAATGGCCAAGCTAGGCCGGCTCGGTATCCAGCAACAACAACAACCCCAAGATCTAAAATCGGGAAAAAAATCACCACTACCACCGGATAAATTATCACCACTTGGTGGCGGTAAATCACCACGGCCATCACCACGTGAATCACCGATATCATCGATGAAAAAAGATACGGATGATAGCCGTTTACCACGTAGTGAAATGCCAACAAGAAAAGAACGAATCCAACAACGGAAAGCTGCTAAAGCGGTAGCAATTGATGCGACCGGTAAAACAGATGGCCGTGCGATACCAGGTAAAAGTAAAGATGGTTCATCATCATCAAGTTCACGTTCAAGATCACGTGAACGTGTTGGTCGAAAATTATCCAGGGAAATGTCCAAAGATGTTGGTGGGCGAAGTTCAAGGAAACAATCGCTATTGGATCAATCACCATCTTCAAGAGCTACGAAAAATATTAGTGATTATGGCCATAAATTGGTTGCATTATGTCGTAAAGGTGATTGGGTTGGTGTGGATACAATTATTAAATATATCAATAAATATAATGTTGAATTTGATAAAATGGCCGTATCTGAAACTACTGGTTGGTCACCGTTAATGTTTGCCGTACGTGATAATCGTATACAAATATCGGAACAATTAATCGATCTAGGGATACCGATCAATACGAAAGCGAAGGTAAGTCAATCGTTCGATCATTTGACAGCGATTCGCAAATATCACAGGGTTATAACCTTATAAAAACCTGTGTTGTTGCATTTACATAACCCTTTGAACCTTAAAACGCCTTAAAACCTTTAAACTCCAAACAATTAATCTTTGTTCAAACAAATCATCGGTTCAGACACTTGAATTCTTGAGCCATGATAATAATTCGAACTCAAAGAGTTCAATGTACCGAAACAGAGATTATCGTTGATTTTATTTTTTTTAAATGGTGATAATTAAATATATGAGAGAAAATGAATGAATGGCCATTAATTACAATTAACTGACCACTACTGTTCATTCATCCATGCAAATATATAGCTGTTACCTCGTATTACACAGAGCCTTGATTAGCGCTGTTTCAATGAATTGCGATTCTAAATTCTCCGCAAAAATTCGCAAACATGAGACAGAGATTTCAATATTCGAATCTCCAAAATCCGCTAAGGACCATGAACCACGAAATTTTTAAAAATTTTACCCCCTCGTATAACGCTGATCATTCTTATTAAGGGGTTAACAGCGTTAAACGAGGCATAACTATAAGTCACAAAGATAATAATCATAATTATCAATGATCATCATCATCATCATCATTTGTTGGTTGTTAATGTAATTAAACTAATTTATTCCGATATTTTGGTAGCTCGAAAAGTAGTTGTTACCAGGTTCACCTCTTTGGCAGGTGTATTTTTCAGGCAGGTACTTATATATTAGATTGTCCGAAAAATTCTTGCCGATTTTTCAATAATTTTCTACGATATAACCAGCAAAAACTTTGCGGACAACCTAATATAGAATTCTTTATTTATCTAAGTACCTGAGTGAATTATTAATGAAAGCTTTGGGCACGCAAATTATTCCAATGGCTTCCAGGGTTTATCACCGAAACATTCGAATTTGGAATGTCATCGCCCCCCCCCCATTGATTCGAATCAGGTGTAATCAGGTGCAGACCCCATGTGTAATCAGGTGCATACCCCATGTGTTATTTACTTTTCCGCATTTTTAGTCTCTTTGATCTAATTAATCATTGAATTTGTTGAAATTCGAAAGGGTGGAAATGAAACAATAAACAAACAAACAAACAAATACCTGTGATTACCTGATCAGTATGAAATCACTCTTTCTCTGTGGAGATTAATTCGATGGATTCGAATCGAATGGAATTAATTAGTCGAATGAATTAATGAATTTTCATTAATTAATTAATTTTGCGGGGAACGAAATAACTGCGCAATCTAATAGGTTGCGCCTGGGGTTATGCCGGCTAGGTTCAAACTATGCAGACCCTGATCCACCGAAACTGACCTTTACCCTTGAATACTGACCTGTGACCCTTGAAATGATCTAGGATTTTGCGGAAATTCCCTTGATTTTCTCGAAAACTTACCAACCTTTCGCTTTTCCTCTTCAATAGGATGGCATTACAGCCTTACACTTGGCATGTGCTTATGCACGTGAAGACACCATACGCTTACTGCTGACCAACAAAGCCGATACAATGATAGCTGGTGGTGAAAAAAATCAATTACCAATACATGTATTATCACAAAAAGCAACCGGTGCTGCGCTTGTACCACTGCAACTGCTGTTGAAATCAAGTCCAAAAGAAGCCAGATTAGTGCTGGACAAAGATGGTAATCTACCATTGTTTTTAGCGTTGGAAAATGGTAATCATGGGGTTTGCCGTGAACTACTCAAAGAATTGGCCAAAGAACAAATTAATATGCATAAACCGGATACCGGTGAAACCGGTATCCACATTGCCATAAGGAAAAAAGATACCGATATGTTGCGATTGATGGTCGATAATGGTGGCGATGTTGATCAACAAAATGTATGTCTTGTGATTAACCCGATTGATATTTGACCAATCATTGACCAATCGTATTTAATGTAAATTCCCAAATAGAAAGATGGACAAACAGCATTACACTTGGCGGCGATACAAGGTGATGAAAACCTAATCAAATTCTTACATATGGTCGGTGCGAAACCGAATATCGTTGATAAACAAGAACGGACCCCACTACATTTGGCCACCGAAAATGGCCATATGAAAACGGTCGATTTTCTTACCGAAAAATTCCGGGCATCTGTACATGAACGTACGAAAGATGGTAGTACGTTGATGCATTTGGCATCGGCTGCTGGCCATCCTGGTACGGCCATGGTATTCATGAAAAAAGGTGTAGCCCTTCATATGCCGAATAAAGCCGGGGCCAAGCCGATACATATGGCCGCTAGTCGTGGTCATACCGAAGTGGTCAAAGCTATCGTTCAAAAAGGTGAATCGGTTGATTCGAAAACTAATGTATGTATGTTTTGGTGGTGGAATCCGTTTTGAAGACTATTGACCATTTTCAATTTTTGAAAATTCTGTTCTCACAAAACAGGAAGGTTATACTGCACTGCACATAGCCGTACAATCAGGACATGCACAAGTTGTCGAAGCGTTGATCGGTATGGGTGCTGCTGTTCAACAAGAAGCGGGGAAAAATGGTGAAACCCCACTGCATACAGCTTCTAGAATCGAGAATGGTAAAGCTTGCGTTGAAATGTTGATCAAATCGGGTGCCAAAATCAATGCGATTGATGCGGTAAGTCGCAAGGGTAATCTGATGCATCAAACTGAATTCGAATTCGAATAATTCCCCATTAGAATGGTGAAACACCGTTGCATTTTGCCGCCAGAGAAGGTTTCCTTGAAACCGTAAACATGTTACTCGAAGATCAAGCTGTTCCATCGATGATCAACATTAAAGGTGAAAACGTGTTGCATATTGCGGCCAAAGAATCACATTATCCGATTGCCAAACGTTTGATTGATTATACGATTGCTCATAAAGATAAAAAAGCATGCGTCGAACTGGTTAATAAACCGAATAAGGTATGGGACGATTCATTTTTTGATTCATTTAAGCGATAATCTATAACCTTCGATTGCTAATCTATAACCTTTCGATAATCTATAGAATGGTGAAAGTTCTGTACATTATGCGGCCAATTTGATGGAAAAAAATCGTCACTATGACAGTGAAGATCGTGATATTATGCGATTGCTGCTCGAAAATGGTGGCAATGTCTTCCTCGAAACTATCGAAAAATTTGAAACCCCAGTTCATTATTGTAGTAAATCAGGTAATACGAATGCACTGCAAGAGATTATAAGTTTTTTGCCACCAATTGATGCACAATTAGCTTGTAATAAAACGGCTAAAGTAAGTTTGGGTCGTAATCAATTAAAGTTTTTGATTAATCGAATGATTATGACCTCATATAGTCAGGATGGACACCGCTGTTCTATGCTTGTTCACGTGGACATGCCGATACTATTCGAATGTTGTTGAATCAAAATGCACGTGTCGATATATTTGATGAGGTAATTTAATTGAATTAATTCGATAAATATTTCACAAAATTAACCTTTGACCCATGTTTTTCGAAAGCGTGGACAAGCAGCACTGCATATTGCATCGGAAATTGGCCACGAAGATGTTGTCGAAATTCTACTGGAAGCGAATGCATTCGTAAATGTTCGTAATAAACATGGAATGACCCCGTTGCATTTGGCTGCACGTAAAGGTTATAATAATATGGTTCGACGATTGGTCACCGAACATAGTGCCTTATTGGATGCTAATACATTGGTATGATTTATTTGTGTATTTGGAATAGAATTAAGGATTAATATTAATTCGATTCAATTCGATTTAATTTTAATTCGATGATACTTGCCCCCTCTACCATTCCAAAGACAAAACAAACACCCCTTCATTTAGCAGCTGAAGCTGGACAGTTGGCTGTTTGTGAAACATTGCTTAGTCTGAAAGCTGATGCATTGGCCATTGATAATGTAAGTTTTAGTTCCATCGATTCATTATCTTCAGACATTTCTAAGATTATCCATCCCCTGATAGCATTCACAAACACCATTACATTTAGCTGCTGAACATGATCATTCCGAAGTGGTACAATTATTCTTGAAACATAAACCAGATTTATTATCTGTGCCGAATAAAAATGGTTACACATGTGCACATATTGCAGCCGCAAAAGGTTCGGTGGCTGTCGTAAAAGAGCTGATGCGTTTAAATCAAGAATCAGTGATAAACGCAAGGATTTCGGTAAGTTGTTTGTACTTGGATTGAGTTCATGCTAATTTCTCGGGTCATTTGCAGAAAACCAAATCAACGACCTTACATTTGGCGGCCGAAGGTGGCCATGTTGAAGTGGTCAAAGCATTGCTACAAGCCGGTGCTAAAGCAACCGATGAAAATGTTGAAGGTTATACAGCGTTGCATTTGGCCGCAAAAAAAGGTCATGTTAATGTGCTACGGGCGCTCAAAGAACAATCGACCGCATATTGGAAAGTTTGTAGTCGTAGGGTATGTCTTTTTTTGTAATTAAAAGTCTTCGGAAAGATTTGAATTAACCTGTTCGTTCGATTAGATTGGCCTTACAGCTTTACATGTTGCGGCCGCATTTGGTCAAACCGAATGTGTCAGTGAAATGTTACCGATTGTACCGGCAACGATCAAAAGTGAGCGGCCATTGATCGATCCAAGTGGTGATGTATGCGATGTTTTGTTTTCCAACTATAACCCTGAAGATAATTCAATTTTCTACCAATCAATAACCCCTTATAGTATGGCATAACACCATTACATTTAGCATCACAAAGTGGCCACGAAAATGTTGTCCGCCTGCTGTTGAACAGTAAAGGTGTACAAGTTGAAGCACCTACTGAAGTTGTCGGCACAATACCGATGCATATGGCAGCACAAGGTGGTCATTTACTGGTCGCTGGTCTGTTGATTAGTCGAACCAGTGAACAATTACATCGTGCTGATAAATATGGCCGTACACCGTTGCATTTGGCTGCATCATTTGGGCATCGTGATATGGTTTCACTGTTGCTAGGGCAAGGTGCTAATATTAATTCACAAGATAATGTAAGTTATAGCCTTAGATCGAGTATTGAATTAACCCTGTGATGTGTTTCGAATTTTTTTGACATTCATAGAGAGGATGGTCACCGCTTCATTATGCAGCACGTCATGGATTCCTTGATGTCGTACAATTACTGGTCGATTCAGGTGCCGATCCTGATCTACATTCCAAAGATGGACGTGTACCAATGTGTTGTGCTGCCGGTGCTGGTCATTATCAAGTGTTGAGTTATTTGTTTAAAAAAGAACATGATACATTGAGCTTGATGGAAGATCGTGATGTATGTACCATGATGATTCAATGATAATCCATTGAATAATTCCTTAATTATAATCTTCACCACCAAATTCCAAAGTTTCTCTTAGATTTAATGGTCTGTTCGAAACAACATGAAAATAAACCAATACAAGAATTTATACTCGTATCCGCCGCACCAATCGATACGGCCGTAAAGCTGGCAAAAAGTTATGAAAATTTAGCACAAAAAGAAAAAGATCGTACCCGTGATCTTGAAGCTGTTTATCAATATTGTGATCAAATAGCCACCGATCTATTGTCGATAACAGCAACAACGAATAATGCTGGCCGTTTATTGAGGGCTGTAGATTATAAAGGTACCGAATTTCTTGATGTTCTTATTGAATTGGAACGTAAAGAAGTTGTTGCACAACATGCTGTACAACAATACTTGACCAATGTATGGATGGGCACCATGAAATGGGCTGGTTGGAAATTTATCCTGTTGTTTTTTTCAATGTTAATATGTCCATTCATATGGATATTGATTTCATGTCCATTTGGTCATCGTTTAAGTAAAATGCCAATCATTAAATTTACCCTTTATCTGGTATCGCATATATTTTTTATTGTCATTTTAACCATTACAACTGTAAATCCTTGGTTACCAATCTATATGAATGATGGACAATGGCCTTATTGGCATGAATGGCTCCTGTTGATTTGGGTATTAGGCATATTCTTAGCTGAAATTACTAATCCAGCTGATCGTGATGGTCTTGGTGGTATTAAAGTTGTTGTTGTATCGGTTTGTTTTTTGGCCGTTATTGTACATTTACTCACTGTTATTACTGGTTATTTTGAATATTTTGATGAAATTACACGATTAGTAATGCTTTACCTGCGTAATCAATTATTAGCTGTCGCGCTATTGTTGTCCTTTTTAGAATTTTTAAATTTTTTAACATTTCATCATCTGTTTGGACCATGGGCTGTTATTATACGTGATTTAATTAAAGATTTACTACGATTTTTAGCCATTTTATTAATATTTATGGTCGGATTTTCGTTGCACATTTGTGCAATTTATCAACCAGTATTCGAACCACCTGATACAATCAATGGTACATTACCAAGTTATGGACAAGAATTTCAAAACCCATTGGATACATTTGAAATGTTATTCTTTGCATTGTTTGGGCTGGTCGAACCTGATTATATGCCACCAATGCATTTGAGTCCACCGGTTGCAAAAATTATTATGAAACTAGTGTTTGGTGTTTATATGATGGTCACCGTTATTGTATTGATTAATTTGCTGATTGCCATGATGTCCAATACATATCAACGTATACAAGCACAATCGGATACCGAATGGAAATTTGGCCGAGCAAAACTCATACGTAATATGACCCTTACATCACCTACACCATCACCAATCAACATATTCGTCGGACTACCATATCAAATTATGCAAAAGCTTATAAATCTCCGCAAGGATCGTAAGAAAGGTATGCACATAACCGCTGCACTGGCACATCGACCATCAGTGGTCGCTACACAAAAATGGTTACAAAGTGGTGCAGGCGCAACATCGATCACTGGCGGTGCTATATCGCCCGCCGTTGCTGCAGGTGGTCGTCGGGCATCACGTGCAACAAGTCATATTAGCCGTACGTTTGGACAAACATATGCTGATGATAGTGAAGCACAAAAACCGATTACCGAAGTTATTAATTGGCCAATTATTGTGAAAAAATATCTGGAATATATTGGTGCCATTGGTGCCGATAACAAAGAAGAAGATGATAAAGATGATGATCAAATGTTGATGGGCGGTGGCGCTACAAGCGGCACTAATAGTGGCAGTGCCGTAGATTCACAAGTCGAAAATCGACCAATGAGCTGAACAAATTTAACTGAACTAAATTAACTAATTTTGATATATTTTTTATAAATTTTTCAAATTTTTTATATTAGAATAAAAATTTCTATTCCAAAACACCAGATGGCGTTGCTGTCAATTTTTCGAGTGAAAAATTTTCAAGTAAAAATGGTTAAAATGCGCCAAAAAAACAAAAACTGTTTGTTTGTGCGCATGCCCCTCATTCGCAAAAATTTGATTCGATTTCTTTGTTTCGAATTTCATTCAATTCACATTTATTTATATAACGTTCGATTTATCAAAAGATTCGTTGAATTATTTGAATTTTAATTTGATCTCCGTTGATTTTACGAAGACTTATTTCAGTAATTTGGTTCAAATTTGATCGAAATTATCATAGAAAATTGCTGATTTCAACTATAATCCTAACCTTATACGTCTATTTCAAGCGATCTCAAGGTAAGTTTGTTTTTTCGACCAAAATTTGCGCTCAAAATTGTCTAAATCCATTTTAACTCAATCAAATGATTATTATCATCATTATTATGATCATTATCAGTATTATCATTAACACATCTTTCGTGGTGAATGCTTGTACATGTGTGTATGTGTGCGATGGTTATGCACTAAAAAGTCATTGATTTTTTGATAAGTCAATGGTCAATCTCACAATATTTTGCATTAATTACTTTCAATCGTTTGAGTTTATATGCACTGATTTACACATTATTTTTCAATACTTTTGTTTTTTCCGTTGAAATTGTTGAAATCAGTGCCATTTTGAGTGAAAGAAAAAAAATGTAAATATTTGTAAATATGTTATCGAAAAATATATGAAAAATAATAGATTTGAGATTATGTAATTTGATTGTTTGTCGATGATATTTCTCATTAAATACATTGCTTTTATTATTGAAAATATCAGGTCGAAGGAAAAGTTCTGTCGCATTTTTAAATTGATTTTAATCAAAAAATACGACAGAACTTTTCCTCCGACCTAATAGATTGAAATATGAATTTGATCGTAATTTAATCAACAACAATTTGATTATTATATGTGATTATTAGCCGTTTAAACGATTATTTGGTTATCAAATTTTTTATGATAACAGTTTTTGGTTAATTTCAAAAGTTATCATTGATATTCATTGATTTATATCCCTGTTTTTGAATGCATGAATGACTTGCGCGTCATTTACCCGCCAAATTTAATTTCAATTGTAAAATCAAAAACAATCAAATAGTAAAGGTAATCAACCGATTTGATGCGCCATCTTTACACATTCGAATACTTTCAAAATGTGTAATTCATGTGTAATTCAATCATTTGAAATTTGAAATTTGAAATTATTCAAAATCATCATCCCCATCCATTCACCAAACCATTTTTTCCATGGAAATTTCCAATTTGAAATTGACATGTTGTGTGTTACCCCACCATCATCATCATCATTATCATCAACCATTTCAAACTGAATGATGAACACCTTGTTCATATTTCGAAATCATATATTAGATTGTCCCATAAGTTCATGCCGTTTTTTATATTTATTTCTATTTGAAAAACGGCAAGAACTTATGGGACAACCTAATATATATTTGAGTGTTTGTGTATGAGTAAGTGCATGTTTTGAATGTGTTTACAGCAGCATATAATGTGAATGTGCATGAAATACTTCATGAATTGCTTTGTGAATGTGTGCTAATCAAATTTTGAAAAAATTTATGAAAATTTCTGATAATTTTATCTGCCATTATGAATTTTTGAAGAAACTGTCATGGCTGCTCATATACATACACTAATATTTTTGAATTTAATGAACAAAAATAATGCTAAGTTTAAAGTTTTAATTCGTAATTTTAAAATTCAATTTCGTAATTTTTCCATTTGAATTTCGATTCAAAACTACGAAAATTAATTTTAAAATTCTGAATAAAAACTTGAAAAACCCTGTATGATGTTTTATTTAGCTGTTTTGATGATTTGAAACTTTTAACATTTCATTTCAAAATATGTCTATTTTCTTGTTTCTATTATGTTGTCTATATATCTATCTATCTATGATGATGATGATGGACACCAATGGCGTATTTTATATGAATCGACAATAGGAAATATACATAAAAATAATAATATGATGATGAACATTGTTTTAAGATCATATCAAATGTAATAACAAAAACTAATAGCGATTGTACATAAACAAGATCAAATATATTTCGTGTTGATCATCTCCATTGCTTGGTTTCAAAATGTGCATTGAATTTACATTATATTTTGTTTCGAATACAAGGTTTCAAGTTATGATTCGTAGTTTTGAAATTAATTTTCAAAGTTTTTAAATTTAATTTCATAGTTTTAAATAGAATTTTAAACTGTAAAATTATGAAAATCAACTTGAAAATTACGAAATTCAATTTTAAAACTCTAAATTAAAACTTGAAACCACCGTGTAAGCAGCCATTTTTAAAATATACATATTGCTTATATATTTTGCTGTATATTGATGGTTAGAAATCAAAATATACTTATATACAGCATAAATAAATGCAGCCATCACAGATCTAATAGAATATACACGATACATAGAAAAACATACATCAAAACTTTGTATTTATTCAACATTTAAATGTTGGAATTTATGGCAGACTCGTCTATATACAAATATATATTTGAATTCAATGCATTTATCTGTTCAATTGAATCATTCTATATGTATATCATATGATTTGATAATACATTTGTGATGATGCTATGATGATGATTATCATTATGATAACATTTAAAATCAGCAAATTATCATTATGATAATTCATTTTTTTTCTAAAATCAATTTCTTCGAAAGAAATTTTGAATTTTTAAGCATGATACAAATTCAAATATACAAAATTTTCATTGAATAGTAATGGCTTCCAATGTATTTTGTATGATTGTTATTTATTCACTGCATTTGAATTTTTTCAATGAGTAAAAATGCATTGTGTTTGCTCACATATACAAATCATCATTGTAAACCTTTTGTCATTCATTTTTGTTGCCTGTGTATTTTCGATTCACATATAAATGAATTTTTCATACATTTTTCAAAAGCATTCGTTGAATCTTTAATTCAAAAAAAAAAAAAATTCAAATCGAAAATACAAATGGCGGTTAGAGTATGTATTCAATGTATGCGCGTACATTGAACAATAGTATTTCTATGGGCAAACTATGATATGATTGAAACTTTTACCAAAAATTGAAACTTGCTTTGCCATTTGTGTTGTATATATTGCTTGCATTTGGTAAATGACTGGCTGGCTGACTGACTGACTATGACTCTGACTTGTTATTATCGTCGTTATTTTTGTCATTTTTCTGCCTGTTTTGTCTCTATGGGCATCATCATTGATGATGATGATAATAATAATGCATTGCTATGCTATGCTATGCCATGCCATTGAGTTTGTATGAGAGATGGATGAGAATTTCTTTTATTTTTGGTATTAAGTATTCTCATAATAATAATCATCATCATCATCATAATCATTATTCGTTTCTATAGATTTCCTATGGGGTAAAATGAAATGAAATGCTTGTTTGTTTGTTTGATATATTTATTCCCGAATAGTTTTTTCAAACGCGAAATCATTCAATGCAGTCAGTCAGTCGTTAGGCAAAGCAAACAAGCAAAAAATAATCATCATCAATGTTTTTTCTATGGCGAAAAAAAAATAGAAAAAAATCTCAAACCAAACCAACCAGCCAGCCAGCCAGTAAGCAGCCAAGCCAAAATCAATACAATATAATGATAATAACACACACAAACATACAATACAACAATCATCCATATACCAATACACACACATTTGTTCATAGAAAAATACATGAAAAACTCCATTGAAAATATATGGAGAAGAAAACTTACACTGCACAAATAAAAAAAACCTCGTAGAACTTCTCCAAACGAGAACGACAACAGATCAAATCATTTCAAATAGAAAAATACAACCAGAAAATGAATTTATTTGCCATAGAGAGTCAACACAGTCATTCCAAAATGATAGGCAATTGCTATGTTGTATATATTATTGAATTTGATTTTGCCAATGTATTTTCTATGGCATGCTATTTGAAAATCATTCGAATACTACCATAGACTTTTAATGGGAAAAAATAAATATACGGCAGGCAGGCAAGCAGGCACAGGCAAGCAATCAAAAACTAAGCTGCTGCTGCTGCTGCCTCTATTCAATTATAATCAACCAAAAAAAATAATGGTAAAATATTCATATTCAATTTTGCTGCTTTGTGTGTGTGTATGTATGTACATACCATACACTCAAATACAATGATTATAAGCAAATGTGAATGGTGAACAAAAAAAACTGCCATTGCCAATTGCTTGCTGCTTTTTTGCTGCTTTTGCTATGAATTTACATTGAATTTCTATTGAATTGTATTGAATTTGTATGCATGTTTGCTTGCTTTTAATGTATTTTCTATGGGTAGCAAAAAAAAAAATAGAAAAATAAAGTACAAAATTTTGCATTTTACTTGCATTTATTTCCATTATATTCAATATTAAATACTTATTGCCATTATAAACCAACCGACCAACCAAATATCAAACGCTTGATAACCGTTTTTTTTTTCGAATTGAAAAATTTTGAAAAAAAACGAACATATAAAACAATTTAACATTATAATTTTTCAATCTTAAATATTTTGTGTTTGTTTGAATGCTCTTGTCATTATCATCATCATTGAAACATTGTTCAATTTAAAATTTTTATTATTAAATTCGTATTCGTGTCGTTTATTCAGTTTAATTTACTTACCAAAGAATCTTTCATAATCTTTCTATTCAAATTCTGGTTGGTTTTATATTCATCAATTTTTTTTTGTCTCAAATTATTCAAATGTTTTTTTTTCATTTCATTTCATTTTGACAGATCTTCAATCTTTCAAATTGGTACAATCAATCATCATTCTCGTATTGTTTTTGGACTTTCAATTAGAAAAAATCAAATAGAAAAAATGGGCAAAGATAATAAACCACGAGGTCGTATGTCGGCCTATGCATATTTTGTACAAACATGTCGAGAAGAACATAAACAAAAACATCCGAATGTTGCCGTTGTGTTTGCTGAATTTTCAAAAAAATGCTCTGAACGTTGGAAGGTCAGTATTTTCGAAATCAATCTTTGGTTTTTTTTTCAAAGTTGAAATTGATTTATTCTGTTTCGATTTTCCATCAAATAGCAAATGAGTGATAAGGAAAAAAATCGATTCCATCAAATGGCTGAAAAAGATAAAAAACGTTATGATGGTGAAATGACAAAATACAAAGCATCGAATAAAGGTGCAGAAAAATCACGCAAAAAGAAGCGTGTCAAGGATCCTGATGCACCAAAACGTGCTTTGTCTGCATTTTTTTGGTTTTGCAATGATGAACGTTCAAAAGTGAAAGCACAAAATCCGGAAGCCACTGTCGGTGAAGTTGCTAAAGAATTGGGACGCCGGTGGAATGCATGCACCGAAGATCAAAAAGCTAAATATGAAGCGTTAGCGCTCAAAGATAAAGCTCGTTATGAAAAGGTAAAATATATCTAATTATTTTCATTAATGAACATTCAGAAACTAAATGACTTACAAATTATTCTTATTGATTATTTGAATAGGAAATGAAATCATATAAAAGTGGAGGATCTGGTGGTAAAGGTGGTGGCGGTGGCAAATCAAGTGGTAAAGGTGGTTCCTCTAAATCGAAAAAAGAATCATCGGATGAAGAAGAAGAAGAGGAGGAAGAAGAAGATGATGACGAGGAAGAAGAAGAAGACGATGATGATAGTGATTAAAGAATACATGATTCGAATCTTATCCAAAAATTAATCGATTAATCAATCAATAACCACATAATCATCATCATTATCATCTTTAATAATTAATCCATATATACAGCAACAAATTCTATGAAGTACAATTATTATATCCAAAAAAAATGAATTGAAATGATACGAAAAACTGATACACTACAAAAACACATGACAGTGACTAACTCAAACAAACTTTCATTACTATAATAATATCATTTCATCATTTAATATTTAAATTATAATTATTATTATTTGTAAAACCAATTTATAAACATCACATATAAATTACATTACTCAACCGTATCATTACTGAAAATATCACACACACACACTTTTTAATTATAATTTTGATTTTTTTTTTTTTTAATTATTTACACTTTGAATCCAGAATACTTTCTTTTTTTTTTAAAATAATTTTCAAAGAATCTCATTCAACAAACTTATACGTACACACTCACATCAAGTCATCATCATGATCGTGTCACCACCATCGCCATCGCCACCAAATCACCAACTTGAAACATCTCAAAACATTGAATATATATGAATCATTAATTTTACTCATTCGATCATCAAACATCATTTATTATCATTTCACATTTGATCCATACATCTCATTCAACATTGTAAAACCAACACCAACTCAAATGAAAAATATCTTTGAAGAAAAAGAAAAACTAATGATGGGCTTAAAAATTTGATTATAAATTAAAATAAAATGAATTATGACCGTTTAATTCATTATTCATTCGAAAAAACGATGTGTGGTGGACATAGGGTGTATATGGTGCTGAGTGAAGAGCAATGGGAAAAAAATGGCGCGTATAAAATGGCTGTAATTTTTTGAATTTTTTTTATTTCATCAATTTTCCAGCGCCATCTGTCGGCGGATTTTTTCTTTATTCGATGAAAATAAAAAATTCGACATTCACATTGAAGGTGCATTTATTTGTTTTTGTTTATATTTATATTTTGGTCGTTGTTTGTTGGAAAATTTTGGCTTTTTTGGGTCTTTTTTTCATGTGATTTCTTGAATTTTTATAATTTAGATCGAAAAACTATCAGTAAAAATGAGTCATATTATTGAACGTAGTAGAGAATTCATACCGAATGATATATTGGAACCATCATTGGCTGAAAGAGAAAAATTAATCGATCAACGTATTGATGAATTGCGGCAAAGACGTGAAAAATTTGATCCTGAAACAGAATTTGTCGGTATTAAACGTTTAGGTTCCGAATATTCAGTAGTTGAACCATTCGCATATTTTGATGGTCCATCCGATCGACAATTACGTTTTGATCATGTTACATATATTGGTGTTACAGGAATGATAGTGGCTGCTGCTACAGTGCTTACACATACAGTTAAAGGTTATCCATATGTTACTGGTTTATTTCGTGGTACATTGGCTTCAATACCGGCCGGTTATGTTGGACATAAATTATTTGAATGGCGTCGTCAATATGGTCGAAGAGTGAATCATACATATATGGCTTATGCATTATTACATGAAAAAGATTTTCCAAAATTAGGTATTTAACCCTTTAAAAAAATTAAAATCAAATTAACTCATTCAATTTTCTTTCTATTCCCAATGATTCTCAAAATAGAACGGAAAAAATTCAACGAAATTACTCGTGATTATTGTCCTCATCGTTCATTGAATATACCTGTGCTTAAATTTCGTTGGTAAACAAAAAAAAAATTCAATTCACATGGCAAATCAATTATATGTAGAATTGTTATATTTGAAATATTTGTATGTTTGTAATAGAATTGCTAATAATTTACAAATAAAAATGTATTGAAATATTCAAATTTTTTATGATATGAATTTTTTCAAAAATTTTGACGATGTATAACCTTAGATTTTTTCGATTTTTTCAAAAATTTCATCGATGTATAACCTTAGATTTTTTCGAAAAATTCAAAAATTTCATCGATGTATAACCTTAGATTTTTTCGATTTTTTCAAAAATTTCATCGATGTATAACCTTAGATTTTTTCGATTTTTTCAAAAATTTTGACGATGGATAGCCTTAGATTTTTTCGATTTTTTCAAAAATTTTGACGATGGATAGCCTTAGATTTTTTCGAAAAATTCAAAAATTTTGACGATGGATAGCCTTAGATTTTTTCGATTTTTTCAAAAATTTCATCGATGTATAACCTTAGATTTTTTCGATTTTTTCAAAAATTTCATCGATGTATAACCTTAGATTTTTTCGATTTTTTCAAAAATTTTGACGATGGATAGCCTTAGATTTTTTCGATTTTTTCAAAAATTTCATCGATGTATAACCTTAGATTTTTTCGAAAAATTCAAAAATTTTGACGATGGATAGCCTTAGATTTTTTCGAAAAATTCAAAAATTTTGACGATGGATAGCCTTAGATTTTTTCGAAAAATTCAAAAATTTTGACGATGGATAGCCTTAGATTTTTTCGATTTTTTCAAAAATTTCATCGATGTATAACCTTAGATTTTTTCGATTTTTTCAAAAATTTCCAAAGACTATAGTCTTGGATTTTTTCACTGATTGGAAATCACTGAATAAAATTTTATTCCAAATCAATTTTATTTTCAATCAAAATTCAATGATGGAATACAATTATAGCTCATAAAATGTTCAATTTTCTTTCAATAGTCATATGTGGCGGTAAACTAACTTCACAATATTCATTTGGTGCATCGAAAATATTTTCAGGCATAATCATATCATCATTACCGGTCAATACATCCAACATCAGATTTGAACTTGGTAAAAATGGTAAACGGCCAATATTTTGAGCTGATTTACGTTCCAACATTTGTTTCAATGGTGCATGAATACCTTGTACTGAACGTAAAATTTGAAATTCACGCAATTCATTGCGTTCAACGCGTGTTTTTTCCAATGATTCTAATGGATGTCCACCATAATTTGATTGTCGTATTGATGATGGACTGATTTCGGTGAAATGAAATTAATTTTAATTTCAAATATTCAAGGATAAATATCAGCGCTCACCCATAAATAAATGTTGATTTTAATGGATTTTTATTGAGTAAATCTTGTTGATTATCCATTGAGTTTGAATTTATTTTCTGAATTGAATTAAATGAAATATTTTCAACCAAAAATGTTTATGAATTGTTTTTTTGCTTTGTCACTTTTATCGCAAAGAAAAATATCGAATGTTTTTGTTGAAAATTCATAAATGAAATGTGCAAAAAAAAATCCTGTCCACATAAGATAGTACAAAAGTGAGGATGCGCAAACCTTAATTATTTTCAATGACTACTAACGTAGCAATAGTCACCAGTGTGACTTTAGACTTGATTTGAATTTTGAAAAAATAAATCAATTTTTATTTTCATTCAATTTCGCATCAGCTTTACGTTTTTGTTTCGGTAAAATACCCATAATATTGGCAATGATTCCAAGCATAATTTCATCAGCACCGCCAGCAATAGACATTGCACGAACATCACGATATGCCCGGCCAATCATCATATCTTCGGTGAAACCCATACCACCAAAATATTGAAGGCAAGTATCGGTAACCAAGCGTGCTAGACGTCCGGCTTTCAGTTTAGAAATCGATGCTAAATAAGTAACATTTTCATTATTCAACATTTGATCAACGGCTCGATAATTCAAAGCACGAAAACATTCAACTTCAGCTTGTAATTCGGCCAATCGAAAATGAATATATTGATTATTGATCAATGGTTGATCAAATGTTTGCCGTTGTTTACAATAATTAATTGTTTCGCTGATGATACGAAACAAAAATTCATGTGTATTGATGCCAACACAAAGACGTTCATCTTGAAATTGTAACATTTGATAAATGAAACCTTGTCCTTCTTCACCGATCAAATATTTACATGGGACACGTACATTATCAAAGTAGATTTCAGCCGTATCCGAACAACGTAAACCAATTTTATTGATTTTCTTTGCCACAGTAACACCGGGTTCTTTCAACGGTACACAAATCAACGATTTATTATGATGCACTGGTCCTTGACTAGTGTTGACCAACATACACATCCAATCAGCTTGTGCGCCGTTCGTTATCCACATTTTACTGCCATTAATAATGTAATCATCACCAACACGTTTAGCATTCGAACGTAATGCGGCCACATCTGAACCACCAGATGGTTCACTAACACCAACACAAGCAACATAATCACCGGTCAATGATGGTGCCAGAAATTCACGTTTCAATTCATCCGTTCCATAATTAACCAATGCTGGCAATGCCATATCGGTATGTACCATAATACCCGATGGTATACCACCACAATTAATACTGGCAAGCTCTTCAAAAAATGCAACCGAATATGAATAATCCAAACCATGTCCATTATATTCTATTTGAAATACAAATCAATTTAAAATAATTGAATCAAATGAATAATTTCTCTTACCTGGATCACGTGTAATACCAATCAAGCCAGCTTTGGCAAATTTTTTAATTATTTTATGTGCTGGAAACATACCCAATTGTTCCCATTCATCAATAAATGGATTAATATCTTTATCAATAATTTGTTTACATGTTTTACGTAATTCATTATGTTCATTGGTAAATGTTAAATTACGTTTTATTGATATCGAAATTGATGATTGAACATTTTTATTAATATTTCTTGAACAAAATGAATTCAATGATTTTTGAAATATTGTTTTGAGCATTGTAATTGGTGGGATTCAAAATTCAAAATAGGTTCAATCGAGGCTTAATTCATGAATAATCAAATGATGAATTTTGTTTTCGGAAATTTCAAATTTCGTCGCTTGAAAATCGATTGTTGGAGTTCAACTTCAATTCAGCTCAGTGTTATCAGTCAAATCAATCGAAACACAGTGGGTACATTTTTCATTTATTTGAAATATTTATATCAAATAGGTCATTGATTAATGAGAACAGATTGAAAACTTGTGCATGCATGAAGACTTGCAAAAACAATTTATTTAATCTTTGAAATATGAGAAATTGTCAAAAAATTGAAAAATGTAAACAAACAATCAACAGGTGTGCGTACAATAGTATTTGAATGGGACAAATTCCAAAAAAATTTGAAAATTTTTAAAAATTTTTCAAAATTCAAATTTTCGTTTGGCGGGATTTTGTTGTTTGGCTGATGATGATGATGATTTTGACAATTCATTTTCAATAAATCTGATCAATTTCAATTTTAGCTGTTCCAAATCACTGATTTTTCCTCGATTATCTTTGAATGAATTGAATCCTTCATGTTGTGTATGTATTCAATATATTGTTTTAACAATACTTTTATTTTATAAAATTGAAATAAAATCAATTTCAGCATAGAAAATACATTAAATTCAATTGAAATTAAGCATAAATTCAATTTAAAATCAATTGAGTCTTGGTTCACTGTTTTTTTTTTTTTTTTTTTTTTTTTTTTTTTTTTTTTTTTTTTTTTTTTTTTGAAAAAATACAAATTTGTACACATGATTTAATAAAGAAAATAGCTGACCATTGATTCGAAATGATTTGAAAATATTAGGTTGTCCGAAAAGTTTTTGCCGATTTTCTCATCATTCCCCCTACGATATAATCGGTAAAAACTTTTTGGACAACCCAATAATAATAAGTAAACAATTATGCATTATTGATTTATGGCTGTCAATTTCAATCAAATCGATCAAATCAATCAATCAATCGATTTTCAACAATTACTTCATCGTTTCGCTTTTGCCCGCCAAACGATCTTCAAGTTTTTCGACGATTGCATCCATAAAATCCATCGTGTTCAAATAATCACCTTCACCGACACTGTTTAAATGGGAAAAAATGAGAAAATATTCGAATGAATTCATAAATAAATAAATAAATAAATAAATCAATCAATTGATTGAATTATTAATGAAGAAAAATTTGTATTGCACTTAGAGGAAGTATCTGAAAGTGATGAATTTTGAATGACAATCACATGATACTGAAGGAGCGCAATTTGATTGATTAATTTTCCTCTATTTAGCATTCACTAATATGCTATTGGAGTTGTAAGCATAATGAGTGTCAAGAATAAGAGGATAATTTTGGAAGGAATTTAGGGTCATATCAAAATGAAAAACATACTTTTTCAATCCATGAATACAACCAGCTAAATCTTTGGTCATTTGTCCATCATCGATAGCATCGATACATGCTTTTTCAAGGTTACGAACAAATCTTTTCAACGGTTGATTACTGTCAAGTTTTGCACGATGTTCTAAACCTCGGGTCCATGCAAATATCGATGCAACCGGATTCGTCGATGTTGGCCGACCTTTTTGATGTTCACGATAATGCCGAGTTACGGTACCATGTGCTGCTTCCGATTCGATTGTTTTACCATCTGGACAAACTAATACGGATGTCATCAAGCCTAAACTACCGTAACCTTGTGCAATTACATCCGATTGTACATCACCATCATAATTTTTACATGCCCATACAAAGCCACCGTTTGATTTCAGTGCTTGTGCTACCATATCATCGATTAGACGATGTTCATACCAAATGCCTAGCGAATCGAATTGTTCACGATATTCTCTGGGGAATATTCGATTGATTAGTTTATGGATGAAGCACTTGTCAAAGTTAAAAGTACTTACTTGTCAAAAATATCTTGAAATATATCTTTAAATCGTCCATCATATCGTTTAAGGATTGTATTCTTTGTACTCAGATATAATGGCCATTTTTTCATCAATGCATATTGAAAACAACAATGAGCGAATCCAATTATTGACTAATTGATACAGAGATTAAGGGTAATTAAAAATTCAAGTTAAAACTCAAGCCAGCCTACCTCAGTTGTATTATACATCGATAATGCAACACCACCGCTCGATGTTTTATTTTCGAAAGTATACACTAAATGCCGTTGTTCATCACCAGCCGTACCATCAGCATTGATTGGACGATAAACCAATTCAACTTGACCTGGGCCATCAACAACAATATCTGTACATTTGTATTGATCACCAAAAGCATGACGACCAATTGTGATTGGCCTTGTCCAACCAGGTACTAATCTTGGTATCGATTTACATATGATTGGTTCACGAAATACTGTACCACCGAGAATGTTACGAATTGTACCATTAGGTGATGGCCACATACGTTTAAGTTTGAATTCTTCAACTCTTTGTTCATCCGGTGTAATCGTAGCACATTTTATGCCAACATTATGTTTGAGAATGGCCATAGCTGCATCGAATGTTACTTGATCATCAGTTTGATCACGATATGGTAGACCAAGATCATAGTAAAGACATTCAAGATCTAAATATGGAAATATCAGCTGTTTTTAAATTACAAAATTCAAAATTAATCATTTATATCGCTTCAATTTTAACAAATTCAAAGCCCAAAATCTTACTTTTTCTTTAATTTTTTCCCAAATAACACGTGTCATTTCATCACCATCCATTTCAACAATTGGTCGTTCAACTTTGATACGTGGCCTTGCGGTGGTGGTCGATGAAAGCGGACATCGTTGTTGATAATTATAAGAATTATTTACATGACAAGCTGCAATCACAAATGGTGGTTGTTGATGTTGATTAATCAACTTTGATACTACAGATGATGATCTTGATGATTTTATGGCAAGGGGTAATACTGAATTGATGCGAAACATTGCTTTTTTTGAAAAATAATAATTTAACAGGTCTTTGGGCTGATTGAATTTGGATTAATTGAATTTGGAATGACAATTTCGAATTAATTCAATTTAATTCAAATTTAAATGATTCGAATCAAATCTAAACAAAACAAAATCAAAATAAACAATTAATTCAAAGATCATTGAACAACATGGAAATTTTTTGATTGAATCAATCAATGAATGCTCATACAAACCGTTCAATTGTTGAATAATATTTACAAAAATCAAAATCCTTAAACTTTGGACTTGAATTATTTTAAATTTAAATATTTCCTAAAATAAACTAAATCAAATGATGCCTAAATATTGTAAAATAATCACAGTCTAAAATTCAAAATTATTTCGACCACGTTGCGCTTTATGTGTTCTTTGTTTGTGAATTTGAAAAAAAAGCTGCTTCGGTAAGAGGTTTTGGGCTTTGTAAATGTATGAATGCTTGCTTGTCGAGTGCTGAATGGCGAATGATGAATACATGTGGCTTTCGTGAAATGGCAATGGCTTATGCCCATCTCGGCAATCAGCCACACATTTTTCCCATTCGAAAAATTTTCCACACCACAACCTCTTTATCTGTGTGTTTCCAACCACCATGACAGCAAGAATTTGATTTATGGCTATATGGTGTGCGTGTGTCTGTGTGGTGTGTGCATGTCGGGTGCAACAAACCAGAAATTGTTGAGGAAAATGAGGATGAAAATTTTTCACTCGAACCCGTTGTTTATGAACGCCCCCAAAAAATCACATGTTTTTAGTTGTTTTTTTTTTGGAATTTTGAAAAATTTAAATTTTTAAAAAATTTCAAAAATGAAAATGTTTTATAATAATCTATCGAAATTGATAAAATTTTCCAATTTCAATCATTGTAAATCATTATTGATCAGTGTAAGACATCAATCGATATTGTCCACAAATTATCTGTGCAATGATGAATGGTCAAAACGTTTGGAACAAGATGAAACATTGAAACATATTTCAACCGGTAATTTTTGAAATTTTACGATTGTTTCGCTTATTAATTGATTATCGATCATTTTAGAAAGATATTTTTTCGAATTGAATCAAAAATATCAACAGCGAAAATCGGTATCATCAATCGATATCGATATATTCATAAATTCATTACAACATTCAGAATCAAATCTTATCGAACTGGAACATATATTGAAAAAATTTCGTAAAACACGTGAAACAATTAATCAGCTAGAATCTACCAATTATGCTACATGTCGATTGTATATTGAGCAACAAAATAAACTGGATGATTTGCTGAAAATCTTAAATAATCGCGTTGAATATGGAATATTCCCGGATAAATTTATTAATAATATTTTGTTGAATAAATTTATTGAATCAAAATCATTACCGAAAGCATTCAACATTGTTTATTTGATGATGTTACAAGAAGATTCTGGTAATCAGCTGACAAAAATATTGTCATTCAGCATTCTGAATCAATTATTAATCGACAATAACTATGATAAAATGAATTCATTGTTGGATCATGTTGATGAAAGATTTGTTCAGAATCAAACCGATGAAAATGCCACCAATAATGAACAAGAAGAAGAAGAAATTGAATATATTCGTGTACCATTTTTAACCAATGAATTTTTCGATGATCATTTCGATCTGATCGATTGTAATCATATTTATGGTAAATGTTTATATTTTTTCGGTTATGAATATGAACAATTACTTCGTAATCGTAGCAATAATGGTCAAAGTAATGATGATGAGCTAAAATTAGCCCAAACATCCGCGATAATCGGGCTGATTTATTATGAAAAATGGGAAAAATTACAAAAATATTTAAATAAATCGAGTGAATCACCGATTAATGTAACAAATGACTTATCAGCTGTCGTTGAAAAACATTTAAATCACGATAAACATGTGGATATTCGTAGATTATTATCACAGAAAACCATTGTGGATAAAAATTCAACAATTTCATCAATTATCGAATCGAAACTATTGAAATTAATACCAAAATTAGAATCAGAAGATATCGTTGAACAGATACAATTATTCAACGAATTTCAGCAAAAACGACGACAAATTCTTAATGAACAAATGCAAAAATTGTTGTTGGAACAAAAACAAAATGATTTACGGTTGAAACAGCAAGAATTCGAAGAGAAGAAACGTTTATATTATTTTTTTGAAAATTTTTCCAAACATGAAATCGATTTCAATATGGCCGAAAAACGTATACGTGAGCTACAATCGAAAACAATCGTTGAAGAAGATTATATGCCACCCGAGCGTTATTGATTGTTTGTGTTTACATTCATTCATTCATTATGACCATATTTCATTATTTATTAATATTAGGTTGTCCGAAAAGTTTTTGCCGATTATAACCGTAGGAAATAATGAGAAAATCGGCAAGAACTTATCGGACAACCTATGAATGTTATATTAAATTCTTGAGATAATTTAAAAATTCCGTCATATTTTCATTGACAATCGATATACATGGATAATCATTGATAATACGATGATTTTGTTGAAATTTTCGACGATTCCGCTTCCATATGTCAGTTAATGATTGATATACGGATGAATCTTGTTTCAAACAATCAATGGCCAATGTTTCATTTGATAATAAATCAATTATTGAATCTAATATTTCTGCAATTATTATGATTGATGGTGATTGTTGATTATTTGTATTAGTTTGACTGATTGATTTCAATAAAAATCGAATCCATTCATTGATCAATGCTGATTTATTGCTGATTATCGTTGATTTTTGTAAATATTCACTGATAATTTTGATTATGTTTATTTTCATTGATTCACCAGCATTATTTGCTGCTGATGATGATGATGACGATAATAGCAATGATTTCAAGTATTGCAAATCATTTTCGGTCATCGAATATTGTTCATTATCAACGTTTTCAATGGTTGAAATCAGCTGTCTCATCAGATTTATTGATTCAATTCGAATATCACAAATAGCTTGTTGGTCATTCACAGTGAATATGATTGAATGAATGATTTGCCATAATTTTTTGAAATTTTCGGCTGAAAAGTTTTTAGAATTGAAATCTATGAGATTATACAACAATATCAGTGTTATCACTGTATAATTTTGCATTGATCCGATCAAATCTTGAACATATAAATGATTGTTGATCATTCGTGATACATTTTGAATGAAATTTATTGAATTATTCAAATCTTCGACAATTGTATTGATGAATGATTGATTTTCAATAAATTTTTGCAAAAATTCTTTCAATACGACGTTATCATTATCAATGTCCATCATTTCATCATCATCCTGATCATCATCATTAGATAGCTGCTGATCATCATTCGATGATTGATTAATCATTTCGATTAACCAAATCGAAGCAAATTGTTTCAAACACAAATAACAATGTAATTCTTGATAAAATGGATTCAACGATTCTAATTGTTTAATTTCTTCGGATAAATCATTATTTTGAATTTCGACAAAAAATTGATCAAATTTTGAATTGAAAATTGAATTATTTGAATATATCTTCTTGATTAATTCATTAAATTTGATTTCAAATGAATTCGAGGTTAAAATATTAACATTTTCACTGAAATGAATTTTTAATACCAGAAATTTGAGATAATCTTTTCCGGTTTGTATCGGCGGGTGATCATCATCTGTAGGTTGCTGTTGTTGTTGTGGCTCATAAAGCTTTTCAATTAAATTCTTCGTTATTGATTCATTTAAATCGAATCGTTTTAGAAAATCATTATGTTCATCCGTTAACAACGATATTAAACGAATACATGATAACAGCAGATTTAAATGATTCCAATTATTCATTGAATGATAATAGATTTCTAAACATTTTTGGACTATTCGGTTCCAATCGTTGAAATTGATTAGTTTTTCAACCAATTCATCTGGTATTCGATCACTGATTGGATAATGAAGGATTAGTTTTGGACATGTTGATGACAAAACTTACCAAAAATTGACCAATAAATCAAATGTATCGATAAATATTGTAAGATTGGATACTTTAGAATTTTTACTGGTCAAAAATTTTTCATTTAAATTCAATGGTAAAAGAAATTTTTGAAGAAATTCCAACAATTTCTCTGGAATTCGTTCCGCACACATTTGTTTCGCTATATTATCATTTTGATCAGTATGATTCAACGAAAATAAATGATTCAAAGCATCCACGGTACCGAACCGTACATTTTCACTACGATCACAAATCATTTTGCTCAATTGTTTCAATATTTTCTTGATCAAATCATCATTGGATGAGTTGACAGCTGTTAGACGATCATTGGTCATGTATGTCATGATCATATCAGTACCAAATATACGTTCGTTTGGTCGTTCATTATTTAGTTGCTCGAAAATGTTTTCAAATAAATTTTTCGTTTCATTAATGGATTCATTTATGATCGGGTGATTGATTGATTCATTGCCATTACCATTGCTCAACGATTTTGATGCATCTGTTGGCAGTCTTGAATACGGCTTAATCGTCAAATGGGGACGATTAAATTTTTTCGGCAAAATTTTCGACATTTTTGGCCACAAAACTAAATTAAGATTTCAGATATAAACATTGCGTCCACGTGTTTACAAATAGTTGCGAGAATTTGCGCCATCTGTCGGCCGTTATAATGACTAAAAATGGTAAAATTAAAAAAAATTTATTAATTTGATTAGATTTAAATTGTGTCTGCCAGGTTTCGATCCTGGGACTTTCTGTGTGTTAGACAGATATGATACCACTACATCACAGACACATTTAACCTATCAAATTTCAATCTCTAATCCTCACTAGCCCATTACTGGACTAGATATTTGAAGAGGTCTTACCTTGGACATTTAAAGATGCCTAAATCTTTCGAAGAAAACATCAAAGACTTTTATAAGATATCTTTGAAGACACACATGGACATAGCATCAGAGATGTCCATAAGCTTCGAGAGGGAAAACTGAAGCTGAAAACCTGTTCCAAACGTATCAATCAATACTGAACCATTGAATTATCTGATCAGCAAAATTGGAGCAATACCTTGTACATTATCGTGCTAAGAACTTGTGAATATATGGGTCAGCGTCTCCAAATTGGAATACGCAAATATTGAAAATCTAATTGAAAAATATACGCAGACTCAAAGATATTAAAAAATCAAGCCAAATGAAGCTAATGACGATGATGATAATAAAACCATAAACACGAATGGATTTCTCATTGCACATATAGACGACACAGACACATGCATATGCACAGATTATAGTTTTTAAAGGATGCTTATTCATCATTATTGAATGTGCTGGTGTTTGTACAGTGTAGTGTTATGTACAGACATATGATTTGATACAATAAGCAATACAACACAATTGAATTTATTTTGATTCACATTATTTTGAATTTTGTTCATTTGATTCGAAATATATTTAAATTCCAAAAATCAGCTGTGTTTTCGATGATCATTGAGCTATAGTCATTGAAATATAATCAAATTAATACAAACAATAATGTTATTCATAATAATATCAATAATATTATTATCAATCATTCTACTGCTAACCATTGTAATATCTTTGAAATATTTTGGTTTATTCGATTCAATCGATATACGATGTGGCCGCTCACCATTTGATTATGATCGACGAAAAATTGTGTATCGTATCGATTATGGACAATATGAAAATAGTTCAACAATATTTACTGAACTATTATCAATATTTTCGAATGATATTCGTAAAAATTTAACAACATTCGGTATTTATTTAGATCGTAAATATTTTTTAGATTTTCTAAAGGATAATAACGTCAAAATTAATACGAATGAATTGATGAATTTCGATACATTTCAATCAATATTTATGGTCGGTGCATTATTAAATAATGATGATAATAATAGTCTAAATAATGAATTGGAATTACAATCCGAATTATTAAAAGATAAAGGTTATAGATATTGTGAGTTGCCAGCGCAAGCTAATAATGTACTATCATGTATATTTCCATTTCGTGGTATTCTATCGGTCGTAATTGGTTCACGACGTGTTTATTCATCTATTGAGCAATATATTCAGGTATATTAATTTTTGAATTATTCGAATAATTATAATTCACCTTTATTTGACAATTTTCAATTAGGAAAATAAACTAATTGCATATCCTAAAATTGAATTTTATCATAATGATCACATTTATTATGTACTTCCATTGGAAAATCAACATCATTTTGTTGAATTATTGTCGTCAAAATTTGTAGAACAATTAAAAAGTGTAAACAACCGCGAATCATCAACGATTGAACCTGATGAATCATTACTACCATCAGCTGATAACGATAAAATTGAAGAAATCAACGACACCAATGATAACGGTGATGATGTTGACGATCAAGCGGCAAATGGATCCGAACGTGGGTCGGAACGCAATTCAGATTCATCATATGAATTGGTTGATTGACCGAAAAGTGATGGTAAATCTTAATCTCGAGACAAAGGTTCATCAATAAGGTGGCATTTGATGATCATCTGAGCATTGATCATCGAAGCTTGCATCAATCAATTCATATATTTAGGGCCAAAATCAAATTCCAAACGGTGGTATTCAATCAATTAATTATCAAAATATCAATGATTATTAAGGTTGATTAATTAATTAATCAAAATTTTTTTTTGTTGGTTAAAATTTTCAAAAATAAATTATAATAAAAATTTAAATTTTTCAAAATAAAAATTAAGCTCCGCCCATCATAGAATTTATGAATGGATCATCATCACAATCATCTCCAATTAAATTGCACACACACAAAGGCGTGTAAACAATAAGCGGCGTGTTATTCTTAAATCAATTCTCAAAAAGCTTAGATTTAGCCTTTCATTGATTGATCAAATCAAATCAAGAAAACATTCTTTGAAAATTTCAAATTTTTACACTAAGTTTGGCACAATCTTAAAGATTATAACCATTCAAAATGATGCGTTTAATGGTAAGTGTTTTGCGGTGTATTTGAATTGTATCAGATTAACACTAATTTGTCATTTTTGACAATCGATCACACAATCTATAGAATCCACCAATCATCTTGCTGAAAGATGGTACCGAAAATCAACAAGGTAAAGAACAAGTGATCAGTAATATTAATGCATGTCAAGCTGTTGCTGAAGCTGTTCGAACTACGCTTGGACCACGTGGTATGGACAAAATGATTGTCGATCAAAAAGGTGAAATGATCATATCGAATGATGGTGCAACCATATTGAAAAAACTTGATATTGTTCATCCTGGTGCCCGTACGTTGGTCGATATTGCCCGATCACAAGATGATGAAGTTGGTGATGGTACAACATCGGTAGCGTTGATTGCTGCTGAATTTCTTAAACAGGTTAAACCATTTGTTGAAGAAGGTGTACATCCACAAGTTATTATTCGTTCATTTCGTCGTGGATTACAAATCATTTTGAAACAATTTGATGAATTATCAATGAAATTTTCGGAAAATGATCCAAAACGTAAACGTGAACTGTTGGAAAAATGTGCTATGACAACATTATCATCGAAAATTGTTGCACATCAAAAAGATTTCTTTGCCAAAATGGTTGTCGATGCTGTTATGCAATTAGATGAACTATTACCTATGAATATGATTGGAATCAAAAAGGAGAAAGGTGGTGCCCTTGAAGATTCGTTATTGATTGCAGGTGTTGCATTTAAGAAAACATTTTCGTATGCTGGTTTTGAAATGCAACCGAAAAAATATGAAAATCCAAAAATTGCTTTGCTGAATATTGAGCTAGAATTGAAAGCCGAAAAAGATAATGCTGAAGTGCGGGTGGATTCGGTCGAAGAATATCAACGTGTTGTCGATGCTGAATGGCAAATTCTGTATGATAAGCTGGATCGAATTCATAAATCTGGTGCAAAAGTTGTCCTATCGAAATTACCTATTGGTGATGTGGCGACTCAATATTTTGCTGATCGTGATATGTTTTGTGCTGGCCGTGTTAATGATGAAGATTTATCACGAACGATGAAAGCATGTGGTGGAGCCATTTTGACAACTGTTTCCGATTTGAATGACAGTAATCTTGGTGAATGTAAATTGTTCGAAGAGAAACAAATCGGTAAAGAGCGATATAATTTCTTTACTGGTTGTCCGAATTCAAAGACAGTTACAATCATATTACGTGGTGGTGCTGAACAATTTATTGAAGAAACTGAACGTTCGTTGCATGATGCTATCATGATCGTAAGACGTGCATTGAAAAATGATTCAATCGTAGCCGGTGGTGGTGCTATCGAAATGGAATTATCACGTAATCTTCGTGATTATTCAAGAACGATCGCCGGTAAAGAACAGTTGATAATTGCAGCGATGGCAAAATCATTGGAGGTGATCCCGCGACAACTATGTGATAATGCTGGTTTTGATGCTACCGATTTGTTGAATCGTCTACGTAAACGTCATGCTGAACCTGAAGGTAAATGGTATGGTATTGATGTACGTAATGAAGATATAGCGAATAATTACGAGACATGTGTTTGGGAACCGACGGTCGTCAAACGGAATGCAATCATTGCCGCAACCGAGGCTACATGTTTAATATTATCCGTAGATGAAACGATCAAGGCACCGAAATCACAACAAGAACAAACGGCTGCTGCACAAAGTATGGGAATGGCTTGAATATCAAAGCATTCGATTTAAGGCATTGACTTGATATCAGAAAAACTTTGAAGATAAATATGAATGCTTCGATACAAATTATAATAATTTTTATAAAAAATTGCGAAATTTCTGAATAAATTTTTTACATTGTTTCAAATGATATCAAATTGCCAAAAGTGCTCAATTTCTTTGATTTCATCGATTTCATTCGATTGATTTTTGATGATAATTATTCATTAGATTTGGCGATCGATTGATAACAAATGCTCAATTCAGGGCTTCTCTTGATGTTGCCGTTGTTGATATCATCGAATAGTCGTCGTCGTCATCATCAATATCTTCTGTATGGTGTTTAGTATATATGTATAATATAAATAATGTAAAAACAATGATTTTGATTTAATATGGTTGAAAATCGAACCAATCTTAGCCATTCATTTTGTTTGCTTGTTTGTTCATTTATTTATGACTGTTTGGTTTTGATTTTTTTTTTGTCAAATCAAAATGAATATCTTCATTGGTCAATCATCATTTTAACTGGTGACAAGTGTCAATACACGACTACTGATGGAGCAAATCATTGATCATTTGTCAATCAATCGATCAAAATAGGAAATTGACAATTTTTAAATTTTTAAAATTAAAAGATTGATGATAATTTCAGTCATTTCAATTGAATGTGCTTTTATTTCGATTGAAATTACAATTTAATCATTAGTAATTGTGAAAATATTGATTGTGGAATCATCAATCGACGATAATTTTCTACAAACAAAACCCAATGAAACCAATCCAATATTATTTGATTGATTATTGGGATCACGACTGTGATCATCGCATCAGTCATCTTCCATTAATGAATGGTGGTCCATGGATTGCATGGTCATTGATCGCTTTTTATTTATATTTCATTCGAAATCTTGGACCTAAATTAATGAAAAATCGTCGACCATTCGATTTACGATCGATTATGGTACCTTATAATATATTTATGGCAATGGCAAATGTATATTTCTTCTATGAAATTATGGCTGAATATCGTTTCGGTGTCGATATGAATATTTGGAATTTTGAACACGATCATTATCATCAATTAATTTCACCGAAAATATTGAAAATTTGCTTATTAAGCTATCTGTTCTTGTTATTAAAATATTTAGACCTTATTCCGACCATAATATTTGTATTACGTAAAAAATATGCTCAAATATCGAATCTTCACGTGTATAATCATTCAATCACGCCAATATTGATACATATGTATGTTAAAATATCACCAGACGGTGGTCCAGCAGTGATGTATCCATTGCTCAATACATTCATTCAAATTGGTAAGTGCTTCACTGGTCATTTGTCATTGATTTTTTGGACTAATTCAAACCAATTATTTACTTTCGAATTGTTACAAAACCATACCCCAGTCATCTACGTCTATTATACACTATCAGCATTAGGTCTAGGGCAATTTCAATCTTGGTTGAAGCCGTATATTACCCGATTACAAGCAGTACAATTCGTTATTTTGACCCTTTACGGATGTATGTTTACGGTGTATCAAAAAGGTTATCCACCTTTGTTTACGATCGTGGCCATCATACAACCTGTGATATTCGTGGCATTGTTTTTGTCAACACATCGAAAGGTTTATAGAAATCTATCAATTAGCATTGAAAACAATAATAATAATATAATTGAAAAATGTAAACAATAAATAATTGAAAGCATTTTTGAAATAACCTTTTGAACCGTGAATCAACGATTGCCATTTTGAATGTTTTGATTTGAATTGTACATGATGATGATGATGATCAATAACTTCAGATGGCTGAAGTGTGTTTACTTTGTTTATATTTTAATATGCAAGGCGCCTATTTTAACCGTGAAAATCTATTTCAACCCAACAGGCTTCATAAGATAAAAATTCCAATTCGTCCTCTGTGAACAGAACACGGGCTTCCTTCCTTTTTTACTTTTACTGTCTGTCTGTCTGTCTGTTTGTTTACATTTTCCATGTGATTCCAGATTGACTTGGAAATTGATTTTTCCTATGATTCGTAATTAAAAGGTGATTTAATGTACATTTGACTAATAAAAATTCAAAAAATTCAAAATAAACTATCTGAGGCATCAAAATAAGCAAAATATAAAATTTCTGCAATTAAATCGTTAGTTTTACCTTTAATTTTACCCTAAAAAACAGAAGTTTAATGGTAATTAAATCTATGGGAAAATAATAATTTTTCAAAGTTTTTATTGCCATCAAATATTTATTATTAATGTTCATCATATCCAATTAATCAATTCATGTAATAAATATGAAATCAGCATTGTTTCTAAACGCTTGACAATTCAATACTTGAATAATTGAAATATGATTGAAAATATTGAAAAATAGTAAAATATTGAATATTTCTAAGCAATTTCAATTAATAATAATCAATAATAATCGTCAATAATAAAAATCCATCAATAATCATTATCGATTGAGCATCGAAACATTATTCAAATCCATTTAAATTCAAAAATATTATCATTCAAATGAATCGAAAATTGACAATTGAGTTTCAATTTTTTCAATTTTGTTCAATTCAAAGAGATGAATTGAACAAAATACTTTACCTGTCAACAATAATGATGATGATACATCATTGATACATGGCTGAAAAGGTAATGGTAAAAGAACTAATCATCAATTCAGGTACATATATTACATATTTTGGAAAATTTTCCAATTTCAAAAGATTAACCAGTTTTTTTCGTGTGCATTTGTATTTGCATCCATCATCTGAGCAATGTAAAATAAGCTGCAAAATATCAAATATTAATAATGATCATTGATTGAAAAAAACATTGAATTGAATCATACATACCAATAACAATAACAACAACAACAAGTCATGTGATTTGAATTTTTGAAAGATGATGTACAGCTTGCTTGCTTCATTGCTTGCTGGTGGCTTCATTGATTCATTAAATTCAATTTATTTGTGATTTAGTCATTTACAATTCAGTCATTTCTCTCGTATAATATAATAAATTACATCAACAACTGCATTAATAATGATAATCAGTGATTAATTCATAATTCATTATTATTATGTGTTTGTTATATTTTGAATTTTTGACGCTGTTTCAAATTCAATATTTCAATTGCGGTGTATTGCACACGCAAACACAACCTCATATACTTTTACCATAGTTGATTCTGTTTTTCTTGATTTTGATTTTATTGAATTCGATAATTATTATTATTTCTTCGAATTCCTTATTCATGTAATTCAATTCAAACGATATTCGTTGTTGTTTATCGTTGTCGAATCTATTCCAATGAAGATTACATCGCCTCATGGCAGATTTTTCGAATGTTTTCGGTACCACCTTTACACTGATAATGAATTTTCAATGATGATTATGCAATCGATTATATCAATCAATACAATCAAGATTCTTGAATTTCTTTAATTGTTTTTAATTATTTTTTCCTTATTAAACCATAATTATTGAAGATAATTGCGAAAATAATTACTCAAAATAATCGCCAATCACCAATTCAACGACAATTCAATCCACCATTGAATTTGATTTGTTTCTATGGTAAAGTATTTTTATTCGTATTATATTTTCCTTAGAAATTTGACATTTTATAATTATTTTCGAATTAAATTTATTTACTTGGATTCACTTGAATTCACCTGTAAATTATAATTGGTAATAATAATGAAGATATTAAATGCTTAGTGTACAAACTGTAAATAGACAAATAAGTAAATAAATAAATGAAATCTCATAGATTTATTATCTATTTATATAATTTCAATTTCAATTATGAATAATTCGTGATTATTGATAATTAAAATTTGATTGATTCAAAAGAAATAATTATTTCTGAATGATTTAATTTCACTTACTTTAATCATAGATAATTGTTAGGCTGTCCCATAAGTTCTTGCCGTTTTTCAAAATTTTTTGTTCATTGGGAAAAACGGCAAGAACTTATGGGACAACCCAATAATTACTTGTCATTATTATTCTATTTTCAATCGATGATTATGGCTCAATAATCATTAATTGAAAATATTAATGATTATTACCTTATGGTGGTAGAATGAGAAACACATTTAAAATTAAACCATCAACTGTTTAATATTATCCGAAAATTGCCACAAATGTCTCAATTTTTTTTGAATTTTCAATTTTTCTTGAATTTTCTTCACCAATTCAAAAGATTTGTCTATTTTTCAATTCATTTCCATTTATGACCACGAAAATGATCTGATAAATGAATCAAAAGAAAGAATTTCGAATTATTTTTTTTACTCATTTTTCGAATCGAATCAAAATCAAAACAATTCGAATCAAAATAATTCGAATTCGAATTTGAATTCGATTTAATTCAATTTAATCCAATTCAATTCGATCAAATTTCAAATCATTTGATTATCTTTGATTATCTTTGATTTATTTCGGTATTTTCATCAAATTTCGGTCGTAAATTATCATTAATCCTGGTTTATGAATCAATTTATTCGATTCATTGAACCGTAATTGATCAACAACTACAGCAACAACAACAACAACATAGTCATAATAACAACAAAATTGAAATATCGTGCAATTCGTATTATTATTATTATTATCATTATCATTATCAATACAAAATGATAATTATTCAAATTAAAATATTCAAATATTAGTGTTCAAAGGATGTAATTTTAAATTTTTGAAATGAATAGAAATGAGATGAAATGAATTTCAAATAATAATAATAACAACTTACCATTTGAATAAATGCAGATAAACAGATGCCGATGTCAATGTCAATCAACCAAGTGAACCAGTGAAGAATGATTTGAATGAAATAAACAACAAACAACCGAATAAATGATTGGTTATGGAATCGTAATTTACATCGAATAATTGATATTATTAAACATTATCATTATCAACTGTTGTGTATGTGTGTTTACTACACACATGTGTGTACATTACCATTTATCAAAAGATAATTTATGCTCAAAATATTATTTTTCAAATTTCAAAATATTTTTCAAATTATTCATTCGAATTTTAATGAATAATTCATTTCATTTATTCGTACATTGCTCATTATTATTATTATTATTATTATGTACAATTTCATTTCGAAATATTTGTGAATCATCAACCAATTCATCAATCTACCAACAATCAATTCATCAAAAGCCA
This sequence comes from Psoroptes ovis, assembly GCA_002943765.1. Classification (NCBI taxonomy): domain Eukaryota; kingdom Metazoa; phylum Arthropoda; class Arachnida; order Sarcoptiformes; family Psoroptidae; genus Psoroptes; species Psoroptes ovis. The sequence continues at coordinate 498,070 of PQWQ01000019.1, read as the reverse complement.
GCAGCAATCAGCAATTCGACCAATTTGTTCACTTTGATTGGTAAAATTCAATGATTTAATCGTGTTTACGTGTGATTCAATGAGAGAGAAACACAGCGAAATAACCAGTAACAGACATTCATTCATATGACCAATCAAATTGAATAATATCGATGGTCAACCAGTTAATCAATCGAATCAAATAATTTGAAAAATTTCCACAGACGATTACAGAATCGTAGAAAAAATAAAAAATTCCCCGTCAAAACAGCAAAAAAACCAAGATTAAACATTACACCATAGTAAAGTGAAATACCATCGACAATTATCATCGATAATCGAATAGTTTTACCTCTTTTTAAATCTTCGTAAATTGTTCGAAATTGTCTACTGAAGAGCTCAAAAACAACAACAACAACAACGAAACAAGTTTTCCATCTGAATGAAATTACAAAATGTTCTTATTCTCAGTGTTTATTTGTTCACATTGAATCAAATTGATTTAAATTTGAAATTTAATGATTTAATTCAATGATTTAAATGACTTGTGGACATGTGTAATTTTGAATAATTACAACAGTAACAACAACAACAACAAAAATCATCTGCGATCAACTTTTCAAATCAAAATCATTCGTCATTTCCTTTTGGAAATTATTATTATTAATATTTAATTTCGGTGATATATGCGTGTGTATTGGTGTGTTAATGTATCATCTATCTTTGTATCTGTATGTATCTATATGTGATTGATCATATGTGTGTCATTACATGCTTTGATGCATGTAAATTTATTTAAAAATTTTGATTTAATGTGATTGAATTAATTTAATTGGATTTGATTCGATTTGTGATTTATGATTCAAATTTGTGATATTTTAAATTAATTTTAATTTGTGATTTTTAATTTTTGGTTTATTCAATTTGTTAATTGATCATTGGATGTGCTGATGCTGATGTAGCTGAAGCTTTTAAATGCTCATGTATTCATCGAAATGTGTGTGTGTGTGTGTGTATGTACCACTATTAATTGACTCATTAATATTGATTATTGATTAATCAATTTTCATCAATTGATTATTGATTATTAATCGATCATCAATCATCATTGTTTGCTGGAGGCAACGAAAAAAATACAACAGTTTTTTTGAACAATTAATCATTCAATCAATCATTGATTCAATCGATTGGTTTATGATTTTTCAAGTTTGAAAAATTTCAAGTTTGAATTTTTTTTTATTTGTTTTTTTTTTTTTTTGCTTATTATTTCGTTCAAATAATAATATTTCACCATTTAAAACAAATTTATTTGATTGTTGACGATGATGAATCGAAAATTATCTGATCATAATATCGTCGTCAATCGTAATGATATCATCGGCACCATTCAACCCCAACAGCAGCAACAGCGACGATCAAATCTAAACATTAGTACCGTGACCACCAGCAGTAGTACCAGAAGCCTAAATGATTCATTCATATCACCGAATCACTGTAATATAACACCGATATCACCATCACCATCAGTATCATCATCGGTCGTTTCATTATCTTCATCATCGGCAGCGGCCACCACCACCAACCGTTCATTATCTTTTAAACCATTATCATCATCTTCGATTATGACGACGACTACAACATCTGATTCGATGATTGCTATGAATCGTCAAAGTGGTGATAATAATAAGACTAAAGATATCGATGGTGAACGTCGAGATCAAGTAGAGATAACGATATTGAACTCATCAAATGATTTAGTAATAGATTCAAATAATGATAAAAACAATAATAATAATACAAATGATATCGATATTAATATCGATAATGATGATGAAGATGATGATGATTGTTATGCAGATGAAACGACCAAGATAATTAATCGAAAATCAAAGCTGAATCCAGTGATAATTGATCCATATTTAACGATATCACGTAATAATAGTGCTAATAACAATAAACAACCAACAAAGTATAAACAACAACAACAACAACAGCAACAGCAACAGTCAAAACAAATGAATGATTATTCATCATCGCCCACCACAATCAACAATTCGAATCGTATTGGTCGATTTACTGTTCATACATTCAATCAATACAATAACAGTAATAATGATGATCAATCACCATATTCAACTACGACAAATTGTTTTGATACGATAACAAGCTTGATACAAACATCGAATGCAGATGAAACTGAATATGATAGTGATAGTCAAGATATGAATGATAATGGTTCAACAATGAATGATCATCATCATCATCATAATGGTGTTGGTATTATTGTTGCTAATAATAATCATCATAAAAATCATCGTCATAATCATTTGATGAATAATAATGATGATGATGCTAATAATAGTTTTAATCAAAATATTACTATTTTTAATAATAATTATATCGATAATAATAATGGTGATGATGAATATTATGATGAATACGATGAAAATATGTTAACAATTCATAATGATTTCAATAATCGACGATTAATTATTCCACATACTGAAGTATTGATTTCACGGCTACGTAATGAAGTTGTACGGCCAAAAAATTTTAATAATGAAGTACGTGCTGGTAGAGATGTTAAATCATTCCTCTCGAATCCATGTGTATTATTGGATTTGGAAGGTGATTCAGTCGAAGAGATTATTGATCAAATGTTAATGGTGAGTTTTTTGAATTTTATTTGATTTTTGATTATTCTTATGTTATCATTTAATACAAATCAAAGGCAATCCATAATGATTTGAATGGTACATTATTATCTGAAGCACGTGCATCATTATATGATGCAAAAAATGCATTTCAATTGAGCGATTTTCTTCAAGGTATTTATCATACTGAAAATGGTGAATATCTACATGATCCAACATGGTTATGTACATTGTAAGTGATGATCATTTTGATTGATTATTTTAAATTTTTTGAATTTTCCCGCTTCTACAAATCTTTAGTGCATCCGTCAATAATTTACCTGCACGTCGTATTGTAATTGCCCGGTTGTATCGTCCAAGTAATTTTGGGCCCACATTGCGGCATGTCCAGTTCATTGTATTAGTATTAGTACCATTGAAAGAGGTATTGTTTATTCAATAATTTGATTGAATTCCTTAATTATTTGTTTGAAAAAAAATTATTTAGAAAACATCTAAATCAGCATTTGAAATTGCACGTACATTTGCATCATTGTTTGCCGATTCAACACTAAGAATATCATTATCACAATGTGATACACAAGCAGAATTTTGTAGGCAAATTTCGGAACGTGTTACATATCTTAAACGACGACAGTCATCAAAAAGATTTAAATCATTTTCGCTGGATAAATTTGAAAATAATCCGGATTATTTAGCTAAACAACAGGTGAGTTGTCAATTGTTTCCATTCTTTGATTATAATGATCTCATTATCCATCAATAGAAACAAAGTTTTAAATTTGGCAAAGGTCTGTCCGATGATTTTCGTCGCCGTTTCAAATATTATATCAGTGATTTTACCGATGGTATTTATGGTAAAAATACACTATCAAAAGTATCGGCAGCAGTATTATCAATATTTTTCGCTTGTATCCTACCACCGATTGCATTCGGTGTTGTCAACGAACATAATACACATGGTCTGATTGGTCCTAAACAAGGTCTTATTGGACAAGCAATCGGTGGGCTAATATTTGCATTATTTAGCGGTCAACCATTAGTTATTATTGCTACGACAGCACCATTGACATTATATGTTAAAATTGTATATCAAGCATCGATTGATTGGAATGTAAATTTTCTTGATTTATATGCAGCTGTTGGTTGTTTTTGTGCATTTTATTTGATTCTTTATGCCCTATTGAATGTATCAAATTTAATGCGTTACGTTACACGTAGTACTGAAGAAATATTTGCCACATTCGTATTTGTTGCATTCACAGCTGCAGCATTAAAAGAATGTAATGAAAGTTTTAAAAAACATTATTGTTTTGAACCAAGTAATTATAATTATTATAATAATTATTATTACGATAATAATAACGATATGAATATGATGAATATCAGTATCAATAATAGCAGTATCAGTATTGGTAATGATAATATCACTATTAATAATAATATCACCAATAATTATAATTTAACCAATGATAATTTCGATGATGATTATCAAGATTGTTTACCAGCTAAAAGTATATTGTTTTTATTCCTAATGCTCGGAACTGTTGCAATGGCTGTATTGCTTTATAATTTTAGTTCAACGTAAGGTTATCTTTGATTATTTGAATTTATTTTAATTCGAATTTTTTAACCCCTTTTTAGACCATATTTAAATTCAATACTACGTAATACATTAGCTGATTATGCATTGCCATTATCAGTAATTTCTTTTAGTTTGATTGGATCATTTTTATTTCGTGATGTTCACAGTAAGTGGTGATGTTAATTATTCTGATTCATTTTGATTGATTTTTTAAAATTCAAAATTTCAGCTGATTCATTCGTTATCAGTGCCGATTTTGAATGGCGTTTAGCATCATTCACATCACTGACACCGACAACGATTGGTTTGGCTGCATTTTTAGGATTTTTCCTATCAATGTTATTTTTCATTGCACAATCAGTTTGTGCATCGATCGTCGGATCACCATCAAATCATTTGAAAAAAGGTAGCGCATTCCACTGGGATTTATTCGTACTCGGTTCGTTGAATGCTGTATTATCGATGATTGGTTTGCCATGGATTTATGGTGTATTACCACATTCACCGCTACATGCACGTTTGCTGGCTGATGTTGTACCGGCTACTGATACACAACATAATTCAGCAAAATCATATGTTGTTGTTCAAGTACGTGAAACACGTGTTACCGGTGTACTCGTTCATTTAATGATTGGTGCTGTTGTTTATTTGGTACCGAATTCATTATCCAACATACCTGTTGCTGTTTTATGTGGATTATTTTTATATTGCGCAATATCAACGTTACGCAATAATTCAATACATGATCGTGTTGTACTTGTGTTGACTGAACAGGTATTTTTTCGAATTTCAATTCAAATTTTTTTAATTTCATTCGAAAATATCTTTACACACGCAGCATTCATATCCACCAACATCATATTTACGTCATGTACCACAACGTACTGTACATTGTTTTACGGCCACACAGCTATCATTACTGGCATTGATTACGTTTGTTGGTTTTTGTCCATGGAAAAGTTTTCGGCTATTTTTCCCGTTTATGATTGCATTGATGATACCAATCAGGTAAGTTTTAACTCTTCAAATTTCAAAAATGATTAATTTTCTCTTAATATCTATGCATCAATAGACGCTACATATTACCATTGGTATTTGAAGAAAAACATTTAAAAATTATTGATAGTAAACATTATTGATCATTGATCATTGTAAATTGGAAATTGAATCAATCAAAAATATTCATTGATCTACATTCAATTACTTAATGATTTTTGTTTGATAATACTTTTGGTTCCACATTGTTCTATTCTATTCTATTGGTTCGTTGATCTATTATTATTATTTTTTTTTTTTTCGTTCTCATCCGTTCATTCATTTATTCATTTTTGATTGTAAATAATTATTTGATTTTTCGTTGGCCAATACTATTATTATTATCATTATTATTATTTCAAACAACAAAATATTTATGAAATGTTTTACATTTTACACGTGTCCACAAGACTAATCGTTCACGTGTAAATTGAAAATTTTTTAATTTTATTCGTTTTTTTTCTCATTTATTTCATTGAATAAATATCGATTGATTGGATTGGATTAGAAAAAATTAATTACAAAATATTTAACAAATGATTCGATTATCATATAGATCATATGGACCCTTTGATCAGTCAAATAAGATTCGCCGGAGTTTGCATCCGATTATTCAAATCATTCAACAAGGATTTTTGATTCGATTTCGGTTGATAACCATGATCATTATCATCGATCGGTATCGGTATTTTATCCGATGATAATGATAATGGTGAATTTTCATTCGAATTCGAATCACCACCACCACCACCACCATTGACATAATAATTAATATTATCATCATCATTAATTAATGAATGTGTTTGTCCATGATATTGTGGGTTATTGTTATTGTTGGACATCATCATCATCATCATTGATTGATTATTATTCGTATTTGAATTATTTGAACTTTTTACAAGATTATTTGCAGATAATTTTTGTAAATTATTTTGTGTATCAATCAATGATGTACCATTATCATTCATCAATGTATTCATATCATCATCATCACCATCATTGTTGTTGTTGTTGTTGTTCATTGATAACATTGTTGACAACATTTTCGAATTATGATTCGAATGTTGTTTATTATTGTTAAGGTTATTGTTTTGAAATTTATCAATTTTCACCTTTTCATCATCGCCATCACCATTGCTAGTTTTAATCAATGATTCCAATGATGACGTTGACAAATCATTGTCCAGTAATCGACGTTTTAGCTGACGATTTTCACGACGCTGTCGCAAACAAAAACATGTTGCACAACAACACCATATGATAATCACATAAATGAGGATAAAACCAATGACCGCAATGATCAACAGCAAAATCCATAGATTTGTACACGATTTCGAATGTTCCGGATATTTTGCACAACTAAGACTATCATCACCAAGTACGGTTCGTACCATTTGATTATATAATAAATTTTCATTAATATATTGATCATATACTGCTTTGAGATCATCAGATCTTTCACAATATTTTTCCGATGAACGTTTAATCAAATATTTAACAATCCAAAGGCTACAACATGATATTTGATTATTATGATATTTAGATAATTGTATCAGCGATATTTTCATAACACATTTCAGCGCATCCCATGTTGTATCGAATTGTGTCATTATCGATGGTAATGGTATCGATTGTTGTTGTTGTTGTGATTGTGATGGCTGCTGCTGTGGCTGTTGTTGTTGGCCATTTATTGATTGAATCAATTGTAAACTGATAATCAATACGATGAATAACAAATTTTGAATTTTGAAAATTTTCGACCCTTGTTTCGGCGCCATTTTCATCAAAGAAAATCTGTTCGACAAAATCAGAAAAATCACAAATTCGCAAATCGAATTCGAATGTCTTTAAGAAATCAATCTTCGGGGCCACAAATTCGAAAGAACCCGTAAAAACCAAACAGAACCAGAGTCTTGGAAACCACAAGTCACCATCAAACCACGTTGATGAAAGTCACCACCAAAAGCATTAAAAAGCCTTAACAACCATTCACAAATGTGCACCGTCAAAATTCATGAATTATTTCAAAAAAAATTGATTCGAAAATTTTCAAAAATTTTTCGTTGTCAATGTCAACCACGATAAAAACAATGGTAATTGATTGACTGCACTTTTTAAAATCGATTTTAATATAAAATTTTCATTTATTTATTTATTCATTTCCATTTTAGATAAAATAATCTTCAAAAAATTATTAATATCTGAAGACATAAAGCAGATATACAACAACAACAACAACTCTGCAAAACATTAAATGTATTGTATTAGGTTGTCCGAAAAGTTTTTGCCGGTTATATCGTAGAAAATCATTTGAAAAATCGACGAAAACTTTTCGGACAACCTAAATATTTACTTGGTGTATTCATGATCTGTATGTATTATCTGTAACCTTCGAAATTTAAAATTCAATTTCTTCAGATATACGATGGTTATGGTTTAGATTTATTAGTTGTTTACATGTTTACTCGATGGTTTGTTTGTTTATTGCTGTCAATATCTTTGAATGACATTTTTATGATTCGAATTGAATCAAAATTCGAATTACATTTTCAATAATTCAATTTCTTTAAGAATTTCATCCAATTTTTCAATTTTACTCAATTGATTCTTTTCCAATTCTTTACCTTCTTCTTGAAGCTTTTTGAGCTGTTTAATTTGTTGTAGTTTTTTATTTAAATTTTTCAATTTTTTCTTTTTCATTTCTTGATCATCTTTCGTAGGGTCATTGCTTTGGTTATTTTTAAGATGTTTTTCTTGTTGTTTTTGTAATGATTTAACCACTGGTTTTGGTGGTGGTGGCTTGATGGTTATTGATTGTTGAGCATTTTTATTACGTAAACTTGGCGGTACATATTTTTGTTTCGGTTCTTCACACAATAATTTTCCTTTAATGTTTGATTGTAGCTTTGGCTCATCGAATGCATCATTCAAATCGAATGGTAACAATTGATATAGTTTATATTGTTGATCTTTATCATCACATTTGTATTCATGTATTAATGTACCGAGATAATCCCAACAACGAAAACCGTTGACAACTTTCAAACGATCATGATGTGTTGCTGTTACTAGATTTAGACCATCGGCCAACCAATAATGACAAGTAGTATCGATTGCTTTGAAATTCGATATCAGGGTTTTTGTTTTTAAATTCCAAACATAAATATTTCCCGAAAGATTTCCAAAACCAGTCAATGCTAGCAATGAACCAAAACGGTTGAACAGTATACCATTCACAGGTAATTCACCGAATGTATAAATAGGTTCAACTTTATTCGAATACCATGTTACCAATGATGGCATTTTGCCTTGGATAACAATGAATCCTTCATTATTTGGTAACCATTCTGCTGCCGATACTGTTCCTTCTTTTTTACCGACAATTGTTGATGTATCACCGCTTAAATTGAGATAATGTAACATTGTTTCACCATAATAACTTTGTCCACTTGAATCATAATCGGTTGATGTTTGTGCCAATAGGGCATCACCTAATTTGAATTAGATCAAGGGTTAATTTTGACAGTTGATATCAATACAATTATCACAGAATACCTTTTGGATTCCATTTCATATCAACGGTATCAACTTTGAAAAAACTTTTCGAAACAATCGTATTTTGGATGTGTGGATAACCATGTATTTTTATGATACTTGGTGCACCTTTTTCACCTTTCATATAAATGGCAACAAAATTACAACCAGCTTTGTTTGTTTTAAAACTATAAGCTGTCAATTTTGGTTGTGATAATTTCCCCGAACATTGTTGGAAATTATTATTTTCATAAAACAATATTTCCGAACCACAATGACGATGTGCAATCGATTCATCCGATGACCATTGAATTAGCTGTCGTTTTTTCGCTATCCATTCATGTATCAGCTCACCATTTTTAGCGATATTAAATATTTTCAAATTTGGCGCCGAATTCTTATCATCAATCGATGGTTGAGCATATAACATGATCATTGTTGATTTTGGTGAAAATTCTAAATGTTTAACATTTTCAATCGAAAACTTTATGAATGGTGATTGATCTAGCGCATTGTGTTTGAAGATTTCCACAAAATTTTTATAAATAATCGCCAAGTAATGACCATCTGATGAACGAATCATTTCCACTGGTCGATTACCGGCATCATTAATCGTTGCTGTACTGATCAATGTTTTCAACAATTGACCATTTGATGACCATAAGTGAACGCCATCTGAATCATGGACCATAAATTTTGAAACATTACTGCCTTCATTTGCCATTTTTTCTCTTCAAATTTTCAAAAATATAAAATCTTGAAAGATGATAACAAAAATTATATAAGAAAATAGAATAATATCACAATCGTAAATGGAACGTAAAATGTTCCCAGTTGGATTAGAATAAAGTATTTATAACCAAATCATTATTCCTGTATCGGAAATAATCAATGAAATTAATATGAACATTTGGATTAATGTCAAATGAATTTTACTGACCTAAAAAACCTGATGTAAAACCAACAATTGACTGATGACGATGCAAACACGTTGCAACATCCGAAAACAGCTGATCGAATGTTTTTGCATGCCGTTTTTTTTATGATGAGCCGTTCACAAAGGACGATTCGTAATTTTTTCAATGTTTTGGTTTTTTTTGGGAAGCGCGAAATTTTTTGACAATTTTTTCAAAACATTTTTGACATTTGAACACATCAAACAGTTGAAAACATTGATTTGAAGAAATTAACATGTCAACAAACATCGAACAAAAGCCACAACAACAGCCAAGAAAATTTGGTAAAATTATCGATACAAATATCGATAATTATTCAACAACAACCAATCAGCCAAATCAATTTAAAATTATTGAAAAAAATGATAATAAAATGATTAAAGTGATCGATCAAGTAATTGATAAAGAAAATAATAAAATTCATGGCAAACTTGAGAAACCAAATACTTCAAGAAAATCTGATTTTGACCGACGTAAATTGAAACCGATTGACCCGCAATCAATTCGACAATCGAATGCTGATCAAACATTGGTCAGTCCGAAATGTGACAAGGACCATGATGACAACGACGATGATACTGATGATGACGAGGATACGGCCCGTAAAATGATCAAATGGATGACCACAAAACCGTCCGAAGACGACGACGACGACAATTATCTTTGTGCAATGATTCAATTACGAACAACCTATGAAACATTGATGGCCAAATTAATGGAAATGAATCGATTAAAGCAGAAAATCGCTGAAATTCGTGGACAAAATCGACAACTTGAAATGATTAAAGATGAAATTGATGATATTTATTCGAAAATTTTAGATTAAACCCTTTTAAATCCAAAGATTTTTCGGTTAATCGATTAATTCATTAGGTTGTCCGAAAAGTTTTGGCCGATTTTCATGAACAACTCTATCGGATTAAGCGTAATGAACTTTTCGGACAACCTCTATAATTTCAACTCTTAATTTTTAATCCAATTCATGTGATAATTTAAGCTATTTTTTTAAAATAAAACAAGTTTTATCCCCTTAAAAAATTTCGACCAAGCCCTTCATCGAAGCTCTCGAATGCTTTGCGCTTTGATGCTTTTGTTTGCCTGTGCTCATATGAGCTCATTTCTACATTAAGCCAATAATGATGAATGATAACGCACAGCACAGCAGTAGCTATGGTTGCACACACAGGCTATAGGCTGTGTGAGTGAGTGGTGCTCTCTGCTTGTGTATGCAAGCACACAGTGGCATACTTGGTGAGAGAAAACTGCAGAGGGAAGAGGGAGCACACGCACACGCACACACTCACCATCAAAGCTAAAGCTTAAAGGCAATTGAAAAAGCCAAATCTGAAAAATGATTTCATGCATATGCAGTGCTGCCACACCAAAATAGCATTGAAGCACAGTGGCACCAATTTGGTGAGAGAAAACTGCAGAGGGAAGAGGGAGCACACGCACACACCATCAAAGCTAAAGGGAATTGAAAGCCGAGTGTGTAAATGATTTAATGCTGCCACACCAAAATAGCATTGAAGCACAGTGGCACCAATTTGGCTGGCTCATCCGACAACCGAGCGTTTTGTGTTTATATGCCATTTGTGGCTTTGACTTCATAAAACAACAACAACAACAATAACAAAATGGCTCCCAAAAAACAATTGGTGAAAAATAAAATGAATCAAATTGAGCTTAAAAATAAATCCAATAATAATAATAATGATGGTAATGAAGCTGCAGCAGCAACAGCAGCAGCAGTAATCAATGATAATGCTAATACTATCGATGATGATGATGATAATCTAGAAGAAATTGAAGATATTGATGATGATGATGATAATGAAATAACGAAAATAAACAATATAACGTTGCCAGTTTTAAGAGGTGGTAAGTTTTCAAGTTTTTCGAATTTCGAATTTTAATTCATTTCAATTATCAAAAATTAGATGATCATCAAATCAAATGGACATGTGATGATATTCGACAATTGCTGGCAAATATTCAACAACAATTATCGTCATCAACAGATTTGACAAAATATACGACAACAATTGAAAAACGTCTCGATTGGAATCGAATTAAATTCTCGAATTACAATGAAACTGATTGTCGAAAATGTTTAGCACAATTGCTGTTGAATGTACGAAAATATCGTACCCTTTCGGAAATATTGACCGATTTACATAAATTACTGGACCAAAGTATTACATCGACACCGAATCAATTACAAAGTAGACAAAAAGTATGGCTAAAACATCCGGATAGGCCACGGAAACCAGTGTCAAGTTTTATACGTTTTTTCCTTGAGAAAAAAGAAAAAATGCAACGAAAATATCCGAATATAACCATTGGTGAAATATCGAAAATTTTGGCCACGAAATTTGAAAAATTATCTGAACAAAAACGTCAAAAATATCGTGAAGATTATGATCGTGAAATGATTGAATATCGAAAGAAATTGATTGAATTTCGACGAAAATGTCCAGAATTATTTAGTAAAAATTCAAAAATATCATTATTAACTACAACATCGCTAGAAAATGAACCACAAAAACCTCGAACACCATTTCAGCTGTTTCAATTATCAAAATTGAAAAAATATGATTGGTGGCCAAACAACAATGGAATCACCAGTGAACAGCTGAAAGAAATCAAAGAACAAATACGTGAACAATGGAAACAAATTAGTGATCGTAAACATTATAAATTTATTAAAAAATCATTAAAAGATGAACAACGATATTTGAATGAACTGGAAGAATTTCGATTAAAAAATCCACAAATCGAATTCGAACCAATTCGACGTCCATTATTGACCAAATATGAACAAGAACTCAAACATCGTTTTCAAGGTATGCCCGAGCGGCCACCAAACAATGGTTATATGTTATTTTCACAAATAATGATGAAAGAACTTGATGACATACCGGCTAAAGAACGTATGATTGTCGTAGCAAAACATTGGAGAGAAATGAGCGAGCAGGAAAAACAAAAATATAATGATGATTCACAAACAATGATTAAAGAATTTGCCGCAAAATTTAATGAATATTTGAATACGCTTACGGATGAAGATGAGAAAAAACAGCTGATGGAAGATAATAAAAATATTATTAAATTATCGAATGATCAACAACAACAATCAACAACACCGAAAAAACATTATTCAACCAATATCTATGAAATGGCAATGATTGCATATCAAATGAATGAAATGCAACGATCAACATCTACATCAACAAAATCATCAGAAGAATTAATAAAATCAATTAAAAATGGTTGGAATACGATGCCATCGGATGAAAAGGAAAAATATTTAAATATGGCTAAATCATTGATGCAACAACATTCGAAACAATCCACATCATCGGACAATCATGATAGCAACAACCGCAATGATAATGATGATGGCGCCAGCAGTCCAACTGGTCAAAATTTGAAAAAAGAACCAAAATTTAAAGATCCAATTGAATTGGAATTTTTCCGCCGCACCAATATTCGTAAACCTGTACGTTCGGCTTTTCGAATTTATTGTAGCCATATTCTATCGACAATGAAAGATAAAACAACACAAAATCGTATGTGTCATGCATCGAATGAATGGAAACAAATGCCTCAGGGTGAAAAAAATAAATATCTAAGAATTGCTGTGAAAAAATATGATTTATATTTGAAATTATTGAATAGATTTCGTATGAATGATCAATTGTTGCCAACCAGTGAAGAATTGAAACGATTAGAATCAAATTCATTGGATTTGGATTGGCCTGATGATGATGGCGATAATAACAATGGTAATAACGCTGAACCTAATGACCCTGGTCACACTAAAATCATTGACCCTAGCCCTGATAATGATTCACCAAGGGCTGTTGGTGAAAAAACCACCGGTAAAACCACCAGTAAAGGTTCCAAAGGTGAAAAAATCTCAGCTAAAAAAGGTTCGAAACGTAAACAACAAACAGTGATTGCTGAAGAATTAAATTCATCTCGAAGCGATGTTGATGATGGTCATGATCATGATCGTCTACCACCAAAACCACCAGCGCCACCATTGGTGAATATTAAAGAAGAATCATTATCAGATGATGATGATCATGATCATGATCGACGACCACCAACACCATTGGTGAATCTTAAAGCAGAAGAATCATCATTATCATCATCATCATCGGATGATGAAGATGCTGAATTAATTTTAAGGGCTATAGCATCATCATCATCATCATCAGCGACAACAGCGACACCACAAACTAAACGGAAAAAATTTTCAAGTTGTTTATATGATAATAATAATATTGATAATGATGATGATGACTTGTCCATGGATTGATTGATTGAAAGGGTTATAGGTGTGAAATTATTAAAAATGATTGTCATGTATTAAGTTGGATTGTCCGAAAAGTTCATTCGGCTTAATCAATAGAGTTGTCGCATGAAAATTGGCCAGAATTTTACGGACAACCTAAAATTATATTCAACCTTTTAAAATTATTTTTTTCAATTCTATAATCTCAAATGTATTTTTCAAATTATATAAAATATTTCATTTAAATAAGAATAAAAACAAAATTTTAAAATTTAAAAAATTCGATCGAATTCGATCAGTTCTTCAAGAATTTCCGCAGCAATTTTCGATCCTGGTCGGTCATTCGGACCGATTTACGGCCAACAGTCGCATAATAACCCCTAAATATCGTTGATTTCTTCTTGACCATTCGACCAATTTTGCGGCAAATCCCGAGGAAACAATTCAGCTGATATCGATTGGAAAATTTCACGATTAATCGATTAGTATCGATTATCATCGTTGATCGATTATTTAAATGACTCAGCTGTAATTCAATTTTAAATTCGACCATCAATTTGATTGATGACAGTTTTCGAAGATATTTGATCGTATTCCAATCATAATGAAGCCGGTATTTATGCTGATGCTTATCGATGATCAATATCATTAAACTTTTAATTGTTGGCCATAATTGAATGGATAAATCATGATCGCTCATGGATAATTGTTTACATTTAATCCAAAAATATTGAAAATAATCGATACATCGACGATTGTTACTCGATTTTTTAAGGTCATGGCCACCATTCCGTAGTCCTTGAGGACTTTTAAAGAGCTTGCGGTGCAGCCGTTCAGGTCTTGGATCACCTGTCGGTTTTGGCCGCCTTAGACATCGCCTTAAACGTTTCATCGAACTCAATAATCGGCTGTTTTTGATGAACAATCGATTAATTAGTCTTCGTATTTGAGCCGGTGATGACATTTTTGATTAGTTTTTCGTTGTTTGATTGATGGATGGATGGATGGATTGAATGATTGATTGATCAATCAAATTGACATTTGACAAAATAAATAAAAACACAAACATCAACCAATGACCATTGTTAACTCACGAATCGAAATGATAATCGATTGATTGATTATCGATTATTTATATCGAAAACGTCATTTTAATGGAGTAAATCAGTCTATTGTTTCAAGTTCATTCACCAATCATTGATTAATCATGGTCAATTCATTGTTTTGATGATCAAAACAATGAGTGCATGGCTTTCGAATGTTTACTCGTTCGTTTGTTTACTTGTCAATTTCGAATTCAATCATCATCATCGATTTTAAATAATCAAAATCAAATTAATCTGCCCAAAAAAAAAACAAAGGTTAATTGAGTTCAAACTGGTCCATGAGTAATTTTTTTTAGACCCATAAATAATTGGAAAAAATTGGTCAAAATTTATTAGGCGGGTAGAAAAAAAAATTTAAAAATTTGAGTTTCAAAAACCATCCAACAGATGGCGCAATTTTTCAATGAAAACATAAACAAAAATTCCAATTCAATTTTAAATGATTTAAATCTTGGAAAAAAAATTGACTGAATCATCAACAAATTTGAAATTGAAATTAATCCAGCTCGATATTGATTAATCAGACTATTATTTTGAACCATTAATTCATTCATACATACATTGATTGATTGATTGATTGATTTATTGTTATTTTCCTCAGTTATTTCTTTCCTATTCTGATCATATCATTCAAAATGAAAGTGAATTCAATTCAATTGAATCAAGAAAATCACATGAAAATCATAAGAAATTCAAATAAAAATGAAAATAATCATAAAAGTCTGATCATTAAATACATAAAAACAATCAAAATATGAACATTTTTGATAAATAAATAAACCAATAAATAAATTAATTTCACTTTTATTTTTATTTTTATTCATACATTGATTCATTGATTCATTCATTTCTTCGATTCATCAATTTATTTATTTACTCCTTAATTCATTTATTAATTTACTTCTTCATTCATTTATTTTCTTGTTTATTTATTTATTTTCATTTACATTCGATTCATTTGTTTGTATTTTTATAGAAAATACAAATAACAAGTAAAATCATCAATAAACAAATAAATCAAATAAATAAATGTACATTTAAATTAATAAACTGAACATCTAAAAATTAACGATTAGTCGAGTAAGTAAGTTAAGAGTAATTTAATGATGTGAATGAATGAAATGTACAACAACCAAGAAGTGAAAATTTTAAATTTAAAATTTCTTTGAACTTTTATAAATTTTATTAGGCTGTCCGGAAAGTTCTGGCTGATTTTCATGACACAATTCTATTTATTAAGCCGAATGAACTTTTCAGACAACCTAATATTTAATTGTGACAAAACCGCTATCCATACACACATGAGAAATGCCACCAAGTATTTGTGTGTGTGTTTACCTTGAAATATTTTATCATCTCGTGATTGATGTTTTTCCGTGGAATTATTCGAGGAAAATGCATGAATTCTTTATTGTTCATGGTCAATGATCATCGTATTGGTTATTGATTTTGTATTGATTGTGTGTATTGGTCATAACCAATTCAACTACAGATGATATTAAATGATATAAACCAGCACCTTCATCGACATCGTCAATATTTATTATCAAATTTGATTAATTTGTGGTCAATTTAATTGATTTCGTAGTGGATTTGTGGTGGTGAATTTCTATGTGTTTTAATGTGTTTGTATTTGTTTATGTATGAAATTGTGAAATCAACATGTTTTTCATCAAATGTGTGTGTTTTGCCAAAGGTATGTGTTTGTGTTTTTGTTCAAAATTTGTGTAATTTTGTTTAATGTGTTCATCAAATCATTAGTTTGTCGATTTGATTTATTAATGATTTGAATGAATTATTGAAAAATATCATTAATAATTCCAATCCAGTTAATGATGATAATTAAAAGTGAAAATTGAAAATTTTTCTGCTCCTCATCCCTTTCTATTTTGATTTAATTGATTTTTGTGAATTTTTAAAAGTTATTTTCACATATGCATTGATTAAATCAATTAAATCTAATTCCAAACACCTGTGATCATCAATGCGAATATTTGGTTTTCAGCGGAAGAAAACAAATATTGCTTAATTAATGGTGAAATAAAGACTAATTAATGTTGAAATATTTTGTTTTGGGTAAAATATTACGGAAGCAATCAAATGATAATGATAATGATAATTGATGATCATAATCAAAAATTCGAACAATTCGATAATTCAATTTTTAAAATTATGAAATTATCGATATTTTCCAATATTCAATGATGATGATGCTACCATTTACCAGTCATATTACCCAGTCACATTTATTTATTTATTCATTATTTCACCATTGATATTTTCAACCCTTGAAATCAAGGCATTTAATGCATTTTCAGCAATTATTTTATTTGTTTTTGGTGGTAATCTTTGATAATTGATTTATTTCAATTCATTATTTATTATTATTATCATAAATATCTGTTATCAATCTGTGTAAATCTCTCTCTTTGTGTTTTGAAAATCAATTAACCAAAAATGGTAAAATGTGTTTGTTTGTTTGTTATTTTAAATGTTTGATTTCGAATTTCGAATGATTTTTTTAAATTTATTATCATCACCGTAGAAGACCATCAACCAATCAACAACTACCATCAATGAATTCAAAGATAATTTCGAATCTTTTGTGGTAAGTTTATTTCTCGAAATTTAAATTTTGATTCACCTCCACCATCTGGCTGCTTTAGGGTGGTCATCGAATGTTTTTTAAATTTTCAAAGTTGAACATGACCATTTCATACAAAGTCGATCAGCTTGGCCGATCAGGTAGACACTGCCACTGCCACTGCTGTTGTTGTTGTTTTTGTTCGGATAATTTTAATTATTCCAAGTAAAAGTTATTTACTTTGACTGGAATTTCAACATTTTTTTTTTCGACTGAAATTATTTGAAATTCAAGAATTTCGAATGAAAATTTAAAGTTTTTCAAATTTCAAAAAATCAAAAATGAAACGAAATCGAATTCGATTAATTTGATTCAGTTTGAATTAATTAATTAAAAAATTCTTGAAATTTGATCGAAAATTCCCTCAAAATTCGGTCCAAGTATCTTTCGGGATCTGAATTCATTGATCATTGTTCAAATTGATTCGTATTGATTCGAACATTTGGATGTTTCAGATCAATTTTGGCTCGAAAACCTTTGTTGTCTTCGAATCTTTGATTAATTTTTTGATTGAAGAAATTTCCAGATTGATTGAAATTCGATTTAATTGCAGAAATCGTCGAAGATTAAAAAGATTCTTTTCGAATATAAAGAGAATGAAACAACAACAGTCCCTTGAGAGCCTTAAAAGAACAAATTAATCTTAGATTCTGTTGAATCTTAAATATTAGGTTGTCCGATAAGTTCTTGCCGATTTTCTGTCATGATTACCTACGATATAATCGGTAAAAACTTTTCGGACAACCTAATATAAATACATAAGAATTTACAAAAATAGCTTTGAAATAAAATAAAAATAAAACCAAATTGATCTTTAAAATAATGAAAATTCTTAGCATAATTATCATTAATACAAAAAGATTCGAAATTATTTCCAAATTCAACTGATTAATTAGAAACGAAATTCTAATTAATGAAGCACGTGCGTAAGTGTACGTACCGTACAATTAAATGAAATAATTACGAATCTTTTTGATTCAAATCTTTTGATTAATCTGACTCAAAGCATGAATATTCTCTCTGAGGTATTCACATTTAATCTTTGATTTATTTGAATTTCTTTGAATTTAAGAAAAAACAAAACAAAATGAACGGATTAAATGATTCTTTTGTTTTAGGAATTCATCAAAGAAAATCATCAAATTCATTGATTTATTTGATTAATTAATTCAATTTTTAATTAATTATTCTTATAATTAATCATTCATTAATTATCATTATTTTCAAATTCTTATTAAATCAATGAATGAATGAATGAATGAATGCATTCAAAAAAAAATAAAAAATAAAAAAATAAGAAAGTTGAATGAATCAATAATGTTTTGAATTTGATGATTTACACTTGTTTATTTATTTCTATTATTCACTTGTTTATTTATTTATTATTTTTTTGTATTTGTTTTCGATGATTTAATACTTGTTCATTTATCATTTAACTTGTTCGATTTATTTATTTATTTATTTACTTGTTTTCAATGATTTAATACTTGTCTATCTTTTCTTATGGATTCATTAAATTCATTGAATCATTCATTGATCAATATCCATACGCCTATGCATGATTTATTATCATTCGAGAAGAGATTCACTTAGATTCGAAGAGTATTCTCTTAGATTCTTTGAATGAATATTGAATAGTAAATGGTTAATGATGAGTAATATGAATACTGAATGCATTCAATGACGATCACACAGTGAAACACACGCCGAAATCAAAATAAATAAATAAGAAAATAGTAAAAACATGCCAAATGAATGGTTAAAAGACAATGAACCCATTTAAAAAGATATTTCATTATATATATATGTGATTCAATGCGTATTTCATTACGTATTCGATGCGCAAATATATCGCGCCCAATTCAATAAATGGTGTATGGTAAAGCCAAGACGTTTGATTCGTAATGAATTGGCTGCCATCAACCATTCGATAGCTTTGTGTGAGCTGCTACCACCACCAGTGATAGTCATTTGCTGCCGACAATCAAAGATATCAGCCCTGTATTCATCAATGAAGACGAAGATATTTGAAAAGGCTTTCTTCTTAATTCAAAGGATTCGTATATTATACTTGCTATTAGATTTATTAGGTTATCCGAAAAGTTCATTACGCTTAATCACAATAGAGTTGCTAATGAAAATCGGCCAAAACTTTCCGGACAGCCTAATATTTATGATTATTTGAAAAAATTGAAAAACGTGTTTGTGCGTGTGTTCATGCTGCTGTGCTGTGCTGTGCTGTGTGAATATGAATTGTCAAAAATTGAATTTCTCAGTGAAATGATTTTACATCAAAAGTGAATATAATTTCACATGTGTGCATTTTTCAAATGAATCTTTCGAAACTTTTAAATTGAATTGAATGAATCAATCAACGTGAAAAATACCTTTGAAAAATTTTCGTTATGTAGGTGAAACAAGAATATGACCCTTGAACAATTAGACATTCGCTTGTCATTGTCTCTCTTCTACGATGTTTTATGATATTTTGTCAATTGATCAATTGATATCTTCTATTGTCGGTGTTCAAGCAATTTTGATTCAAATGCTTTCAATTTCAAATTCAATTCTAAGCAAATCACCACACATAATTCGAAGCAATTAAATGTTTTCAACTGTCTCACATTGTCTCAGTGTATTTTCCACAATAAAATTCAAATTAAAATTAAATAAAATTAAATTTCAAACAATCAAAATACCGGGCTATTAAAATACAATTTAATTTAAAAAAAAAAAATCCCATTCAAATACATTCATTTGTATCGTATATTCTCGTATATATTCATTTGAAATGAATGATAATTAAATGTCCATCAACATCAACGACGTCCACCATCATCAACAGCAGCCATCATCCAACAACAGCAGCCAACACCAGCCAGCAACGACGACCACCACGACCAGCCAACCAACAGCAACCAGCCAACAATAATTAACCATTGCCATGGCCATAGCCATGGCCATTCGTATAATAATACATCATTCATTTCATCTCCATTTCAATTCAATTCAATGATAATTGAATATATTTAATGTGTAGTCAGTGTTGTTGTGTTGCTGTTTACGAATTAAATACAAATTCGTTCATTTTATATTATTATTTAGGCTGTCCGAAAAGTTCTTGCCAATTTTCCCGATCATTTTCTACGATATAATCGGTAAAAACTTTTCGGACAACCTTATATTTACTCATATATGAACCAGATAATGATAATTATTAATGGTTAAACTATGGAATAAATGAAATTTTCTCTCTCTCGTTCTTGAGCTCAAACAACCAAAAACCAAACGAAACGAAAAAGAGAAACCAGCCCTTCAAATCGAGACCATTAAACTCTATGTATGCATTGGTGAAGTGAATTCGAATGTGGATTCGATTCGAAATGAAATCGAAAATTCAACGAATTCAAGTCCATTGAAATTCAATGCATCGTCAGCCAAATTCTATGGGTGGAAAATCGTGTTTTCATTTTCATTTTTCTAAATTTTCAATTCGAAAGTGCTTTTTGGATGTTTTTCGATGTTTTGCTGGTGCTGTGTCTACTCTGGTGTTGTCTATTACTGGTGCTTTCATCATTTATTAACATTTAAAGATTCAAAAACTATGAATTGTTTCAATTCAATGAATTTTTGACCAATTGCAATGATCGATTGCAATGTGTGCACCAATAATAAACAAATAACAAACAGATAAATAACAACAAATAATAGCAAACAAATAATAATAATAATCGAACAAGAACAAGTAAATAAATAGTTAAATAGTTAAAATAGATAAAACTAAATAAACAAAACAAAACAAAACAAATTCGATTATTTAATTCGATTATTATTCGATTTTGTATCATTTGAATTATTCGATTTGATTCGACGATTATTAAATCATTTGAAATTATTTGATTTTCGATGATTATTGTATCATTTGATTTGAAAATTATTTCATCATTTGAAATTATTTCATCAGAAATTGTTTTTGAATTGAAATTATTTCATCAGAAATTATTATGATTTGAAATGTGTTTTTGATATTATTTGTGTCTGTGCATCAATGTACCATCTTTAAATTTAAAGCAATTTATGCTATCTTTGAATACGAAATCTTTTGATAATTTTTGATATTAAAAATATCGTTGAATAAGTCAATTCAAATTGTGATATTCGTGATTGTTTTGATCAGTGATTTAATTTGATTCGGTGATCAGTGATTCGATTTGGTGCTGGTGATCTGGTGATTAGTAAACGATCCAGTGATTAGTGGGTGATTAAAATTTCTTCAAATTATCTTTGAGTGAATCATCCTCGAGTGACCAGTGACCATTATTTCAAGTGAATTTGTAAACGTTTGATTGAAATTCAAAGAAGAAAAATAATTCGAAAAATCACAGGTAAGTGCCTTCCATCCTTCGTCTTCATCGATATTATTACGTCAATATTTGCCATAAAATAAATAAATAAAATGAATAAATAATCAAAAGTACATTGATATTATTAGGTTTATGAACTCTTCAATCAATCTGCAGCTATCTTGAAATTCTGAAGGCGTCCATTGAAGAAGCACATTAAATTTCTTGATTAGATCTTTGATTTGATTTCGATTTTCATTATTTTCTATGAGAGTTTTATCAATTAATCAAAGGCCAAATACCTGATAGCTTGAACATGATTTTCGAATTTAATTTTTTTTATGCGCACAAATTGCTCGTGCCCGAGTCTTACTCGGGCATTTTCCATAGGTTTACATAGAAACACTGGCAGTTTCGATGCAAATTTTTTTGTTAAATTCGAAATTTTTTTCTCTAAATTCGAAACCATGACCACATATTACACACTGACATTCGAATTGAATTAGACCTATTAAATTAGGACAATTAATTACCCTTCCATCCATTATTAGATTATTAGATTATTATTTTCAGATTGTCACATGCAAAATGGTAAAAAAAACCATTAAATTTAATTTTATGATCCAAAAAGAGACACTAAAAAAATAAAATTCACACGAAACTTTACTCATTCAAATTTGAATCAAAATCTCAAATAACCACCACCACCACCACCACCATTGAGCAGTGACCATGATTACTAAAGCCATAATCATAAATCCATATGTGAAGATATTTTGAATCGTTCTCAATTCAATCCTTTTATATATTTAATGATCACCATTCGAAAATTCAGCATGTTTTTGTTGCTGCAGCAGGCAGCAGAAGCAACATTTGACTATTGTTGTTTGGCTGGTTAGTATTTGTATTTTATTCGTTTGTCTGTGTTTGTATGTAAGTCTATTTAAAAAGTGATTAGTCTTAGTGTGTTTGAAGCATTCAATTTCTTATTGTGTATGATCAGTGATCAATGTTTTGATTCAAATATTCAATGTTTGATTCAATTCAAATGTTTGAAATGAAATATTTCGATTCATTATTATTATTCAATGAGTTATTCATCAATGAGTTAATTATTATTATTATTATTATTATTATTATAATGCACACACCGACCAGCCAACCAACCAACCCGGTTCAAGGTTTTTTTTTAGATTTCATTTTATTTTATTTTGTTATGTCGAAACTTGATTCGCCTTGATTTGAATTGGTTCACATTGTATACATGTTGATTCATGTTTTAATACAATTCACGTGATTCATTCTATTATTTAAGCTTTTAGACGGACACACACACACACACACCACACACATTGTTTGAAATGTATTCACAATGGATTGCTTGAAATACGCGAATTCAATTCAATCATTCCATGTGAATCAATGAATTTCAAATATTGAAATTCATTTAAATTCATTGATTAATCAACTTGTTTTCATTTTGTTCTTGATTTTCTTAGGAAAATGGATTGTTTTGTTTTGTTTGTTTGTTTGTTGTTGTTCATTGAAATACTTTTAAAATGTTTGAATGAGTAAAATGTACAAATATTTTGCACGTGTTTTTCTTTTTTTCATTGTCAAATTTAAATCAATTGAATTGTGCATGTGAACATATGGTGTGTGGTATGTGTTAGTATATGTGCTTGCGCGTTTACCATCATTTATTTAAGATGTCAAATTTTGAAATGTTTTTTGAAAAATTATCATCTTTGTTAATTTTAAATATTCAAAATATAATTAAAATTAATTTAATGAAAAAATATTTCCAAAATTTTGATTCAAAATCTATTAAAATAATGTGAATCATCTTAAACAGAAAATTTAAAATAATCAAGCTCAATTTTTGACAATATTTCTTAATTTTCTCTCAATAAGAAAATATGCCATCAAACATCTTATATAATCATGTTGTTTTATAATGTAAAACATGTGCATGTATCAACAAACAATTGACAGCTATTTTAAGCATGAAAAAATCAAATTGACATTTTCAAAACATTTAAATTTAAAATTTTGAAAACATTTGAAAAATTCGCGCGAAATTTGATTTTTGAATTCATTTTTGTTTGTTGTTTTTTATTTCTCCAATGAAAATTAACAATAATTTCTCATATTTCATTTGTTTATTTACATTTATTTATTTATTTACATTCAATTAATTAATTTTCATTTCTTCCACTGTTCACTCTTAGTAATTTACCATCGAAAATTTTCAATGAACCAATCACTTCCATATGCCAGCCATTAATCGCAGATATTTTGAACAATTACCATCGTTTTGGATGTTTTTCGTGTGTGTTCAAATTAGTTCAAATTTCAAAATTTCAAAATAATCAAATGTTTAAACTGATTATCAAGAACTTTGTCTGTAACTAAATGAATGAATTCATGTTATGACCATAATCATTATCAATTGTTTTGACTATTATTTGACCGAATTTTCATCCGAAAATTTGTTCAAAATATAAACACACGAAGCAAAAACAAAAACAAAAATCGTTGAAATCGTTCGAAATTCGGTGAAATTCGTTCGAAATTTGTATTTGAATTTGAGTCTAAACAGCCATAAACAATCATCAACAGCAAAAGCAGCCATAAACAATCAACAGAAGCAGCCATAATCATAATCATAATCATCCATCTATTTCGTCCATTTATATTTCATAATTATTATTATTATGATCATAATTATTGCCATCATTGTTTAATTATTATTATACAATTATTGTTATTACAATTGGAAATTCTAAACCCAAACAATCATAGTTATCATCGGTGAATGTTTATGGACAAATAAATTTTTTTATTATTATCGAAATTTTGATTCAAAGATAAATATATTCAAATATATTCATATTTAAATAATGAACATTTATATGTTGAATTGAATGCCTGTACAAGAATTATTTGAAATAATATCTACTCATCGAATAATAGATTGAATAATATGAAAATTATGAAAATATAAAATAATGACAAATAAATTATTGATAATAAATACGAATGCCATAATAATAATAATAATAATAATTGAATATTTATATCAATTTCAGATTAAATCATTAATATTATTATTATTATCATTATTATTACATCGAAGCAATTATGATAATAATGAACATAATCATTATCATAATAAAAATAATGATATCAATTATGGTAATTCAGTAATGAATAGCAGCAACAATCATCATAGATTTAATAAAATTCAACATAATTCAAATTATCATCATTATCAAATGTCATCATCATCATCATCATTGCCATTACCATTTACTTCATTATCATTGAAATATAAAATATTCATAATAATAATCGAAATAATGTTTATTATTATATCGATGAATATTCGTACAAGTTTAACATTACCATTAACAGCAACAACGACAACTATAGCCCCAGCAGAAGCAACAAGTATTAGCAATTTAAGTGATCAGCCAAATAATCAACAGCAGCAATCGCTGAATATTACATCATTGAAATCGAATCAAATCGTATCATTGAATCGAAATCAAGATCAAACAAATCAAACATTGATCGATGATTTCATTGATTTCAATGATGATTTCAATGATAATATGACCAATAATTGTTTACATTTTGATGATATTCTAAAGCAATATCCTGTTGAGCAAGGTATGTGTTTATGTTTATTTGAATTAGATTTATGTAATAATGATTCGATTATTAATCGATTATAGATTGCAACATTGATATCGATATTGATGGAAGAAAATTTATGCAAAATGATGATGTGCCAAATAATGCTTTCGTAAATTTCATTCAAAATTTCAAACATTGCCATATAATATCAGGTTTCATATCGTTAAGACATATTTATTTTGATTATAAATTCGCAAATTCCAATGATTCTACCGGTGATTCTGGTTCAAATACAGCAAATTCAACCAATTCATCAAATCCATTGAATCCATTAATATTCAAACAATTTCTAGTCTTTCCCCATGTTGAATATATTCGAGATTTTCTACTTGTTCACAAATTTCGTCTGCTAAATCATTCGGAAGAAAATTATGAACAAATCAATATAACCTTGGGCCATATATTCCCGAAATTAAAACGTATCTACGGTTATAAACGTGTTGATAATCTAGCACTGTCCATATCGGATTATTGGATTAGTGATCATTTGGCTTTAAATACCCTGCAACAGGTTTGTGGTTCCGTTAAAATTCTATCATCACGGCCATATTTTCGCCATTCACCAACATATTGGCGTATCGTAGATCATTATAATCGAAGTAAATTATTTTCCCGTATGAAAATGTTTGAATCTGATCATTTATTACCGATAAGATTTATTGAATCCAATGGCAATGATAATGATATCAATGAATACATCGGTTTTGAAGCACATTTAAATTTCGCTGGTTTAATATCGAAGCAAATGCTACGCGTGCAACCAAAAATACATACATCAATATATGAAATTGATCCAACATTTTATTCATTTGTAGAGCACGGGCAGCGTAAACTACCAGCAAATCAAACATTTTTCTGTAATCGTACATCAAATCTGGTCATTTTATCCGATTTGAATTATTCAGATAAACAATTCCTATTTCCATATCATACGAAAACATTCGATGCCCATCAGCAATTACCACAATGGATTATATCGAATATTTATGATAAATACATTAATCAATCATCGTCATTGCACGTGAATTTCCTTTATAATCAACGTTTAGATAATATTGATATATGTCGGTTGAATACGATTTATTATGATGATCATTTACATTCCCTGCAGTATTATTCGATTGGTGGTAGCTCAGAATCTAATAATGATTTGAATAATAAATCAATGATTACCAATGCAACATATCAATTCTATTTCAATCATTATTATGTGATTAAATTGGAACTATGTTCAAGTAGACAAAGTGAAGATTGTATCGTTCACAGACATTTTATATTTAATCCAAAATCAGCTGATTATGAACAATTAATGCTTGATTTACACAGTGATTCATTGAATATATCCCTTCTATTAACGCTTATATTACCAATAATTCTGCTGATAATGATTGGATCTCTTATAACCTATTGCCTTTGTTTCATACGACCTTATCAATTATTTCGTTTGAAATCATTTGTCAACATGGATGTTATTTCGGTTAATCCGGATTATGGTATTATAAACAATAATAATAATCATTTATTGAATCCAAATCAAATGTTTATGATGATCAATCAACAATCGCATCAATTTTGGTCAACATCATACAATTCACAGCTACAATCATTGATTGCATTCAATAACAACAATAATAATGATACAAATATATCATGTGAAATTAATCGTGAAGCACTGTTGTTGAATCAACAAAAAATGTTGGGTAAAGGTGAATTTGGTTTCGTATATGAAGGTCAACTGTTGTTGATACATGATTTAAATTGTATTTATCATCAACAATCGATCAATGATGACGATGAAAAACAATCGATTAATGATAATAATCGATGTAATTGTCGTGCATCGAATGGTAATACACCAGCAGGTACAATACCATCGATACGTGTTGCAATTAAACAATTGAAAGAAAACAATTTCACACAATCAACATCATCATCGTTGAACAAAGAGAAATTCATTCAAGAAGCAAGATTTATGAAAACATTCAATTCAAATTTCTTGGTGAAACTGTTGGGCATTGTTACGATTGATGAACCAATATTGGTCGTAATGGAATATATGGAAAATGGTGATCTCAAGCGTTTTCTACGGCAACGTTATCAAGATTATTTGAAATCTCGTAACAGTAATCTATTGCCTTCGTTTGATCAATTAGCACAAATGGCCATACAAATTGCTGATGGTATGCATTATTTACATTCGAAAAATATCATACATCGTGATTTAGCCGCTCGCAATTGTATGGTTGCATCGGATTTGACAGTGAAAATTGGTGATTTTGGCCTTACACGTGATCTGTATGAAAAAGATTATTATAGGTATGAGTATTTATAGGTTTTTTTTTCGATTCGATTTGTTCGTATATTTTCAATGGTTTTTTCTTTAACATTTCAAAGGTTATCGGAAGAAGCACCGATGCCGCTACGATGGATGGCACCGGAATCGGTACGGAAAATGATATTCACACCATATTCCGATGTATGGTCATATGGGATTGTATTGTGGGAGATAATGTCGTTCGGCGAGCAGCCATATCGTGGCCGTACAGATGTTGAAGTGAAAAAATTATTATCATCTAATATGCGACTATCCAGGCCATTTTATTATTTCGAACCATTGTAAGTTTTCTAACATTTTGATTTTTAAAAATTGAAAATGATTCGATTTTCGAATACCAGATGGGAAATTGCTAAACTTTGTTGGCTAAAACGGCCACATCAACGACCAAATTTTGCCGAAATAATTGAAATGCTTTATCCACACATCACCCAGAATCGTAATCAATTTGATAATCTATCATATTATGTATCTAGTCGTACGGGTAGTTATGTTAAATACTCATTATATAATAATTGTTTGACATTTCTATGGAATTATTGTTTATCATTTCGATCATTTTCATCATCGACAACAACAACGGCAGCACCATCATCATCATCATCATCATCCACGGCAGGTATTCGAAAAAATTCATTAAAATCATCATCAACATCGGCAGCATCAACAACGACATCAACATGTCCATTGTTGTCAACAAATCAACAACAACAACGACGTGATACAAATTCATCACAACAATCAACATCAACAGTGATTGATTGTGGTTGTTCAAAGTTACCGTTATCATTTCAAAAAAAGAAACTAAACAAACACCTTAATATTAAATCATCATTTAAACGTTTGAATAGACAGCTATCAACATGTTCATCATTATCGGCTGCAACTGCAACAACAACAACCACTAATATCAATGATAATATGACCACTAATAATAATAACTTGAATCATCAAGTTAATCAAGATCAAATGATTATGATGAATGTAGTGTATCCACCAGCGCCACCACCACCAGTATCATCTCCACAATTACATTCACATTCACCACCACCAATATCACCGAATAATATTCCACCGTATGGTTCATGGTTGGTCATGAACAATGTGACCACCGCGGCCAACAACAATGTGAATAATAATCATTCCATATTTTTCCCATCGAATCCGATACAATTTTCGAATCATTTTAATCAGCATAATAATATTGGTAATATCGCCAATCACCACCACCCCCAACAACAACAACAGTATTTAAGTGATGAACATTTACATGATTCACGATCATCAATCACCGAAATACTAGCAGATTCGACAACATTATCAATGAATAATCAAAATAATCGAAATAATTCAATATTATCGAATCAATTGCATTCAATGATGTCTCAATCATCGTCACAACATAATCAAAATCAATCATTATCATTATTATTATCGGAACAAGAACAATTAATGGATGATAATGATAATCAAAATAATGATATTGATGATGATGATGATAATTGTAATTATGAAATAATGTCGGCAAATGTTTGTAATTATTTATAATTCAATCATTCGATCGATGATAATAAAGATATCGAATGATTTTGGATTGATTGATTGATTATTGATTTTGATTGATTTTAACCCTCAAAACTCGAGCGGTGAGCATAGCTCACCATAAGATATAATGTAGCAACTCGATAGGCGCTCCTCAGGCACCATTTTACATGAGTGTGAAAAATTGTCGAGCTGCTGGCTTGCTTGCGCTGTATTTGCCTCGAGTTCTAAGGGTTAATTAATTTGAATCTGTGTATTTATTGATTTGATAAAATTTTTTTTATTATTATTTTTTATAATTATTTTTGAAAACATGTAAAATATTTCAAATTGAAAATATATTTTTTATAAATAAATATGAACAAATGAGTTAAAAAAATACATTAAAATCGTTCAAAAGGTCAGGAATTACAGAAATTAAAGAGGTCAAGACCTCTTGGGGTGTGTGAGATTCGATAAGTAGCTGATCCATGAAGACTATATGTGTGGTTTCAGATCAACGTTTCTTGTTCTGATTTTTCTTGTTTGACGTCTTAGTCAATGTTTTAGTGTTCGGTTGCTTGGCCGTGGTAGTCAATGATTTCGTTGAATTACCGGCCACATTTGGCTTGCTCGTAGTCGATTTGTTGGTCGTCGTACGACTCGGGTTTCGTTTTTGGTTTTTCATCACCGGGAATTCAAAGGGGTCATCGATGCTTTGGTCATCGTCATCGGCGACATCATTGGTCGTATTTAAGCATCGATGGTTACGAAAAAATTTTCGTTGATTCGATCGTTGATTCATTCGATTCGGATTATTTTGGCTTTGTTTGCCCGTGCCACCAGTATTTACCATTCGTTGATCATCATGACCATCATCATCATCATCATCAGAATCGACAAATCGATAATCTCGATTGTGATAATCGTCTTGAATGGCCGATGTTGATGGCTCATTTCGTATCTGTTCGATCGATGTTGAACGATTGATTGTGGTCGAATTGAATTTATTATGATTAGTATTACCACTGATTCTTTTATTTGAAACATTAGTTTTTTGATTATGATTACGATGATGATGATGATGATGATGATCAGATTCTGATTCCGAATCAACAAATTGATTAGTATTCGAAAGATTTGTTAAATCATCTTCCAAATATATGGTTGAATCTTGTAATAGTTTCATCAAGGATGATGAAACTGTTGCTGCTGCAGCTGATGATGATGTTGTTGTTGTTGATGATGGTGATGATAATAACAGCACATTCATACATTGTGATGTAAATGTTTGAAAATTCGTCGTTAAATATTGTGATTGTAGCTGTATGGTATTCACTGAATCACTCAGTATTTGCAGTTGATCAGCAAACAATTTCAATTTGTCATTAAATTGATTCAATTGACCATTGAATGCCAGTATGAAACGTTTGATTATTTGCTGTGTGTTTGTTGATTGGAAAAATTTGAATTAAAATCAATTATTATTAACCCTTAAAACTCGAGCGGTGAGCATCTTACTCACCATAAAATGTAATGCAGCAACTCGATAGGCGCCCATCATTCACCATTTTACATTAGTCTGAGAAAATCGTCGAGCTGCTAAAGCGCTGTAAATGCCTCGAGTGTTAAGGGTTATCAATGATTATCAATAAATGAAATGACAAATACCTGAGTATTCATTTGTTGGTCATCAGCGTCATATCGGATATCATGACCATTATCATGATCGCTGTCAAATGATTGATTTCGG
Source organism: Psoroptes ovis (assembly GCA_002943765.1). Classification (NCBI taxonomy): domain Eukaryota; kingdom Metazoa; phylum Arthropoda; class Arachnida; order Sarcoptiformes; family Psoroptidae; genus Psoroptes; species Psoroptes ovis. The sequence goes on along the minus strand of PQWQ01000019.1, from coordinate 466,620 downwards.
TGATTGCGGACATCGTTCAATTGCCGTTCGAATTCATCATCAAATGAAATGTTTTGACCAAGACGATGACGATTGTTGTTATCATTGATTTTGAATGATTTCACATGATTATTTTGATGATTCGATTTTCGTGACATGATTTATTTCAAAATTGAATAAATTTCAAAAAATGAATCAAAATGAATCAATTCGAATGGTTTTAAACTATTTATTATTTGACATAAATTAAATTAAATAAAATCAAATAAAAATCAAAAACAAATCGAATCAATTTAAATGAGAAAATATTTACAAAAACAAAATTTTCAAAAATTCAAACAACAAATTAATAAGGTTTGATTAAATCAAACTAATTGATTGATTCAAAGGTTATTCTCAAAGGTTTTTTTTTCATGGGTGCATAGTCAAGGGTAATAATTGTTCATTGGATTGATTGGTGGTGGGTGGTGTTGAGGTCGTTGTTCGGCGTGGTAAAAGAAAGGTTGATCGAAAGGTTATTGTTAATGCTTGGTTTTGTAGGAGTTAGTTCAAATGTTTCTCAAAAAGGTTTGTTATAGCGGGTCGTCCTGAAAGTTTTTGCCGATTTACCAATTGAAAAATGTTTGAAAATTGGCAAAAACTATCAGGACAACCTAATAGCTACAATTGGTGTGATTAAATTTTTGCTTCTTAGTTGTTGTTGTTTGTTTCAAAGGTTGAAAATTTGAAAATTTAAAAATTTAAATCATTTGGCGGGAAATTTGAAATCTAAATCTATGCTATCAATGTACCTACTACACTATGAATGTCTAAAAAATTGAAAAATATCCAAACCAGCGGATATTTTGACCAATTGATTATGATTGGTGCGATCAAACGATTGGGGCAGTCTAATATGATACTTCATAATCATTTTCATAGCCATCATCACCATCGTAGCCACCGCGACCACCACCGCCGCCATATCCACCACCACCACCACCGCGTGAACCTTCATCATATTCACCATAATCTCTTCCGCCACCGCGTCGGCCACCAGTATATAATCGTTCATTTGTACCATATTTTTCACCACCAGATGCAGCCGAATATGAATCATCTTTATATGGTACTGGGACTGGATATGGTTCCTTTACGGGGACTTCATAAGGTATTTTTTGAATTTTCTTTATGACAACTGGTTCTTTTTTGATTACTTTTTTGGTTCTTTCAATGATACTGAGTGGTCAAAGGGGTCAAAAGGGTCAAAAGGGTTAAATAATTGAAAATTTAAAATCAACAATCAATTAATTAAATCAACTTACGGAATCGGTAATGGCAACGGCAATGGCAGCGGTAATATTACTTTTTTCTTCGGTATTTTCGATAATAAAATCAACGCAATCAGCTCTTTTTTCTTGAATTTTTTCGCTTCAGCGTTTTGATTGAAATGTATGATCGCTATGATGACCACAATGGTCAAGAATAGATGATACCAGCGCATCTTTTTATTGAAAATTTAAACAAAATTAATCAACTTTCAATGAATTATAAATTTCAATGATCAAATCGAATGAATATGATTTAATAAACACAAATAAACAAACACAAATATAAAAATCAACTCGAAGAAAATCAATTCAAATCAATTCCATAAAATCAAATTTTCAAATATCCGCATATTTATTGATTTTTATATATGCGCACAAACGATGATGACCGTCGCCGTCTTAGTTGAATATCAAATGATAATCAAAGCGTAAGATTAATTAAAGAGAGAAAATGGAACATTTAATACTGATAATTTGATAATTTTCTCCTATGGAAATCCTAGGAAAATATCCATCTTAGTCTCTTGATATCTCTCATAATCATTATCAAGTTATCCACAAAAAAAATGGATAACTTGATCCAGAAACATTTGAATGATGATACATTGGATCATTGAATCAATGAGTATGAGAGATATTTTGATATCTTTGAACTTTGAAAAAACAAGATTTTAGCCTTCGAAATGAAACCAAGTTGAGCCTGATGTTCGAGTGAAAGTCTTCATAATTTATTAATTTGATCTTTTTTGTTTTTTGAAAAATGAAAGTAAACACGGAACTTGTATTTGTATTTTTCGAATTTGTCATATATTGATACATGATAATGCTAAGGCTATACAACCACCGTTGAAAATCAGTGTTAAAATCAATGTAAATATTAGTGATTTTTAGAGAAAAATGAATGAATTACAAATTTCATTATCCGCAAATTATCATAAATATATACATGGCCATTCGAGTAAATATAAGCTTAGATATATTTCGTAGAGATGTATCATGGCTGTCTGCAAAGTTTTGGCCGATTTTCATTAGCAACTCTATCGATTAATCGGAATGAACTTTTCGGACAGCATAATATCTTCGAGACACACTTGCGTGTGTATATACATCGAATGATGGTATGGTCTTATGATGATGATCATCATCATCATTATCATCTTATGATATTTCACTGATTATTTGAATTAATTCCTTCGTGATGATAATTGTGAAGTCACAATATGTTCGATGATAGTGGAGATTAAATGATGATAATTATCAATGATGATGGCAGCGGTGAAGATGATCCGAAGATATTATTTATTTCTTGGTACAGCTTCGCGTTAGATCTTATCTCGGATGATTGCCCTCGAATGATTTCATCATTCGAATTTCGAATTTAATTGAATTCAAAGTGTTTACATTTTCAATGTCCGATGTGATTTGATCCGATGTTTTGAATTTTTGGCTTGAAAACACCGAATCAATGTGCTTGGAAAACAAACAAATCGATTCAAAATGAATTAATTAATTCAAATAATCAAATTCAAACACAAGCAATCTGATTGATCTCATTTTCACAGCGAGCTAATATTCAACGAGACCTTTGAAAGATTATTGTTTGTATGTTTACTAAGTCATTTCATACCTTTTGGCTATTTGATATCAATCAATTGATTCATTATCAATTGATTTAATCAAATCAAATCAAATCGATTCACTCAGGGGGAAAGCGTATCACTTCAGAAAAATATGTCACATCATTTGTCAATGCATGTCAATGCATATCCTGAATACATAAATACACACGGACGATGCTGGACATTGAATGGACACTGAATGAATGCAGGAATGTATGGTGGATGGATGTATGGATCTGAAGGAAGGAATGCTAATGATCGATGATCACCATCGATGATTGTTACCATGATCTTTGATTCATGTCGATTAATATATCGTTGAATGATGATCATCTTTTTGAAAAATCAAAATTTCAAAGATTTCAATTTCAAAGTTCATTTCACTGTCACATTTTTAATGAATAGGAAATGAATTTATATTAATATTCATTAATTATTATGATTATTAATTTTCTCATTGATAATCATATGTTTGAAATGATTTTACTTTTTTTCTTCAGAAATCTTAAGATGATTAAGATCTTCAATTTCTCATGGCTTCAATGTGTTGCTTAAATAAATTGATGATCATTGATGATTTGATGTAAATCGAAAATGGATTTTGAATTTTTGAAAAAATCTATGAATTTGAACATTTACGAAAAAATCGGAAAAATCTAAGGCTATAGACTTTAGAAATTTTTACCATTCGATACCTTTTGGCAACTGGTGGCCTTGGTTGCTGACATTATTAAACAGGCTCAAAAACCTATGAAAACCTTGAGAAAAATTTTATCAAAAATTTTCAAGATCAAAACCTTTGGTTTTATTTTTGAAGATTAAATCAATTGTCTTAAGTGATTTGTTTGTTCGTTTTGACACAAACAAGCCTTATCTCTATGATTGATTGATGATTGTACCAATTGATATAATTTGATGATTGCTATAAATATAGAGGCTACAACCTGATTGATTGATTCATTTATTGATATTTTTTCGATTAATTGAAATCAAGCCCAATTTTCCAAGTAACAAGGATGAAATCATCGATTGTATTGGTCGTTTGCATTTGTATTGGTGCTGTACTGATCACTGGTCATTTTGTTTCAGGTATTTGTAAGGTTTTGAATTGATTGATTCATATTTTGATCCATTTTTTTTTTTGAATTTCTTGAAACACAGCTGAAATTGATCAAGCAAAAGCCAAAGAAGTACTGTTGGATCTGGTCGAAGAAATTATGAAACGAAAAGATGATTCAACAATTCGAACGATTGGTTCACAAATTAAATCGCTAACATTGACATCCAATGCAAGCACATATGATGATTTAAAGATAATAATCCAATTAGTACGATTAATGATGGATGCAACTTCATCCAATGAACACCGAGGTACAACAATGAGATCTATTTGATTGAAAAAAAATTGATTTTGACCCCTTTGAACCTATTTTGAATAAATATTGTTCATGTTTTCTATTGATTAATGGTTTTGCCATACCCCTTTTTTGATGATTGATTACCATATATCACAGCATAGACTTGTGCATTAACCTATGAAATGAATGACCAGTCATTTTAAATTGACTAATGTTCATAAATGTATGGCCTTAAGCTTATTCGATTATTGTATCGAATGTACAGCATGATTCCATTTCAATTTTTCGAAATATAATTATTTTATTCGATTATTGATCAAAGAAAAATGAATGAATTTATTTAAATTCATTTCGAATTCTTGTGATTTGCCTGTTGTTGTGCCTGAATTGTGCATACATTCACCAAATGCACAATCTATCAAAACAAATGGCAATTTTGATAATTGCTATCTTATTGAGCATTTTGATTATTTCGCTGCTGATTGCTATGATTTTGATGAAATTTTGCGTGAAACATCGTCGGCATTGGCTCAAGAATATCAATGATAATGTCAATGATAATAATAGACATGATTATGTATCGCAACAATCATCCATAACTGATACGAATAACTATAATCTTGAAAATGATTCAAATGATTTAATGCGTCAAGCAATGATCAACACTCGGATACGTTCGCTATCATTGTACATGTCAAACCAATCGAAACAATTGAATAATACTACGAATCAAACTGATTCATCAAGTAAACCAATGCCATGATTTCAAATTTGAAATTTGAGAAATTCAAAATTCTCTTGATTCAAATTGGCAACAACAGATGGCGCTGTATACAAATATAGAAAAATTATAGAAAAAAGTAGTGGTATATTTTTCGTTTTTGATATTAACATTATACAATGCTACTACCACAAAATAATTTTTTTAATTACAGGAACACTTCGCTTTCTAATCAATTTCTAAGATTTTTTTTTGTTTTCATTAATTAATTAAATAATTAATTGATTTTAATTAATTAAAAAACAGAATTAATTGAAAGGATTTTTTTTTCGATTGAAGCTATAATTAGAATTGGAAAATTGAATAATTGGAAACGGAGTAAAAATAGTTCATAAAAGGATTAGATTCAGACTTGAAATGGAATTTAATTCGAATGAAGAATCAAGCAAAAACGAAGATACACTGTAGTTTTTCGTTTTGTTTACAATATTTTCATTTGTTTTCATCATCTAATTGATACAATATTCATTTTATTAATTATTAAACAAATATTTAATTAATTTTATTAAAATTTAATCTTATATTGTTGCCATCAATTTGCAATGAAATGGTAATAATGAACACCCGAAATAATCAAACAAAATCTTCGAATCGTCGAAAAAATCGACGAAATCACCATAATAATCGTTCAAATAAATCATCAACATCGATGATCGATAAAAATCGTCAACAAAAAGTAATCACCAACAATAATCAGATAAACAATCATTCAAATACAACAATTTTGGAACCAAAATCAAATAATTTGACCAAAAATAATGATTCAACGAGTACGAATAACTATAATCTCTCATTAGTTGAACGTTTATCAATGTTAACATTTGAATTGCATTCAGATTTGATACAATTTTATGAATTATACGAGCAACATTTAGAACCAATTTTGTCGGATCCATCGTTATTAACAGCGTCAACAACACCATCAATGACATCAACAACATCGAATAAATCATCAAAATCCAAATTTCAAAAATCAAAATCAACGATGGTAACAACGAATGAATCATCATCATTAGAATCAATACGACAACGACAATCGATAATTGTTGAACGTTTTCAAGAATGGTTAACAATGGATGATGATGATGATGATGATGACGACGATAACGATGATATCGATGACAATGATTCGAATACAAATGATGATTTAGCCATGGATGATGCCAATCTAATCAATGGTGATGATAATGAATTAAAAATGCTTCATAAATCCGAACAATCATTGATTAATGGGGCTAAAAATAATCATAAAAATCAAAAAGAATCGATTATCATTAATAATCTGGCTGAACGTTCACGTAAACATGCATATAAAGTATTACAATTTTGTTTACAAATTTATTTAGATTTATATCTATTACGGCAATTTTTTCGTGATATACGTGATACAATATTGATTGATTATAAGAATTTTTTGAATAATCATAATCATCATCACCTTAATCATCAGCAGCAGCGAAAACATTTGAATCAAAATTCTATTGATCAAAATGAGCAGAAAAAATTGATACAACAATCATATCATAAAGAATTGGATAATTGTATTGAAAATTTGTTGACAAAACAATATTCAGAAATGAATTGTTTGATTGGTAAGGTGTTTGTGTTGATTTGATTCGAATTTCGATTGATTTCTTTCAATTATTCACCTTGATTTAGATGAATATTTCAAGTTTCGTGGCCATCATCAGCCTGCTGTATCCATAAATTACAACAACAAAAATGTAAACACCAATGATGATTATGAAAATGAACAAGTTATCAAAACTAAATTATTGCTACAAGAATTGGATACAAACGAACATATTCGATTGAAATTTATTAATTATCTTATTAATGATTCAAATAAACAAATTGATTTCGCTGATGATGATGATGATGATATTCTATTATATAACAATAACCATCAAAATCTTAATAATAATCATCATCATTCGAATGAACAAGATTCATCATGTTCATTCGTATATTCATCGAATAATGATCATAAAATGAACGGTGATGCTCATACCAACATAAACAATGATTTAGCATCAATGGTTAAACCCCGACAAAATAACGGACAATCAACGACGACGAATCCAATGGTGATAAAAAAGAATAAGAAAAATAAAAAGAAAAAAAATTCAACGAAAAACTATAACCCTTCAACAGGGGATAATTCAGAAGAAACGCCAAGAGAATTACCGGGTCAAAATAGCTGTAAAGATGATAGTAATAATGAATTATTTGATGATTTTCTATTTCAAATGTATTATAAATATGTAATTGAAGCAATGACATCATCGTCATCGCCAACGGCAACAACGACATCTACTGTTGCTGCACCACCACCATCACCACCTGTTCCACCACCACCGCCATCAACAATGCCACCAACAACAATAGCTTTATTATCGCCATCATCATCCATCAATGATTTCAGTAAAAAATCCAACAACGATAATAAATCGTTGGAATGTAAATTGTGTTCGAATTGCGAAAATTCGGAAAAATTCGAAACAATGTACGAGCTGAATTTACATTTGAATGATTGTCATGCACCACCGCCACCACCAACACCACCATCAAAGCCTACAGCCTCATCGAATGTGACGCATCAATCAATCGAAACGAATAAAAATTTGACAGGTAAGTCATTTGACCATGATTAGCACCAAGACAATTTTAATTAATTAATTTTCAACCTTAGTCACGCGGAAAATTAACACCAATAAATCTTCGTGTACGAAGGTCAAAGATCAATCGAATAATTGTGATAAAATTGAAAACAATCATGATGATGGTATGTATGCCCCAATCGAATCAATTTGATTTAATTCTCAAAAATTCGATTAATTATTTCAAATAGTCAAGAAAACGGCTTCCAAACCTTGTCAGAGTCAATCATTGAATGATGAAGAACAACTGGAGGCTATTGATACGAATGACCAAGGTTCACTCGTCTTGCCAATCGATATCATCCAACAATTGATGGCTATAAACAATTCAAATCCAAACAGCTTGAACAATAATGATTATTCATGGGAACAATTGATTGTTGATATTCAATCGAATAATTATAATTTCAATATTAACAATGGTGATAAAGGTCATGATGACCCCAATCAAGCCATTGGTGATAACGATGATGATGATGAAGACGATGATTGTATGGAGCTGCCCATTGATTTCATTGATGAAGTAGATGATGCCAACGGCGGGACAAGTTTACAATCACCATCCGCATCTTCACCATCATCACCACCATCGGCTAAAATGCCGGTATCATCTAAACAATCGATTATATCGAAACGAAAATCATCAAAAACATCGGCGACGACAACGACCAAACACCGTAATAATCGGCAGCAACAAAAAAATTTATTACGAAAATTTGAAATGAAAATTTCCCGATTATTAACCGAAACATATGATTGGAAAAATGAATTCGTTTGGTTACAATTACGTAATCGTATTCGTGATTATTTTATTGATTTAGTATCGAAATCATCATCGTCATCAATGACAGCAACAAATACATCACCACCATCATCGATATCATCGAAAACATTGATGAAATTGATGAAAAATTTCAATTTAAATGATGATGATCATGGTCAAGATGATGATAAACAATCAATGTTCAATGAACAAATGTTCAAAATGAACGTTTCGAATGATTGTAATCAAACAAATACGAGCGATTCGAATGATAAAACAGCATCAACACTAAGATATCAACAGTTGAAAAAATTGAAAATCGATACCGCTCATAATCATTTATCATCATCGACATCATCGACAATGATACCTGAAGAAATATTGTGTCGTAAATGTCATTCGAATAATAATGACGGTGATAACTCAGCAGCAACGAAGGTAATCAATAACAATAACAATAATCATCAAATAATTGAATTGAATGATTCAAGAATAATTGTTTGTGAACATGTATCGAAATTGTTGAAAAATATGAAATGAAATATTGGATAAGATTGGAAGAATATAATGGGTTGTCCGGAAAATTTTTGCCGATTTTTGAATGAAAATCGTATTGATTTATACGCCAAAACTTTTCGGACAACCTATTTTAAATGAATTTTATTATATTTGACTTATTGACAGTTTATTTGTATTGAGAGAGATGATTAATTGATTTTTTTTTCTTTAAAAAATTTTAAAATAAAATTTAAAAAATTGAATTCGAATTAATTCCGACATTAATCATGTATAAACATGTTTAATGTCTATGGTTAATCTGTTATCGATTCGAACCGATCGATTTCTCAAAAATTTTTCCTCAAAATCAAATATAACAGGTTGTCCCGAAAGTTTTGGCCGATGTTCATGAGCAACTTTGATTGATTAAGCGGAATAAACTTTTCGGACAACCTAATACATACGTATTTTCATTTAATCGATTCGATTTGAGTAAATCGCAATTTGCTGCGTCTGATTTTCACCAATTGAATTTGATTGTTCAAAAAATACTTTGTATTTACCTGTCACATGGATTTCCAACGATTCAAAATGGCCAAAATTTTAATTTTCTTGCTTTTGATTGCCGAACTAGTCATCGTAAATGGATCGAATCATCATAATAATCGAACTGATATGATCATTGATTACGACGATTACGATGACTACGATGTCCATGATCATTCGAATTTCAATCATTGTAATCAATCATCTCAATCAATTGATGTATTTCATTATCTGAATAATTTGTATGAACAAAATAAATCAAAACCAGTGGTAAAGATGGTCAGCGATTTCAATGATACAATGATTATTGTTGATAATCTTATACGGATAATTGAAACAATTATCGATTTGGAAATTGACCAGAAACAAATGACAATATTATCGAATATCATTGTTCATACCAATATCAGTGATAACTGTTTGATGTCATTGATCAAAGTGAAAAATGGTGTAGCTGATCGTCAGATATGGGCATTGAAATGTATGTTTTGAAGATTCGAATTTCGAATTTTGAAAATTTGATTAATTCGATTTTGATGATCATCAATAGTCTTGGATGCTCTCGGCAAATTCCCTACGGGCATAGCCGAAGGTTCATTTGCACATTTCGGTGAATATGATGAATGTGTAGAGATTGAACATGATACAGGCGATGATGATTATGGTTATCCGATGTCGAATGATGAATCGCCTATGATCATAAATGGCCGATATTGTTTAGCCAAGTTCATATTGCCATATCCACCATTATCGACGATTAATCATCATAATCAACAACAACAATTATATGGACAAAAACATTTTGATTATTTAATCAATTTTTTACGTCTGTATAATTTGGATAATTATTTAACACGTTATAAATTGATCGAGAAGCTAAATAATCAACGTGGTACATTACTTCGTTTAGGTATTTGCTTCCCGAGCCAGTGTACATCGAATGAATTTGAATTATTATTGAATGAATGTATGATCATTATTCAAATTTGTATGATAAACCCTTTTGATTTGACCTTTACTCTTGTTTTCCCCGCAGTAATTTACCCGATATTCAATCTACCCATCGAATTGGAACCTGATTGTTATGATAAAAAATCAATGGTGGCTAAACAATATGATTATTATGAATTATCGGCCATGTGAGTCTTTATTTATCAGGTTGTCCGAAAAGTTTTGGCCGATTTTCATCGGCAACTCTATTGATTTTCTATTGATCAAGGCGAATGAACTTTTCGGACAACCTAATTTTTTATTAATTTCTTGATTAATTAATTGTTTCATTGATTTAAATTACTCCAGAATCACAATATCAATGATTATTATCGTAAATATAACATGTACCCTGCTACATTTAGGCTTGATTATTATTGATAAACGTAAAAAACAGATAAAACAATTGAAAAATTTAGATTTAATTCTGTTTTTTGAAAAATTATCCAAAAATATTAAACTAATCGAATGTATTCAATGTTTTTCCATTATAATCAATGTAAATTCATTGTTTGATTTCATTTATGACAACAACAACAACAACAATGGTAAATCCAGCGATCATAACACTGATCAATCTGAGAAGAAATGCAAGAACAATGTAATCGTAACACGTTTCAAATGTTTAGATTGTCTTCGGCTGTTTTTGGTCATCAATGTATGCGTTGATCATATGTTTCTATTTCCACCATTTATGACATTTATGTCATTTAAAAGAATTCTGAATTCAGTCATAACCAAAGCGTATGATTATAACCGATATTTTTTTGCTCGAAACATATTGATTATTGATACAATGTTTTTGATCAGGTAACCCCATTCACCCTTTATTCTAAGGTGGTTTTGAATGATTAATTGATGACCTTCTGTTTCCATTTATTTCCATGTAGTGGCCTGCTATTATCATATAGTTTGCTTCGAAAACTGGCCATCAACCGGGGCCGATTTAATTATCTGATATTCATCATTCGTTTATGGCTCAAATATTCGATTCCAATGTTTTTCATTGTCCAGTTGTTTTGGTTATTTTCATTATCAGGTGATGGCCCACTATGGAATATGGGCATGAAAATGTTGATTAATACTTGCAAAGATTTCGATAGTTTACTATCTAGTTTTACCTTTCTAAGCAATTATCGTATACGTAGTAATGAAAATATATTTAATTTTGATCAAAAATTTGCCATCTGTAATCCACCGACATGGTTTTTATCGGCCCTGTTTCAATTGCAAATAATTGGACCGATATTTATCCTGGCCCTGTATCATTATCGACGATTTGGGATTATACTGAACATCATGATGATATTATTAGGCTGTTATACAAGCATATTACCCGATCATTTATTCGGACAACGTACATATATGGATGGACCATTACTTTCGTCGTTGGAAGAATTGACACATTCATTTGTCGCTTATCATATGGGTATTAATCAATATTTGATTAGTTTTTTCCTTGGTATTATGATTGGATTTATGATCATACAAAGACAAATTCTTGATGCAAACAGCAGTAAAAGAAATTCGGATAAAAACACCAAGAAATCAAATAGTAATTCGATAATCGAATTATTTGAAAATCATTTATTTCGTAAAATATTATGGCTCCTATCGATCGTTGGGCTGGTCATGTCCATTTATTGGTTCATGACGCTGCATATGAAGAATCTGGCACCATCCCGTACATCGATATTGCTGTGGTTTTCACTCGGCAAGCTGATTGGCTGCGTGTCGATCGCTTGGATCCTGTATGAACTTTGTATTGGTCAAGCAAGTGAGTATCGTCTTTGAGTCTTTGATGTTGTATCAATCTAACCATTAATTGATTGGGTCTTATTCATCACCAATAGTCATAATCGAAAAAATATTTTCAATCCGTATATTTCAATACCTTTCCCGCTTGACATTTGGCATATATTTACTTCATTTTTTGCCATTATCACATCGTTTATTTACCGTTCGGGATACATATGTGATGACCGATAAATTACTGGTAAGTAATTAACTAATTATAATTAATTTAAATCGATTACTAATTGGTTTTTATCTTCCCTGTCACACCCTCCACCACCTACTGCCTTCATCACTCCCACTTCCACTCCCACTCTCAATGCCTGTATTGACCACCCTTGTTCAAACCCTTTTGAATGCCTCAACCCTTTTCAACCCTTTCGAATGCATCACCCGTCTTCCCCTTTTCAACCTTTACGATGCCTCATACGCCTTACCCTTTTCAACCCTATGCCTCATACGTCTTGCTTTCTGCTTTGGACCAATAAATTTGAATCAAGTTTGAATTCATATTGATCGATTTCATACAAACATCAATAATGGCAACAATTTTCTACGTATTCATCGAACGGCCATTCAATAATTTTACCACAATGATTGTATTAAATGTTTGTATTTATATTTAAATTTAATATTTCAACTTGACATATTTTCTCATATTTAAAAATATTTCTTTGTATTTCCATGTCCATCAATCATTTATTCATCACCAAATCGGCTGACCATATGTCTATTTATATCCCTATTCGAATTATTATTTGAAAAACTTGTCAAATTATAATGTAAACACAAACACAGATTGCTGCAATGACAAGCACAAACAATACAAGTCCTATGGCCAATAACAGTCATATTACCGGTTATATCGATGTAAATAGCCACAATCGTGGTAACAATGGTGATGACAATTATAACATTGTCATCAGCGAAGATGGCCATGACGATGGCCATAATGATGATTATGGCGATGATATCAACGATGTAATACGTTGTCGGAAAAATTTTTCATCATATTTACAAAATCAAAGCGAACATCATCAGCGATTATCATTGAAATATTTGAGAAATGTTACAACAACGGCATCATCAGCGGCAGCCGCAGCCGCAGCGGCAACGAATGTTGGACATAATCACCATCAACAATCGTCAACAATGTGGCCAATGCAAACATCGATATCACGATTAACGATATCGAATCATCAGCAGCAACAGCGGCAGCAGCAACGTTCGAACGATAATTCGAATGATTCGAATAATCAAAATAACTCCCATTCATTATCATTATCACATCAAATGATTGAAATTGAAATCAATGATTTGAAGTTGACATTACCACAAGTGAATCTATTCGAAGCTAATTGTAGTGATCGTCATCGATATTATTATCATCATTATCACCAACAACACCATCAGCACCATCCACAACACCATCATCATCATCAATATCCTCATCAATCGAATGTTTACAATGCCAATTTTCGCCGTCAAAGACGTCGATCACTGTCGTATTATCAGTAATAGAACAGTAATAATATTAGGTTGTCCGAAAAGTTCTCGTCGATTTTTTTGATTACTTTCTACGGCAATAACCGGTAAAAACTTTTCGGACAACGTAATAGAATCGAATCGAAAGAACTTGTTGAGTGGTCGAATCTTTAAAGATAATTTTGAAGATTATTCTTAGATTCGATTGCTTTCAAATTCAAAGAAAAACAATCAATCGAAAATGATCGAAATGATTATCCAGGTAATTTCATTGATTGGTTTCGATTAAGTTTTTCCAAGAAAATTTCAAGACATTTCAATGCTAATTTAATAAATTTGAATAATTTTTTCTGAAGAATTTTGAATTTTTTTAAAATGTACCATGTTTTGATTAATCAATCATGATCATAAGATGTTTGTATTAGGTTGTCCCATAAGTTCTTGCCGTTTTTTAAATTTTTTTTTTCACTCAAAAAAAGGCAAAAACTTTTCGGACAACCTAATATTTCCAAACAAATGCTTGACAATGAACAAGTATTCAATTGAATCGATATTGAATCGATATTGAATTTCAATGGAGAAAGTAAATCATAAATCAATCATATTTCATTCAATTGAATAATTTCAATTGAAATACATGACCAATGGTAATGGTTTCCTACCGTTCAAATCGATTTATTACTGATTTATTTACATAAGAAATATTAAAAGTGTTCATCAAAATGATAATAACTCCTTAAATAAGTAAACAATCAATGGAAATCATTGAATAATGATGATGATGATCATCATCATTATTGATTGAATTTACCTTGTCATTATTTGATTGATGATCATTTGGTTCAAAAATTCATCGTGAATGCAATTGAAATTCGGAAGGTACTTCAAATTCAAAGCCACGAAAGTGATCGCCATTGGAATCTTCAAGTTTTAAAGCCATTTTTAGACATTTATCATTGATACCTGTAATTGTTACAATCAATGAATCGACGGATCAATCAAATGAATCGAAATTTGAATCATTTCATCATTTCATAATTGAAATAGATTGTGGAACATGTAGAAACTCGTGTATAAAAACACGTAGAAAATTATTTTTAAAATCAAAGAGTTGAATTCATTCATTGACAAGACAAGAGACACTGATGCAATTCGATCCAAAGACTTTTCCAGATTTCTCCATTGGGCCTTAAAAACACAAACATAAATCGTACAAATCGATGACTCGTTTTTCTATTTGACTGTTGCCATATGTGTCTTTGCTCCAAATATGATTGGATCGCATTCGATGATTGCACATACGACAAATAGACAGTGCGATTTCTCTCCATTTTGTGATCATTTCTCAATCAAATCTCTTGAATATCATTGAATCAATGTATTTTCAAAGCTTCGAGTTTCGGCAAGCTTCTGTTTTTTATTTTTCTCGAAGAAAATAAATGTCAAAATATTCCACCGAAAAATCATGTGATATTTTGCACGTATTTTAGGGAGAAAATGATCATAATTTCTCTGATTTCTCTCTCGGTTCATCTACGAAACATATTTTTCCAGATCGAAGTTATTTTCATCGATCGAAACAAACTCGATTCAAAAATAAATAGGAAAATAGGATAAACAACAAACGATAAACAATGATGATAATCAATGGCTGCTGCAGCCGTAGCGGCTCGAAATATATATTTTCGGGACAAATTTATTTATTTATTTTCACATTTGTCGTTCGAAGATAAAATTTATGGTATTTTTACTATTTTGGCCATTGCTTAAATAAAAAAAATATTTCTTTGATTATTATTTACGATTGACATTGAACTTGTTCAAAATTTTATGTTCAGTTAAAGCCAAAGTTTGTGTTGTTGTTTTCTTAGATTTTGATTTTCATTGCGAGAAAATCAAAAAATTGAAAGCGTCTTAACAGCATCTTATATGCATGTTTCGACAGAGCCGAAACGGCAAATGGCAACAGGTTTCAGATGGAAACAAACAAACAGAAATGAAATAATCAAACTCGATGAATGAATCAAAATGAATGAAAATGAAAATGAATCAAGAAATTTCAAAATATTTATATTTCTAAATTGAAAGTCTATGAAATTGAATGTGAATGTCTATGAAATCGTATAATAATAATAATAATAATTTATGATTATTTTCAATCAAAAATAAAATTTTTATGATCATTTTACATTTATTTATTTGTTTTATTTTATTTGAAATCTGATAATTTTCAAAATTGAATTGATGATTCAATTCAATGTCAATTCGATTTCAATTTATTGCTGCTGCTGCCACTGTCCATTTGAAAACAATCAAAAATTATGCAAATCAATGAGAAATGAAATGAATCAATGAAATATTTTAGAATCGTGTACCTCTCAATCAGAATTAATCAGTGTGAAATCAATTTAAATCTACCAAAGTGCCTGCTGTTTCAATCAATTATTCCATTTCAAATTGTTCAAAGAACAATGCAACAAGTGCAATATTTATGCAATTTCGACCTCAGCTATTGATGAAAGAATGGTCATCAGCTATTATTTGATGTGATAATTGCTTAATTTATCAAATTTCCATTGAATTTCACAGGAATTTCACTGGAATTTTGATCAGTGAAAGTAAACAAATTAATCAATCAAAAAAAAATTCTTGCTCAAAAAACCTCGTTATCTGTCATTCGATTGTGATTGTTTCAATATTTACTACCATCGATTTGTACTCAATCATCATCGCTCTTACCATCCACCATTTTAACATCCAGCATTGACCATCATCATCAATCAATTCAGCGATCTAAGACGATGTATACAAATTATTTAAAATTCAAAAACACATGATCTGATGTAAATAAACATTTTAGAAACAAAATTGATTAACTAATTATTATTATTATTAGCCAATTCGAATTTCGAATTGAATTTCGTATTGAAAAACAACAAAATAAGACTTAAATCTATCAAAGATAATAATAATTGTGGAAGAAAATATTTTTTCAACGATAATAAATCTACAAGTGTTCAACCATCATGTTTCGAAACATTTTTTCAAAGCATTTTCAAGCTTGTTTTTCAGTGTTTTTGTTTTTGAAAAAAGCTAAAAATATTCAACGATATTTCAATACAAATACTTGTCATAATTTTGTTGATTTCATTCCATTTTCAATCATTTCATTTAATTTCATTTCAAATCAATTGATTTCTTCAACAAACAAACACACTGAAACACACTAAACACTGACCATTATTCAAAGATTTGAAGAGTTAAAGATTTAAATACACATCCACACACACTGACTGACTAAAACACTGACTAAATCAAACAAGCACTAATACACTTATATTATTACCACACATACTAAGATGAGGTTTACATGTATTCAAAGTATATAAATATAAATAATTTTCAATTTTTGTAAATTTTTGCTTCTTAGTTTTAAAATTTTTGTAAATTAAGACAAGTTGTCGTCAGTGAAATTCAGCGGTTGTTGATGATGATGATTGATAATCAATGAATCAATGGACATCGAGTGTTTATTTTGAGATTCAAAACTTATTCAAAATTATAACTTTGAATCGAATTAAACACGAATGTTTCGAATGATCAAAGATATTTTCTTTGAATTTCTTCAAATATCAACAACAAATTCACTTACCATTTCATTTCATACGAGTGAATGATATATTTCGATGAAATATTTGTCGAAGTATTTGAAATATCTCTGAAATTTTCAATTTATCAACTTGATAATCACCATTATCATTGCCATCATTCATCAACGATTGATGTCCACAATAATCATCGTTTAATGTCCACAATAATCATCGTCGATTGATGCAATTTGTTTGTTTATTTTAAGAAAAATTGTATTCATTTTTGTTTTTTGGATGCTTCAAGATAATGATAAATGAATGTTTGAATAAATAAATTCAAGTTCTTGTTCAAGGTTTCTCCAAAGAAATGATATTAATATCATCAAATGATGATATTCATTGTGATTATTAAAATCAGAAGCTTTAAATATCTTCAGTATTACAAATAATCGTCGTTGTTATCGTCAATAATAAACATGATGTTTTACCTTTGAATTTATTATTTTCTTCGATATTTTCAAAAGCAAAGATTGCCACATGAATTTATTTCATTATCAACTGAATTGAATTAATTATCATTATTATCTTCTTCAATGTTCATGATTAAGAAATATTTCTAAATTTCAAGTTTTTCCATGGAAAATTCAAATATTAATTCATTGTCAATGTTATGTAGATGTTATCTAAATCTAATATTAAAATATTACAAA
This sequence comes from Psoroptes ovis, assembly GCA_002943765.1. Lineage (NCBI taxonomy): Eukaryota > Metazoa > Arthropoda > Arachnida > Sarcoptiformes > Psoroptidae > Psoroptes > Psoroptes ovis. Next base: position 448,537 of record PQWQ01000019.1, on the reverse strand, counting down.
TTATTAAAAAAAAAAACATTTTAAATCTTACATTTTTTACGTACTTGATCTTCATTCAATTTATTCATTCATTCATCGAATTGAATTGAATCAAATTGTAACATCATCATCGTCAGTATTAATAAATTTCGAAATAAATAAATGAAGAATTATGTAAATTAAACATTTGAAGGTGTTGTTTCTCAATCATTTTATCAATATTTTCATAATTATTACTTAATATACATCATTTAAATTCATTGATTAATTTTTCTATTTTAATTTTCTATTTTTGCTCAACAAACTCACTTGTTTCAATCAATGATGATGATGAAATTCATTCATTTTCAATGATGTGGATTTTGACTGAAAAACATTGATTTTAAGCTGTCAAATTTTAGTCATTTCAATGATCATTTTGATGCTGAGTGATAATAGTGTTGAATTAATTTGTTTTTTCAAATTTTGAAATTCATAATTTTAAAATCAACAAAATTAAGCCATCGAATTAAATCGAATGTTTGTAAACAAACAACAATCAAATAACCAACTATTTCGACAACAACAACAACAAACAAAACCAACATCCTGACTATTTCGACCATAATTGTCGATTGTTTGTGTTTTTTTTTTTTTGAATTTCAAATTTTGAATTAATTTTTTTGAATAAATTTTCACACCAATCATTCAATTATTGAATTGTAATTAAAATTAATCAACGAAGAGAAAACGAAAGAAAATTAATTAACAAAGCAGTAATAAACTAAAGCAACAACAATGAAAAATGAAGAAATAAGTGATAATTATAATTATCTTGATGATAATTATAATTATAATTACAACAATAATTATGACAATAATAATTCATCAAAAATGAAAATGAAAATAATTGAAACAATCAAAGATAATAATAGTCATAGTAATTATTTAGATAATAATAATAATAATAATAATTCTATCGTATTGATATCATTAAAATTGGCCAAATTTATCTCTTTCGAAAATAATCACAATAATATCAATAAAATGTCAAGGTTAAAATTGATCGAAAATAATGCTATTTTAAATGAATGCCAATTTCAATCATCATCATCGTTATCATGTTATGATGATAATAGCAATAATAATAACGATATCGATAATCAAGATACATTGAAATCGGATCATTCGAATCAAATTAAGTCATCATTATCATCATCATCATCATCATTGTTGAAGCCAATCAAATTACCATCATCTAATTCAATATTATCATCACCAATATTATTCATGATATTATTAATAATTACTCATATAAACATATGTTCAACAACGTCTTCAGCAACAACAACGACGACAACGACAACGAAAAATGTACAAAATGATCTAAATTTGAATTTAATTTCCTCAACATCATCATCATCATCATCATTGCCATTACAATCATTAACCTCATCAACAACATTGAATCAATCATCATCGAACGTTGAAACAAGTACATTTAATAATTTTGATCTAAATATTAATAATAATGGTAAGTGAATCAAAACAAAAAATAGACCGAATCAAATGATTATTTCAATATTTCGAACCATTTTAGATACGAAATCGTTGAATGATGAAACTACGACGATAATGGCAAATGTATCGAATGATAATAACGATAATAAGACAAGTATTGATGATGATGATCTTACCGTATTACGAATTGAAAAGCCTAAATGGCTGAAAAGTAATAAATTAGATGATGAAGACGAAGATGATTATGATGATTATTATGAAGATGGTGATGATAATAGTACTGGTAGTAATGCGAATAATAATAATAGTGAACCATATAATAGTATTTGTACGGCAAGCTATTTTTTCGATCGAATCATACCGGATGATTATCCATTTGAAATTAGTAAAGATGTTAAACATATTAATGAAACGATTGAACGTTTAAATCGGTGAGTTTGATTCGAATTTAATTTGGTTAATTGATTTGATTTGATTTAATTGATTATTGATTAACAGAATGTATACGTTTACGAATAAAGTACTCGAACGACTGAATCCATTCCTACGTGAAATGGTATCACGTATGACTGATTATCTTTATGAATCACAATTGGATTCAGATTGTATGGGCGCACTATTTCGTGTGTTTCGTGCCATTAATCACCGGGAAACATGGGCCATGAATTGTATGTTTGATTCAATTAGAGTTCAAATCAAGGTAATTGATTGTCTTTGGTTTATATTAGTTCTAGATGCATCAGGTTCGGTACTGATCGGTGGCTTCCAACAAGGAATGTTTGTATCATTGGGTGAATTTGATCAATGTCTGGAAATTGAATCGGATCCAATGGAAAATCCAAATATCATTTATGGTCAATATTGTCTGCTCAAACCAGTGGTACCGCTGCCAGATAATTTTAATCAAGGTGAACCAATCGCTGAAACAAGTATGCCTCGTGTGAAAAAATTCCTGAACGATGAATACATTGACACGTATTTGGGCCTGTATAAATTTATGCAACGTACATTTCTACGTGTTGGCCTGTGTTTGCCGCATAAATGTGAAAAACAAAGTGTTGAAAATGCCATCAATCGAAGTATGAACTTTTAAATGAATTCAAATTGAATTGAAATTGATTTTTGAAATTATTTTGAGCAGTTTTGGTACGTAAAACTGGCATGTCCGTACAAGTTGGACCTGAATGTGTAAAGGCTACCGATGATCCACATATCAATCCATATCAAATTATATTTTTGTATGTATTTTGATAGCTTTGTTGAGTTAATTTTGATGTTATTAATTTGAATTCACAGGTCATTATTTTCAATATTATTATCATTAATCATCATAAGCACCATATACGAGATCGTTTATCGCCATCTATTCGAAAATCGTCATACATCATCAACGGCTTCGATTGCATCGGATACGACCAATGTTGATGTCGATCATATTGTTATGCCATCAACATTACGAGTGTCGAAGCTATACATTTGTAAACCACGAATCGTTCAAATATTGACATCATTTTCAATCATACGAAACACTAGACATTTGTTCGATGCACCAAGTCCTAATCGTTATCAACAACTCGATACAATGCGGCTATTGTTGATTATATTTTTCTTCATAACCAATGTTTATTATTACACCATGCTGTTTGCACCGATGATCATCAAACGTTTCTACGTACAAGGACCATTGCAATTCATATCGGAAAAAAAGTATTTTTTCATTCGAATGTATTATTTAATCGATGTATTTGTCGTATTCAGGTATGATTGATCCGGTTAATTTTGAATTATTTTAAATAATTAACCATTTTCCATGTTTAATCAACAGTGGAATCGCATTAGCCATATCATTTCGATCGAAAACATTCATATATTTCAATTATGTTCTACGTAATTACATACGTTATACGTTACCGATTATCATATCGATTGGTTTGATTTACATTGTTCCATTATTTGGTTCTGGTCCATTGTGGCATCTATTCGATCAAACAATGACCCAGCCATGTAAAGATCATCTGTGGTCGGCGCTGTTTTTTACGAATAATTTTCAAAGCAATATCGAAGATATGGTATGTTACAGTCATTACAATTTGATTGATTTCAAAGCTAATTCGATTAATTTCATTTTTCAAAGTGTAATCTGCCGACAGTATTTGTATCGATGATATTTCAATTAAAACTGATTGCACCAATAATTCTGATCATTAGTTCATGTTTTAATAGTGAAAAACATCGAAATATTTTCCATTTAATTCTATTTACATTATCCACTATTGGTAATTTGATTTATCGTTTTTATTTTGATCTTAAAATACCATATGAACATCGTAAAATGAAATCATTTATGGAAATTAAACAATCGATAATGTTTTATTTATTTAATCCATTTCCACATTTACAACCGTTGATCATTGGTTTATGGGTTGGACATTTAATTGTTAATAAAACAACACAGCTAGTAACATTACGTTCGAAATCGAAAATAGCCGATGGTCAGAAGATTGATGATGATGATGATAATGGAAAATTGCATAAAGCGTCGCCACGATCGAAATCATTTTACAATACACTAATCGGGCTCATAACGCTAGCCTCATTTTTCACTTGTTTTTTCTTTATTGAAAATTTAAATTTAGTTAATCCAAATATAACCACTCTTCGATTGACGATGATGTTGACACTTGGCCGTCCAATGTTGGTCGGTCTCCACGCTTGGATCGTTTATTCATGTATCAAAGGGCATATCAGTAAGTCATGACGGCTATCTTTGACTTTATGTGACTCGTAAAGACTAATCATTATTTCAAATATTCCTTAGCAATTGTAAATCGATTCCTATCATCGATCGCATTTCGACCAATTTCAAAGTTGTCATATGGTTTCTTTTTGACCAGCATCGTTGTCACGTGTTATCGTTTATTCTCGATTCGACAGACGATTATTCTGTCTGCACAAACAATGGTACGTGTTTCTGGAATATCGTTTAATGATGATAATTTCAAAGGTTATAATTTTGACATTATTATTCATATTTTTAAATACAGTTCCGATCAATCGTATCCGATGCTGTTATCTCATTCTTTTTCGCATATTTCATGCATCTAATGATACAACAACCGATGCGTAATTTATTACAATTGAATTTGCTATCAGCTGATTATAATTCCAGTTTGTTTACATCGAAAAATCAATTCGATACGATCAATACCAATGGTAAAAGCAATAATTTTGGTAAATATTACCTTGGAAAATATTCAGCATCAATTATGAGCAATTCGAATAATGATAAAGGTAATGATTATGTCAAAGATGTCAATGATAATAATGATCAAAGTAAATCAATCGATAATGTTGGTGATCATATGATTGATAGTAAAATTAATAATAGATCATCGATCATGTTGAATATATCGAATGTAAATAATCAATCATCGATGATTGTTGATCAATCGCAACAACAAACGCAACAGCCGCAACAACCACTGCAACAATCAGCAATAATATTGACCAGTGAATGTTCAAAATTTTAAAAAAATGTAAATTTTGACCCAATGAGTCAAATAATGTTTAATAATATTGATTTGTTTAATGATTTTATAAATATTTCGATTTAATTATTCATAATTTAAATTAAATGTTTTCAAAGGGTCTAATGTTCATCTTTTTCATAACAATTTTTCCACATATGAGCTAAACAAACTGATGAATGAAATCGATAAAACAGCATCGATGGTAAACAAGTGTCCAATATGATCATCCATACGAATTTACCATAAATATCGCCCATTGGATGATATTTATCGATTGCTTTCAATTCAAATGTAATCAATATCCACAATGTTATGTTTAATATGATTAAAAACGTAATGGATTGTTTACCGGGTTTCTTTTTCCGCAGACGAAAATCATTCGAACAACGTCGTGCACCATCAATAATGAACAATGATTGTATGGTCACTTGTACGAGGTTGAATGAATAACAAATGATAATGAAAATATCATTAATTTTTCTTGTTGATTCTGCTAATGATGATATTTCTGAATAAATACAAAGTATATTATGAATATAATAAAATGGTAATGGTAATATCAATAATAAATCATCCATCAATAATGGTGGTGATGATATATGATCAAAATTGGTTACATTTAATTTCAATGTATTACGTGATGCAAGTGGTACGGTTATTGAACAACAAATAGTTAACAATGATAATTGTACGGTAAATATTATCACGCCAATATTTTCAAATTGTTCTTTATTGATTGTAATGAAAAATATGATAATCGTAATGGTGATGATTAGAAATGCTAGGATACCACCGAATAGACCGAAATCGGATGCATGAAAATCAGCTGATAGTTGCATATTCGAGTGGTAATTAATTTCAATACGACCAGTATGTTCATCTTGTGCTAGCTCTTCATTCATTATTTGTAATTTTGATTGTGAATGATCATTATCAACATTCATCCAAATAATGAACCAAACTGATGCCAATATAATATTGTATTCAACAGTAAATGGATACAGTAATGATATTGTTTCCATTGATCCAAAATCGGATAATGTTTTATTCATACAATATTCATGATGTTCATAGGTTCGTTCCAAGAAAATGAAATTATTCTTTGTCGATGATGATTGACTGATATTTTGATGATTATGATGTTCTTCGTCGATAATATTCGCCATTTTACCCATATAATCATGTATCGATTCTTCGATAATGGTCGACAACCATGTTGATAATGATGAACCCATTAAATGCATCAAGCCAAATCTAACGATCGATTGATTACGATTAATGATTAAATTTGAATATTTAAATACAATATACAATTGGTAAAAGGCTGCCAAACATCGAACTAGATAAACAATGATCGATACGGAATTTTTACATTGTTCAGCATTCGTAGCAAAATAATGTATTTCGAATGCTAGATTAATACCTTGATGTATAATACTGCCCATACAAAATAATGTCATACCAATCTTAAGGAAAGCATTACCCGAATGTTTACCAATCAGAAATCGATATGAATTTAATTTACGATTCGTTTCTTCATCAATCAATTCATCACCATTATCCATATTTTTATCCATATTATTTAATCGATTATCTAATTGATAAATACGATTAAATAATATGGCTGTCGTTACTGATAATGTATCATAATCTTTATCATTACATTGATCATTCGCATTCGGATTGATCGAATCAAAATTACCATTAAGATTATAGTTATTGTTGTAATTATCATCATCAGTCATTTGCCGCAATGGTGCTGCAATCAATTCTTTACGACGTTTTTGCCATGCGAGCACGAAATGTTTATGTCTTTGTATGTCGATATGTAAATATATCAAAAATATCACACCAATCAGTGTGATTACGATCGAATAAATATGATCATTATTATTAATTTCATTATCCATATCACTAATGGTAAACATTGCACCAATAATTATTACAATCATTGCATATATTATGGATAATAATTTAATTGTTCGTGAATGAAGATATTGTTCGATTGATTGTTGTTTTTGATATTTATTAATTCGATTATCTGAATAATTTTCACCAAATGTACCGATCGAACATTCACCGATTGATAATTTATCATTTTGATTAGCCAACGATCGTTTGGCGCGATCCGAATGTTTTAATATTGATTTAGTTTTCGGTTGAATCGTGGAAATAGCCGCAGACGGTGCAATGATTGCCGATATTGAATCTTCAATATGTTTTATTTCATAATTTGATATCGATTTATGAAGTTTATTATCATAGAATTGTTGTAGAAATCTTTGTTGCTGCTGATGATGATGTTGTTGATCTTTACCATTTGTTTGATTATTATAATTTTGATTATTATTATTCATATTATTCAAATATTCAACAGGTTTCATTGTTATTTCCTTGTTATCATCGATTGTACGATTATCAACATCGAAACGAACAATATTATCCTTATGATGATGATGATGGCCAGCATTATTCTTATTAGTATTGTCATTATGATTATTTGTATTATCATCATCATCATCGTCGCCATCATCATCATCATAATCTTCCGGATCATTATTTTCACCATAAACAATCGAACGAATTTTTAAATCTGAAGCGGAAAATTTTCGTTTATATCTATGATTATTATTATGATTATGATTATTTGATTTGTTATTTATTTTATTATTATTCATCATTGATAATTCATTATTATCAACAACAACAATCATATTGTTCATCATTGATTTTGTTGACATTTTCGATGTTAACGATGTTGTTGAAATAGTTTCTTTGTTGTAATATTTCGAATTATCATCACCACCATCATTTTGATTGTTGTTATTGATCGATTGCTGTTCAATCATTGTTGGTGGTGGTGGTGGTGGTGACGGCTGATTATTTGAGAATTGAGCACCATTACCATCATTATTATCATCTTCATCTTCACCTTTACCATTGTCATTGTTGGTCATATTATCTTTACCATTGTGGTTGTTGGTCATATTATCTTTACCATTGTGGTTGTTGGTCATATTATCGTATTGGTGATTATCATCTTCAGAATTCGGTGGTTGTTGTTGTTCTTGGTCTTCGTCTTCATTCGATTCTTCGATAATTTTAACTTTATTCCTTAATTTACTCAATATCGAATGATGTTCAGGTGTCAATGTGACCATCGATAATGATGGTGGACGATAATATCTTGGCTGTTCATTCAGTGTTTCAACATATCGAATATCATCATCGCTGTTTTCACCATTTTTTGCTCGTTTCATTGTTTTTGATTGTTTGATTATTGAAGATTAACTTAATCAATCAAATCAAATCGAATATGACAATCTAAATGCACAATAAATTATTATGGCTGTTTATGATGGTGGTACAAATCACATTGATCACATTGATGATCACAAATCACATTGATTTTTTAAAATTTTTTAAAAAATGAATGACGAGCTATTTATCATAAATACCTTTGAAAAAAAAGTAATCACATTTAATCAAGTAAATCCGATAATTATTTGAATTCTAATGATATGCAAAATATTTGGTTGTCCAAAAAGTTCTGACCGATTTTCATGAGCAATTCTATCGTGATTAAGCGGAATGAACTTTTCGGACAACCTAATATCCAAAAAAACAATGCATACACAAATCCATAATAATAAAAATAACTCGGTATCTATGATCAATTAATTGAAAACAATTATTAATCCAATCAAAATAATCGATTAATTGATTAGTTAAGCTTTTTGTGTATGTATTGAAATGATGGTATTGGCCTACTATATTGGTAGTATTGGCCCCAACTATGCCTGATAATTTGTATTTGTACTTGATGTATTCAATTGTACTTACATTTTTTTTATCATTATTAATTTATTGGATTATTATTAAATCAATGATTCATTGGATTATTTTTGTGTGATGTGTACAATTGAGGCTGCTGCTGCTGCTGTTGATGCGGTTCGATTTTAAATATTTAAGCAGTACATGTGACCATCTTATGACAAAATCTGACGTACCAATACGTCTATGAGAGTGTCACACACACACACACCCTTGAACATGGACACAGGCCTACGCAATCACATTACAAACATTCGAAGTAACCATTGCTCAAACTGATCCATTAATCAACTGACAAACGATGATAATCGACTTTGATTTCGATTTTGATTCATAAAACTCAGCTGATCGGTCATTTTTACATGTCAAACATTCTTTTTTTTTCATTTATTTATTTACTAAATTACGGAATTATTTATTTATTTGATTTATTTATTGTATATTATCCCCATTGTAATGATAATAAGATAATTTGTTTTTTGATAATTTGATCATGTATTTTGGTCACAAAGGAAATGAATTAACAACAATGACAATAATTATTATTAATTCGATACAATCGAATATTTTGAAATTGTTTGTCACAGAAATACAACTGATCATCGTTGATCAACGAACTACAAGGACATCGAGGTGTGTTTTACATTGTGGACAATGGATAATGGACAATGGACAATGAATTACGTGCGTGTGTCCACGATAGATCGCGTGTACGAATGTCACACGAATTGTCTTTGATTGTTTGTAATTAATTGTTTAATTAATTTGATTGTTTACGGGTTTAATTTAATTGTTTGATTGTTTGTAATTATTCAAATGATTTAATTGATGGAAGATCAGGTCGAAATCCATTTGAAATCCAATGAAGATGATCATATACTTTTCCAGTTATTTTTGATAATCATATTCAGGATCAAATAAATTCGATGCCGATGATGATGATGATGATGATGATACGGAAGTATTTGATTGTTTTTGATTATTTGTATTTGATTGATTATCAGTATCGATTACATCGATTGTTTTATTATCATCATTATCATTGTTGTTGTTGTTGGTGGTATCGATATCATATTCATTACCATGATTATCATCATCAATATTCGAATGATCATCATTCGAATGTTGTTGTCCATCAACCGATCTAGCCAATGTATATTGTACACCTGATTTCAGTGGATATTTATTTTGTAGCTCTTGTGGTGTATAAAATTTTGGTATCGGTGCTGATGATGCAGCTGCTGCTGCTGTTGATGATGGTGATGATGATGATCTTCGATTAAACATCATTGGCATTGGTGTCATCATCGTCGGTTGAGCCGGATCAGATGAATAGAAATTCGAACGTTGTTGTTGTTGATGAAATGTTGGTGGATAAAAACCGGGTGGATAACCATTACCACCTGGATGAAATTGTGGAGCAAATTCGGGTTGTACCATTCGAGATTGTGGTACCAATAAAAATGTTCGTGTTGTTGGTGGTCGAATATTAAGGGTCATTTCTGAATGACTAACAGGTACTTGATTTATTGGTAATTCACTTACTGAAGGTGGTTGTGGCATCCATTGTGATGCAAATCGTGGATGATAATGATGAATCATATTAGGCATCATTCCTGGTGGTGGTAATGGTGATGGTGGTGATTGTTTACTTGATAATCGATGATGATGTGGATGATGATGGTGATGGTGATGTGGCTGATTTGATGATGATGATGATGATGACGGTGGCTGTAATCGACCTTCTTTCCAATCATCCATCAACTGGGTAATGTTAAATATTTGATGATTCTCGATCGAACGTTTTAGATCACGTACCATGCCGAGCAAATCTTCCATATCATTCTTGGATGTAATATTATCTTCTTTTTCGATCATTGGTTCGATTTCGGATTCGAATTTACTCAATTGATTATGAAGCAAATCTTGAAAGAATTGCCGCTTCTTTTGCTGGTCATTATATTGACCTAACGGATCAAAACGTGCCATATCTTCATCGAATGTTTCGGCAGTTGTTTCAGCCATCGGCGGCTGCTGCTGCTGCTGATCAGTTTGTTGATTCGGTGATTGATATGGATTTGGCTGCTGCGGCTGCTGTTGGGGTTGGGGTTGTTGTTGTAATCGGGAGCCGAATGGAAAATTCGGATCCTGATATTCTGGTGGTAAATTATCGACCGGAATCGGTTGTAATGGTGGTTGACCTATGGCCGATGGTGAACCTGCTCCTTGTGGACCATTATTATAATGGTGGTGAATTATGTACACTTTCGGTTGTTGCGGTTGTTCTTGTAATTCTTCACCATTATTATTATCGTTGCTGTTATCTTTGTTATCATCATTTTGGTTATCATCATTGGTACCATCTTCAGCTGGCGCAGTATCAGATTCATTACTTTTACCATCATCTTCAACATTACTTTCAGTACCTGTAGTATTATTATCATCACTGGAATATGGTGTCGGTGTTGTTGCATCAGTAGGGAACGATGATGATTCAGTTACATTGGCCGGTGCTTGGGTCGTTGTCTCTTCTGTGTCATTGTTTGAAAAATTAATTAAAATATTAATTAATTAAACGATTAATTAAACAATTAATTAATTTTGAAGAAACTTCTTGGGAAAAATCTTAAAATAATCTCAAGAAAATACTTGCCTAAACCATGGACAAACGATATCAACAGCAGCATCAATGATATCGCCAACACCTGCAGCGGAATCCGTTGAATCTTCATTATGACGAATTCTAATTGAATATCTTGGACAATTGTAACTAATTAAACTGAGTTAATTAATTAAGATTGATTAGAATCGATCACAAACAATTAAGTATTTCAATGAAGAAATGAATCGAAGACTTTTATCGAAGATCAAATTGACGAATCGAATGATTGATGATTAACGAATTGATTGACGAATCGATTAATCGATGATGCTCGACGATGCTCGATGATGAATGATCAAAATTGGCAGCGATTAATGTTTAATGATCAGTGATCAAATATCAAAATGAATCAATGAATGGTAATTTGTAAAATGACGATGATCAACTTGATTCAAATTATTCTTCACTGCTACTTGAATATATGAATGTGTGGTTGCCGTTGAATGATTGCTTCAATGTATTTGCTTGTGTATTGGCTTGTAATTATTACTTAATACTTTAACTAGTTAAAATGTACAAAATCAAGAGTGAATACTTGTCAGTCATTCATTTAAATGATTGATTCATTGATTCATTCGCATGAAATGTGTTTAATTATTACATTTGAAATCACTTTCAGTGTCTATATATGTATAAAAGGTATTAAAAATGAAATAGCCACTGTCCATTTATTCAATAATTGACGAGTTTCTCTCAAATTTTGAAGATTTCTTTGGGAGAAATCTTCAAATATTTAAAAGATATTAATCAAATAGCAATGATTGGCCACCATTTGTATAGCATCAATGATAATATAAATTTCAAATATAATTTTGATTCATATCGAATTATCTTTTAAAACATTTAAATACATTGATACATCCATGATGATGTCTTAGCTTTGCTTCATTGGCTGCTGCTGCTGTTTTTTCAGTTTTTGTTAAGTTTTCAAAGAGGTTTTCACATATTCATTTTCTCATTAGAGGTGTTTAGCCACAGCGCTTTGCTTTGATCGTTTGTTTGCTTTCAATGAATTTCTTCGCAGTTTCTTGAAAGATTTACATTTGTACGTGCTGTCAGTTCCATTCATTTTCACTTTTCAATGATTCTACATTGAAAATCGAATGAATATCAATGAATATCTATTCGATATATCATTGATACATTGAAAAATGATGATGACAAAAATTCATTTTTGCCTTGCAATTATATGATTTTTATCAGAGAAATTTGCTTATTTTTTTCATGGGAAAATTGAATGAGAGAAAAAATATTTGAAAATATTAAAAATGGATAAGTATTCAATTTACTTTGAATTAGCCGTTTAACTGTCAGGCAAAATTTTTACTATTTCGTCTCTGAGCGCCGGCTTTTAAGTTTCAGCACTGTGTTGGGACGTAGTACTACGTCTTAAATATAATTTCTGAAAAATTAAAAATACGTATAAACTCGTTTGTGACAGTTTTTCCGCCCTAAAAATTTTTCTACAACCACCTGTTGCCTTGGATTTTATTACTTTTTCACATATTTTTAAAAAAAATGATTATTTTTAAATTTTGTAAAAAATTGAATAAATATTGGAATATTAATTTAAATAAATCATAAAGGTGATTGAATTTCAATTTTAGCCCAGAAATAAACTCTCAAATTGAATATTGAAACAAATTTGAATTGAATCATCCCGATCGCGGTTATTGGTGGGATTTTATTTCGATCATACAGATCAAACATCCCATAATTCACAGAGAGATAATCGTTGTGTGTTCGATCAAACATCCCATAAGTCAGAGATCACATTACAGAGGATTACACTGAACCAAATCCATGATGGTCGATGATCATGTTTTCAAATATGTTTTCATTTAAATATTTACTTAATAGTCGATTGACAAAATATTTGTAATCATCATAACCATTGTAGCTTCATCATTAATACAATACTTGATAATTATGTATCATCATAGCATTGATCATCATCACCAGGTTACAGCCTTTTGGTTTTATTTGTTTGCTTTAAATCATTGATGAAAAATATTGACATTTCTATTTATTTATTTATTCAAATCGTTTGAAAATAAGTCATTTGCATATTTTTGCATATTTGATAAGGCGTGTAAAGACCCACAGGGTGGGAAAATTTCAAATATGAAAATGACTGATTTACAGTGATATTTGACTGGTTGGTAAATATTAGGTTGTCCGGAAAGTTTTGGCCGATTTTCATGAACAACTCTATCGGATAAAGCCGAATGAACTTTTCGGACAACCTAATACATTGGAAGATAAGAAATACAATGGGAGTAAGAGGTGATGGTGGTCGGTGGTGGATGTTGTGGGAGGTTATTGATATTTGATTTGATTTGATTGCTTGTCTATTGACAATTTTTTCGACTTAATTGTAAACATCTTTGATCGTTGGATGAAATTGAAATGCAAATTAATACAGATTTCAATGTAAATAAATGCTTGGAAATATAAAGGTTGTCCGTAAAGTTCATTCCGCTTAATCCGATAGAGTTGCGCTTGAAAAATCGGCCAGAACTTTGCGGACAACCTAATAAATCACTTTTGTATGGTGATCTAGATCTTGCATTTTGCAAATTTACAAATTGTCAATTTGTTTGCTTTACTTGTTGACAATTTAGTTGATCAACTGTGATCTACGAAGTTTCGGAAATATTTTGATACATATTCACTGTGTATTTCGAATCATTTGTGGCTTTGCACGATTTGGTGTCTTAATTGAGCTGATCATTCAGTGGTCTTCATCGAATTAATTAATCAAAATCATTCGATCGATCAATCAATCAAAGACTAAAGAAAACAATGGCATTCATCGATACATTTGCTGTGCTGAAGAATTTCATTTTACCACCAAAAACAGTGATCGATAATCAAATTAATCGACTACATTATCGTTGCACTACAACGCTGTTCATGTTTGGCTGCGTTCTGGTATCGTTGACACAATTTTTCGGTAAACCAATACAATGTATTTCTAATGATGAATTTAATGAAGCATTTACGGAAAAATTCATTAATACATATTGTTGGATACAAACAACATTCAGTGTACGGAGATCATGGAATAAAACCATTGGTATTGATGTACCATATCCTGGTATTGATAAATATTCACCTCTACCAATGAGCACAAATGATGAAATCATATATCATTCATATTATCAATGGGTCGGTATATTTCTGTTCATACAAGGTCTGTCATTTTATTTGCCTCATTTCATATGGAAATCAAAAATATCCAAACGCATGGCTAAGCTAATATCGAATCTGGATGAATTAATCATTAAAGATTCGACAAAACATTCGAAACAATTAAGCTTATTAGCCGAATATATAATTGATTATAAATCAACTCGTAATAATCTTTATCATTGGTTTTTATTCACTGAATGTTTTCAATTATTAAATGTTTTATTACAAATATATCTGATCAATATATTTTTAGGTGGTTATTTCATTGATTATGGGCCAGATTTTTATCATTTTTTATTGGATTATAATGATCTAAACAACAATGGTTCAATTAATCGAATAAATCCAATGATCAAAGTATTTCCACGTTTAACTAAATGTACATTTCATATGTTTGGTTCATCTGGTTCGCTGGAACGGCATGATACAATGTGTCTGCTGCCGATTAATATTGTTAATGAGAAAATCTATATTTTGTTATGGTTTTGGCTTTATTTATTATCGATATTATCAGCATTGATATTGATTTATCACCTTTTACTTGAATTCAGTCATCAATTAAGACAATTTAGCCTTTCAAGAAAAATTCATATTTTCATTGATAATTCAGCCACAACCACAACAACAACGAATGATCCAAACTTTGGTCAATTTAATTTAACATTCATTGAAAATTCATTTACATTAGATCAATGGTTTTTATTGAATTTATTGCTCAAAAATATTGAACCATTAAACAGTTATGAATTATTGAAATCAATTCAACAATCATTGAAACAACGAATGAATGATGAAGAGCTTCAATCGTTCGATTTACGCAATGGCACCAATGATACACAATGATCGACAATGATCAGCCGAAAAAATAGGATTTGAACCAATGAGTTCGGTGGTAATCATGGATCGTAAACAATGCCATTATCAACGATTATTAAATTACACAATTATCAATTTATCAAATTAATCCATTCAATCAATTAATTTAAATAAATTCAGATTAATTTTAAATGAAATCATTGATAATAAGCTAATTGAATTGATCAATTATATTCCTAATCATTTAACTCATTGTTTACAAAAAGCATTGCGACTTGTACGATCTTACATATACCTGTCAATCGAATTGAATTATATATGTGTAATATTGCTTTTAAATGTGATTGTATCAAATAATGATTGTACAATCGATTTCACGAGGAAATCATTTTGATACTGTTAGTCGCCAAAGATATTATCAATTAATTGATTTAATCTATGGAATCAATTGATTATCATTATTATTATTCCAATTATGAGCGCAATAATTTTGTTTATTTCTCGTTTCTTTATTCGTATTTGGATTTATATTGAAAGATATTGGATTTATATTTGTTTATTACTTTGTTTCGCGGTGGTGGTGTATTATGAAAAATAATGATGATTAATCTTAGATTATCGATTATTCAAGCAATATTCAGTGTAATAGCAGTAATTTTGATCGAAATTATCATTACAACATCTTCAACTTCAGCTGAATTAAAATCCGTAACAATTAGGCCGCTTTGGTGGCATCATTATACAACATCCACACCATCGCCAAGTTCTGACCCTACAACCTCATCACGAAGATGGTGGGATCATTACACAGCATCCACAGCATCACCAAGTCCTGACCCTACAACTTCATCACGAAGATGGTGGCATGATCACCCAACATCACCAAGTCCCTACCCTTCATATTCATCACGAAGATGGTGGGATGATTACCCAACATCACCAAGTCCCGAACCTTTAACCTCATCACGAAGATGGTGGGATGATTATCCGACAACCTCAACATACATATGGTGGTATACAACAACCGCAAAACCGCCTGAAACAGTATCAACACCATTGATTGTGTTTATTTATATTTTTATATTCATTTTCTTCATAATTTTAATACTAATTCTACTATATCATTATTTCAAAAAATCGAAAAAATTTCAAAATAATAATTCGAATCATTCATCACCACAACAACATTATCAACGAAATTTGAATCAAAATCTATCAACAATTATGATTAATGATCCAGTACAACCAATGGAATATCATTACCAACCACAATATCATCATCATCATCAAGAGCAGCAGCAGCCACAATCATTTCCATTATCAATCATCAGTCATTATGATTTCAATACAAATTCCACGCCATCAGCACCTCCAATCGAATATGCCGATGATCATCAACCACAGACAAATCGAATGTATCCACCGTTACCACCGCGGCCATTCCGTGATGATCTCCGATCACAGAATCGAATGTATCCACCGTTACCACCGCGGCCATTCCGTGATGATCTCCAATCACAGAATCGAATGTATCCACCGTTACCGCCACGGCCATCGCTGATGCAGATAATTGAACGAAATTCAAAACTTTGATCCTTTGGAAATATCAACAATTAACTAATTCGTGTGATTTTAATTTTGATTATCTTGGAAATAAAATATTCGATATTCAATGTTTAGCATGATTTAGATTCGAATTCGAATTCGAATCAATCGAACGAACATCAAAAAAGATCAATTAAGCTTGATCCGGCACCGATTCTTCATGTTCATTGAAATCCAATTTCAATTTATCAATTTCTTCGGCAAATTTTCGATCCAACTCTTTGTCATCATCAGCTTTACCATCTTTACCATCTTTGGATTTCGATGCTGATTTACGTTGATGATGTTTCTCCAACAGCTCATGTAATTTATCGGCCATTTGATTCAATTTTGACCACATTTTTTTCATTGTTTCATCGGCATGGCTCTCGGCTCGTTCAATATGATCACGAATGAATTCTAAATATTTAATATCATTTTTCTCCTGTTTACGTGCTTGACGGCTTTCACGTTGCCGTTGTCTGCGTTCACGTAATCGTTGACGCCGTTTTTCTTTACGCTCATTCATTTGTTGCCGATGTTTATCGATACGTTCTCGGATTTTGTGGCGGTGATCATCGTGTTCAGCTTTGCGATCAATTTTTTCCTCTTCTTTGGCGATGCGTTTGTCATCATGATCATCATGATGGTCATCATCGATATCGCTTTCAATGCCAGAATCTTTCGATTTTGGAGCCGCAACTTCTTCATTAGACTCTCGTTTCTTGTCATTTTTAACCACTGATGCTGATGATGAATCGCTGTCATCCGCGATCGTTGCAGCTGAAACAAGAGAAAAACACGTGAAATTATTCCTGGAACAAACCAAAACAACCAAATCAACCAATCAACAAACATTATAATTAAAAAACATTTACCTAAACATGAATTAATAATCAGGAAAATTAAAATAATCGTTGTCATCGATCGATGATTATTGATTGATGATGGTATCAAATTCATTTTTTTGAAAATTTGAAATTATAATTCCTATTGGTCGAATGATCAGTCTTAAGCATTCAATGAAATGATTATACAATTCAATTCGAATCGATGATTCGAATTTTTATAAATGACCAATGGCTATTTTCTCAATGATTAATGATTGTTGATGTGTTTGTTGTTGTTCCTCCTCAAATCCACAGAATAAACACTACCAACAGCAGCAGGTATTAACCATATGCATATTACTTGATTGATGCAATCTATAACCTCTTCTTTAATTTTTCAAAGAGGCTTTGGTAAATTGATACATAGCTAGCTATCAACCCTTCATTTTCCTTTTTTTTAAAAAAAAAAAATTTCCCATCTTGGTAGCAATTATTTAAATTATGTTTCGAAGGAATATAATAACAGGTAAATATACAATTAAATTGATTAAAATTATCAAGGTTTCATTTTTTTCCAGCGAATGTGATTGCAATAACAAAAATGTTAATGGATTTTTGCTTGGTCGTATCTGAACGCCGGCAGCTTTTATCAAATCAATTGATTACCGATGACAATTTATGGACGTATCAATACGTCAGCGGCATTTTCTCGGGTCTTTGGTTTCATTGATTTTCATTGATTCATTCGATGTAATGTATCCAATTGAATAATAAATTTTTAGAGAAAAAAAATGATCAAATGACAATCATCTGATCAACGAAGGATAATTATCATCTTCGCTGTAATCATCATCATTATCATTGGTTTGTTTATTGTCCAATTTTAATGATATAAATGTCAATGATGATGATGACGATAATTATTTAGCGTAACCATTTATATTAGGTTGTCCCATAAGTTTTTACCATTTTTTTAAATGAAAAAAAATTTAAAAAACGGCAAGAACTTATGGGACAACCATTTATACATTCATTAACGTAACCATTCATTGAATGGTAATGTGATTATCATTCGAAAAGACAGCGTTTTTCAAGCGTAACTAAACACCATCAAGGTGTATCAAGCGATTCGATAGATTCATCGAATTAGTCTTGCATCGATGATGCTTGATTGAAGCCTTGTTTAGGCTACGAAAGCCTTGAGAAACGCTGTACGAATGCGATTTTCAATTGAGATTTCCCTAAGAAAATTAAATAAGATACACGAATTGGTTTTTTAAAATCTTCAAAAATATCTTCTTTAATTAAATTTCAAATAAAATAAATTTAAAAATTACAAAATACAAAATTGAAATCATAAACATGTGTGTGGGTGTGTGCAGGGGTGTCAATATCTAGTGTGTGTGTCTATATGTCTAATATCATACAAATTAAATTCGAAAAATCCTCTAGGGTCATTCATTGGTCATTTCTAAATATAACTAAGGTCTAAAGAAATGCTTTTGAATGTCTAAAGATGCATTGGAATTGGAATCTTCGAATCAAAATAATCATATTTCAAAATAAATCTTGGATGAAAATGACAAGGGACAAGTGATGAGTTTTTGATTTTTTGAAATAGTTCGATTTGACCTGGTCGAATCGAATTGATGGCCGTCGATTCCGATTGTCCACCGATGATGATTATTATTTGATCGATGTTTTACGATACAAAATATAATAAGCAATCATACGTAATAGAAACAGGTAAACTAACATAATACAAAGATTAACCGTTAGGGTCATATCATTATATTTAAATGATGACAGTGCTAGCGATGATGATGATTCATTGGTTAATTTATATATGAATTTATCATTATATTTATCAATCAAATCGGTTAAATTATTAGCCAATGATGATGAATAATCATGTATACAAACATACATATCGATTAGATTATCACCAAATTCATGTTTGAGATATTCATATGTAATCGGATGATTATCATTATTTTCACAACGATTCATACCATATAGAATGACTAAAAGTGATTCGAAACCAAGCCGAAAATATGATAAATATGTAAATGGTTGAAAATATTTGGGCATCGCTGATATTTTGATCAATAAACCGGTGAATAGAAACAATGGAATATTTATGGTTCCACCAACAACTGTTGATGTTGTTACATCTTTAACAAAAAATGATGATACAATAAAACCTAAACCTTGAGCTAGCAGTGATACAATAATCAATATCAACTGATATAATATGAAACGTTGCAAATCGAACAGTTGTGATGTAAGCCAATATGATAGACATCCATATAACAGCGGGATAATGAACATTGGTGGTAAATCGGCTAAATTTCTTGCAATATAATATGATTTCAATGAATACCAACCATTGAAATTTTCTTTCATAAACACTGATACGGCCAATGGGAATGTTAGCAGTGTTGGTAATATCGATACGAATACCATAAGCATAACGGAGAAAAATAAAAAACCAAAATTTGAATAATAACTATTTTCCAATTCAAACAATTCAAATGATTGTAATTGCTCGATAGTTTTACGTGTTGGTGGCAATGCACAACCATCTAATTGTCCAATTGGATTATCATAATACAGTATGAATAGTAGAATCAATATTGTAACGATCGTTGCTAATCGAACAATATAAATATTATAATCTCTTGATGATATCAACAATGTACGACGTAACAATACCCAAATGGCCAACAATTGTCCAATAAATGAATGTTTTTGGGTATATTTCACCAACTTATGGATGGATAATGATTTCATTTTGATTGGTTTCAATGGTTGTTGAGGTTGTTGTTCTTGATGATCATCAACTCCAATGATTTGATGATCATTAGCCATGGTGTTCGATTGATTATCAATCATAAAACAACAATTACTTTTATCATTCGATGCTTGATTAGTGCATGTTTGACGGAAATTCATTTCCATATTCATAATGATATCATCACCAAAATCACCTGTAGCAATTTCAATAATAAAATCAGCTGGATTATGATATTGTGGACAATGTAATCCAAATTCGGATAGCTTTGTAATCAAATTTTCAGTTGGTCCATTATAAATACAATAACCATTATATGAAATAATATAAAGATTATCAAATAATGACAATATTTTTGCTGTTGGTTGATGTATCGAAGTGGCAATCATCATTGGTTGCCGTTGATTTTTTACCAATTTCCTCAACATTTGTATACATTGTAATGAACTTAATGAATCTAAACCACTGGTTGGTTCATCTAGGAGCAAAATTTTCGGTGAAAATATCAGTTCCAATGCAATGGATAACCGCCGCTTTTGTCCACCTGAACATTTACCAACCAAATTCTTTAAACATTTATCCAAATGTAATTCATTAACAATACGTTTAATGATTAAATCATTTTCATTTTTCAAATTTTTTGACGATTTAACAATTTGACATTTATTAATCATTGATTTTGATGGTTGTTGTTGTTGATTCGAATCAATATTAATATCAATATGATGATGATTATTATTATCCGAATAATAATAATCATCACATGTCAATAGACAACATTCGGATAGTTCATCTTTTTTTCCATTCGTAACGATTGTTGTCGATGTTGATTTATTGTAATCGATACTATTACCAGTAGCATCTTTGGAATTGAAACAATTGAAAATACTGTTATTGTAGAATTTCTTCGCCACACGTTGACAATTACGTAATTGTAGAGCATAATTTAATGATTCTTCTACGGTCAAAAGTTCATCCAGCGAATCTGATTGACTATAATATGATATTTTGATTGATGATTTTTTTATTCTGAATTTTTATAAATTCAAGGGTTAAAGGTGATTAGTTTTCGAATATCAAATCAAATCGATTAAGCTAATACATACCCAGTATATTTAATCGATATATCACCTTTAACACCTTCAATTCGGCGACCAGCTAAACATTCGATCAAGGTTGTTTTACCCGAGCCTGATGGACCAATTATTGCTGTCAATTGTCCATCATTAATTGAACCATTTAAATTTTTTATCAGTGGCCGAGTTTTTCCTTTATTATCTTTAATAATATATGATAAATTATTCCATACAAGACGTACATCACTTTGTTTATTGTTATTATTATTCATATTCATATTTTTATTTAAATTATTATTCATATTTTGTTGATTACAATGATGATGATTATGATCAATTGTTGATGATGATATAATCGATGATGGTGATGGATATGATGATGTTGATGGTGATGATGGTATTATGGATAAATTAACCATTGTTGTTGATGGTGAATCATTAATCATTATTGTTGGAATCGAATGTTCACAAGTTGATGATGTTGTTGTCGATGATAATCGATCATGATTATCCAATAAATTTAAATGACAATCAATATTATTTGAAGCCATTTGATCGTTGGAATTATTTGAAATTTCTGAAATTTGAAAAAATCAACAAAAAATTAGAAAATTATGAAATTATAGCCATGCAAACATTGGAAAGCATTCAAATACACAATGTCGAGATATATAATTGAACAATTTCCCCAGGTAAATAACTGGCAATTATTAATGGCTGAATGAATACTGAATGATGTCTAAGATGATGACGACCATACAACGATAATTGATCAAGGAAATTTCAATATCATCATCGTTATTGTCATTTTAATCAAATAATGCTTGAACAAATACTTGTCAAAAACTGAGGAAAATATGATCAAAATGTATTTGACAGCCCGATCGCTGTTGTTGGTTGAATCAATGACAATCAACTAATCGAAATGAATAGAAACTGATTGATTCGTTTCGAATCAACAAAAATCATTGATTATATCAGTCAATGTTTGTCTGAGTCAATGGTTCCGGTATTTCAGTGGACGTGAACAACACGTGAACAATTGAACAATAACAATGGCTGGTCTTGAAGAGGTGTTCAAGTGACAATCGTGTTGAAATCAATGATAAATGATTGATCATCATATCATTGATATGATGATTTTCAAAAATCTTAAAGGTTTTGAAGGCATAAAAACTTAAAATTGACTAACAAATGTTCAAACATTATTTGAATTATTCATGGTTAAATATTTTTTAGAAAAATATCGATTGGTAATATTCAGAGGCTATACATTCATGCTCATCATTCATTATTCACAGCCAAAAATTATTCTAAAATTAATCAAATAATTTGAAATTGAATTATTAAATAAATTTATTAATTAAATTCGAAGGTCATATCAGATCAGATGATTGGAATTTTTCGGCTGCTGCTGATGCTGCTGTTGTTTGTTGTGATGATTTAAATTGAATTAAAGAAATGTTTATTATTTCATTTGTTAGACAGTAAAAACCCTTATAAAACAGACTATAGCTTTAGTGCAAACCCTTTCACTATGAAAAAACATGGTGATAATCATCGATCGAAGCTGTCTCGATCAATCGAATTGCATCGAAATGCTCGTGAAATGAAATCGATTGATTCTAAGAATAACTTTATCATAAGATTGATAATCAATGATCATGATAATTGAACGAAATACGCAAGATTTTCTTGAACGTGTCTTCTTGAAATGGAAATTCTTTCTTAAGTTGAATACCTTCAATGCTGTTGAAGAAGATGGCTGATAAATGGCAAAATGGCAGACTTATTGCATTTCACTTTATCAAAATCAAGATGATGATCGCAATAAGGTCATCATTATCATTATAATCAGCTGTGAATCAATTGAAATTCAAGAAATGAATTGTTTACCTTCAAATTTTTGAAATAGAAACTCAAAATGTTTGAATTTTGACCGAATTTTCGAGAAAACTCGTAGGTAAATACTGGTAAAAACTCGAATCTGGTTCATGGAAAATCGATTTACCGGTTTTTCGGGTGAAATTTTCGAGGCAAATATATTGAAAAATCAATATTTTAGCCCAAAATTCAAATAACAAATGGAAAATCAATGAAAATGCTAGCAAAACTTACCTTAAAATTTCTTGGGAAAAAATGTTTTGGGTTCTCGAATCACTTTTTGCTCATCAAAATTGAAATGATATGTGAACAAGTTGAAGACAAATTCAATAATGACAAAATCAATGATTTGAAGCCGATTTTATGGCTGTTTCTATGGACCAAAAATTTGACAAAAGTCACGTAAACCTTTTGATATTTTATACATGTACAAGGTGTACATACCTGTGTTTGTGTGTAACGAAGGTACATTTAAACAAAAAAAAAACCAGCAGAAACTTTCAGGTCTTCAGGTTTCTGTTTTTCTGTTTCACTGATAATACAAGGTGGTCTTAGGTTGCAGGTAAAACGAATGGAATAAAAAAAAAAACCTGTTCACCAATTTTGTCCAAGGTTTTTCTTATCAAATGTGTACAGATTGTATATGTTTGTCCAGGTACACTATTGGCCAAGGCACACGGTCCTTGTTTCAATGTTCACGTTTATGCAAAATTTTAAATGTGACCTTCGTCACGTAGGCCATAAAAATTTGAAGAAATCTTATCTGAAGATATAATAAGCATGATGACCATGTCAAGTTTTACCAAGAAAAAAAAAATTTCGCGCCAAATTTTTTTTTTGAAAATTTCGAATTTTTTTCCTGAGAAATTTTCCAAGAAATTTTTCTAGATTTTTCGATTGATCGAAGAAAAACTTTACAGGAATTTTTACTGATTCGATGTTTACATTTTGACAACGTGGATTAAATTTGATTTCGGAGATTTAAAATTCAATCAAATTGTTTTAGGTAAAAGAATGGCTCGTCGTAAGCAACAACAATCAAGCCAGCAACAGCAGCAGCCGCAACAACAACAAGGTCCATCATTTCCGCAGCCACAGCAACCACCGCCAGGCATGGTTATGATGACACCACAACAACAACAATATCATCAAATGATGATGCAAGCATTGAAATCAAATGTACCAAATTTAGATCCAATGGAAACGAAAAAATGGCATACCATTTATCCACAATATATCAATTCAAATCTAACAGTTGATCGTGGCCGCCGTCTGGCTCGATCAAAATGTGTCGCCGATCCGTTGGCCGAAGAAATATTCAATGTATTGGCGGCCAATTCACAACATTTTCATGTACAATTAAATATGTATAAATGTTATAATCGTGAATTGGACAAAGAAAACATTCGGACACGTGGTTATGTTAAATATCGTTTGGTGAATGAAAATGATGAACAATTTAAAAATAAACGTCGAGTATTACAATATGTAGCATCGATGATACCGAAATTGAAATCGCGGCAAAATCCGCCGCCAAAATCACAACAAACACAGCAATCCGGTGGTGGTAATGTTCAAGTTGAGCAACCACAGCAACATGGGGGTGGAGGTGGTGGTGGAAAGAAGAAAAATCGTCGTAAATAATCGTTAATTGGTCCAAATTGATCTAAATATTCCAAATTATATTTGTAAAATTGGTTGATTTAATTTTATTTCAAAATGTTTATTTAAATATTTTCAAAAAAATAAAACCTATAACCCGTGAAATATTATGTTCATTTGTTTCATTTTTGTTTCAATAATTTCGATTGCATCGATCGGATGCTGTATTCATCAAGGGTAAGGCTATTGATTGATTTATTTTACCATGATCTAATCATCAATTTTCCAGTAATTATCTAGGAAATGATCGCCGAAGATACGGTGATTATCTACTGACCACCGATCATCGTAATCATCAATCAACAGCTAGTCATCATGTAAAATTTGGTAAATTATACAAAGTTGTCAAATTAATCAAATACGGCCGCCAGGTTCTGCCGATAATCGCTGTACCTAAATCTCATCGACCATTAAATGATCGTCTGATGATTATACGTAAAGGTTCCTATAACTTTGCAAGGCCAGAGTTCTATTCCGATAACGATGATGATGATGATCGTTGTTCATCGTCGTCAGCTTCGACGTCGTCGATGGATTCAACACTGGAATCATCAAATTGTAGTTCTTTGGCTGCCATCAGTTCATATTCCGATGCATCGAAATATTTGACCGATTCATTTTCAGGTTCTAATTGTAGTTCGATGACTGGGTCATCATCATCGTCTTCGACAGCGTTGAATGATCATTCACATCGATTATCGTTTCCTAAGCGTAAATTCTTGGAGAAATCAATGAAAACACCGCTGAATTCGATCGAAATCACACCAAAATCTTCGAATCATATTTGTAGCCATTCAACAATGATCAATGATAATCACGGTGGCAGTCAATCGTGCTCTGAATGTAATTCAGGGTCTTCATCATCATCATCTTCGGCTGCATCTTCATCATCATCATCAACATTTTCGAATGCCGAAAATACAAAATTTTCACCAAACAAAATGCTCATATTTAATCATCATCGTTATAATCAAAAGACTAAACAATTACCTCGAATACAAATAAATAAACAAAATTATCATCAAAGATGATCATAAAATTATTAAATTCGAATAAATTTAATTCAATTCAATTGTATTGTTAGTTAAAGAATCATTATCAACAGCTGATTGTGATGGTAATGTTTCATTAAAATTGGCCATGGTTAATGATGAATAATTTTCCGTTTGTAACAAAATGACAATATAATTCAATGCAAAACCCAACATGGCCAATATCGATGATTGTCGTACGGTATACATTGAAAATATTGATACAACAAATTCTTGTCGTATACGTTTCAGCTCTATGAAACACATCCATTCATATAATGAACAATTATCTAGATTTTCATATGTTAGCCGAATTAATTGATTACAAACGCTTGTGGCTAAATTACCAAAACAAGATAATACAAATATTCGAATCAATGAATAAAATCCTAAACCAAATACATATGATATATAAAGATTATCGTTGATCGTATGGTTAATCATTAAGAGACAAGCTGAACTAATCATAATGAATATTGATGATGATAATGAAATAGTCAGTGGGATGGCAAACCATGGTATTATCATTTTAAATTGTTCATTTAATTCGATTAATTTTGTTTTTAATTTTATTAGATTTGTTTCATCCAGTTTATTGTCTAAATTACAATACAATCAATAGAAGAAATATTAAATAACTTTCCAATTCACTTGTCATTTTAAATACACTCACCAATAACATATTTTTGCATCAAATGCTTAATGGCAAATCGAAACAACATCATCGTATAGATAAACATGATTGGTATGAGGCTAAAATTCATCAATGCGATTATCATACCAAATAATTCAAAAAATCGATCAAATTTCAAATATAATGATTGATTATTCAAATCGAATAATTGTGAAAACATTTTTCGACGATATAATAATTTACTAATTACGCTGATTATGGCCGATATTGACGATGTAATCATCAATGAATATGCTGCAAAACGTTTTGAATTATCAAACAAATATATGTATGGTATCGTCATCAATAACCGTATCAATTGGCCACCTTTGATAATGATATATGATAATATCAAAATTAAATCGATTAAGCTAACAATTATTAATAATTTTATAATATTATTCAATATTGTTTTCAATTTAATTGTCAAATGAAAATTACTATTATCATAATCAATAAAACTTGAAAGGATTAATTGATATAACAATGGTTTATCTTGTTCAGAATCACCATTGCCATTATTATTATTATTGTTTTCAATTAAATTAATAAATTGATTATTGATCGTCATTGAGCTATTATTGTTCAGTGATAATAATGTTTGATTCAAATCAATTGATTTAGACATCAACAACCATGAATGATATAAATCTTTTAAATATTCACGATATAAATTCACCAATAATGCTAATATATGTGTTACAATGTTGAATAAATTTAAAAATAAATAAGAATAATGTTTAACCAATAACCAATAATGATTTCGAGCTTTGGCATGATCATCATTGTTATTATTATTACTACGATCATTGGATACGATGAATACGATGCCTGAAAATGAAAATGAAAGCAGCCTAAAGTCAATGAAAGATGGATTAAATGATTGGAATCATGATTCAATCAAATGATTTACCGATAAAATTTACACAACAACATCAACGATGGTGGACAATCGTTGATGATCCATTTTTTGGATGATTTTGATTTAGAATGATGATAATTTCTTAGTTTATTATTGGTGTTTGGACTATTGAATAATTTGATTATGAATGAATTTCGATTCATTTTGAATAATTCAATACGATGATGATCGTATGATGGTAATCAAATAGTGAATGAGGCTCAATGTTCATTGTTTGATCGAACGAAATTGCCCAATATCCGTCGAGAGAATATGGCCACAAATGTCTAAATTCTGCACCGTCATTATCATTGCCGCTATTGCTATTGATGATGTTAATGATGATAAAGGAGATGTATAGTCTTCAGTTTGCAATATAATTCAATACATTCAATTGTCAAATGAAAACGAATTAATGATTAATGGTAAAGCAATTTTGAACTTTACTCTATCCTATTTGAGAAGTTTGTTTATATAAATAGACAGTTTGTCATTGTCAATTGAGTTGAAAAGAGTTGAAAAATAAATTGTCAATTTTTCCGTGAAACACTTGAACATCTCTTTCCGAATATTTGACAAGTGACAGGTGAACAAAGTAGAATTTGATCTCATTATTCAATCGATTGATTGATTGATTCAAAGGAAATTGGGTAAGTTTCAATTAATTTCAATTAAATGACTTAATTAAGTGAAATGACATGAGTTTCATTCATTAATTTTTAATTGAAATTTTCAATTATTTCCATTAATTAATTATTCTAATTAATACAAATTAATTAATTATTGTCAAATGTCAAAGACTAATTAACTAAAACCTAATCAATTATGTGTTGCATTAACTCCGTGAAGCCAAAGTTACTGAAATAATGGATTAATTAATTAATTAATCCATTCACTAAATGGATTATCAATCTTCAATGAATGATGATCATTATCTGATTCCAAAAGCATTTGTGTGGTCATATTATTGAAAATTGTTTCATTAATCAATGATAGTAATGATGTATCATTATTTAAGCTGTCAATGGTTGAATTCATGGTTTGATTTGTTGAATTATTTGATGATGATGATGATGATGGATAATTTTCCGTTTGCAACAGAATGACAATATAATTCAATGCAAAACCTAACATTGCCAATATGGATGATTGCCGCACGGTGTACATTGAAAATATTGAAACAGTAAATTCTTTACGCAAACGTTTCAATTCCATAAAACACATCCATTCATTAAGGGTCCATTGTTCAAGATTTTCATAAACAGTTCGTATCAGGTCACGACAAATGTTTGTGGGGAGATTACCGAAACAAGCCACAATAATTAGCCGTAGAAATGAATAAATACCAAGACAAAAAATGAATGCTGTATTCGTCGTTCCTTCGGGTCCTAAATCAATCATCAAATAACAAGCTGAACTAATAATCATAAATATATTCGTAGCAAAATGTATGGTTAATGGCAAAGCGAATTTCGGTATAATCTCTTTGAATTGATCATTGAGATCGGATAGTTTGGTTTTCAATTTAAGCATAATAATTTCATCCAAATTTACCATGGCGAATGTATTCAACAATTTTTCAATGACAAATTTAAACAACATCATTGTATAGATGAACATAATCGGTATGACCGAAAGATAAATGAATAATATTGTATTGAATATTGGTGCAATCAACGTAAACAAACGTGTGGATAATGGTTGATCCGGGTCGAGTAGAATTTGTTTTGAATTTTGATTAAATGATACAAAACCAATCACGTTGATTATCATCGAAATTGTAGCGACAATCGACAATGAACGATAAATAAAACAATGTGAATCGTCGAATTGTTCAATGAATGGTATTCGAATCAGCTGATTGATGATATTTTTACCACGTATCAGAAGATAAATGATCGGTACTAGTTCATCTAATACAACGATTATATAAAGAAAATCAATGATATTCGATAGAATTGGTTTAAGGTTTCGTATTTGATCATGACTTTCACTCAAATTAATTGATCGAAACAGATCATCCCAAAAACTAAGACTTTCATTCGCCTTGGAGTCATTCATGTCCATCAATGATGAAGATGGTGGTGGTAACAAGGTTAAAGATGTTTGATTATCGACCATAGATGGATCAATCAAATCCGTATCATTACTCATTGTTTGATTACCATCTTTGCCGTCATTCATACGATTCAAGTATTTATCATTAACCAAACGGCCAAGTATCAACAAGAACAGGGTCAACATTAGTAGATTATACATCAAATAGCCATAACTTTGTAACCGAGCACTGAAGCTTTGTTCATAATTATCATTCGCATGATAATTATTGTACAATTTTTTCTTATTAATCGAATTTGTTGTCGCTGTCGTTGTTGATGGTTGATTGTAAACAAAATTCGAATATATCTTTGTCGATGAATTATGATTGTTGCTGCTGGTATGATGGCCACCATTTTGATTCAATCCAAATGTTTTATTAAAACCCGAATCGACAAACACAACGCCAGTGAATGAGATGCCGAAGAAGCGGTAAAATTTGACCAGCAATCGAAGCGAAGGTGGACAATCTCGTACGATCCATGATGAATTTACCAATGGTGACGTTGTCGTTGTTGCGGCTGCCGCAGAAAACAATGATGATGTTAGACCACCGATAATACCAGCGCCTAGGCTTGGATCATTGCCAACACCACTGATTGTGGCCGCAGCCTTACGCGATGCAGTCGATGTTGTCGATATGGTCGGTATTTCATTTCGATGATTAAACAGCGGATTATTCCGATGATTATTATGATCATCCAGCATTGTTAAATAATCATGATTCGAATTCAAATTATTGTTGATTAATGATGTATCAATGAGATTGACTCTTGAATGAAACATTTGACTGCGTTTATCCATCGTGAGCCAATCGAATCAACACAATCGTTGTTTGTCCATGGACTCAAATATGTGTTCGAAGACTCGAACCGTTCCGAATAGTTTAGATTCAAGAATAATTGAACACCAACAGACAATGAATTAATTTGAATAAATTAACAACTCAAGATATAAACGAATATTTGAATATTTTCATTTTTAATTTTAATTAATAGAAAATGGATAAAATTATTAATTATCATAATTGATCTTGAAATGGATCGATTGATCGATTCATCATGAGTCGATATGGTGGTGGTGGTGGTGGCGGTGGGATGATAACTGGATGGTGCAACCGGTGTTGATGGCTGGATGGTTGATCGATGGGCCCGATGAATTCGAATCGAATCAAATTGAATTCTTAATTAATCAAATTGAATTGCAAATTTTCCACAGCTAAGCAACCAAAATATCGATATTATCATCAGTATTTTCATTGATAGTCTTAGCATTATCACCTCCATCGTTGCTGTCGTTATCATTCTGTTAATAATTATTATTCAATTGTAACTGTATTTGATATTGAATTTTAGTCAAATCATTTAAATATGAAAATAATAATATAACAAATAATATGTTCGATAATATTTTAATAAATGATTCAGATGAATAAGTGGGGCTAAACATGAACAGTATCATCATTAAAATGATTTGGACGCAATTAAACCAAATATAAATCGCAGTCATTCGGATATTTTCACGTATTATACTGATCAATCCGAACAGACAAACTAAATACGTCAATAGATTTATAGTAATACGGGTTACAATCTGTTTGTTTCGGGGAGATAATTGAGTCAAATTAAATTCGAATTCGATTCGGTCATACCTTTGGACGCAAATACAGATAATGCTCGTACAATTTCGTGAGCCAAATCGCATCACCATCGGTCGCATTCGATTCTTGATAATGATAATGATAATGATTACCATAATGATGATCATTAATCTTGATCGTTTCATTCGAATTCATTATCGGTGCTGTTTTCGATATCAACAACGAAACAATATCGATAACATCGTCATCATCGTTTACCATTGTTTGATTGCTTCGATGGATCATTGATTCATGCCTTGGCTGTTGTTGATGATGATGATGATCATTATCGAACTCCAATTGATTCAAATGATCCAATTGATTATGATATTCAATACTAGCATCCATCAGCTGCATATGATTTATCAATGATATCATTGAGTAGAAGATTATCATTAAATCCAACGATAATATGAATATTAATGACCATTTACGAAATAGAAAACATGGTGGATAATAGATTATGGCCGCATTGGCTGCGATGATTGCTTGGTCGCAATCATTGGCCATGTTTGAAATTGAATTGAAATCGAATGCGAAATGACAAGTTCCAGCGTCTTTAATGTCGAATGTGGCGTCTTAAATCGAATAAACTCGAACAAATGTTTTGAAATTTTAAGATTTTAAAATTTTCAAAAATTTTCAAAAATTCAAAAATTCAAAATATCGATTGTTTTCCAATGGTTTCCAATGGCAACAACAGTGTTGTGTACCCTGGAATATTCATGTTTGGGCCTTTCATTCATTAATCATTGAAATTGAACATGTCATTAATGGAAAAATGAGACAAATTTATGAATTTTTGAAAACGAATTTGAAGTAAACAAACTAAGAAGAAAATCGATGATTATCGACTAAAGACCTACCCTTGAGTAGGCTGAAAATAGACCAATATATCGATCAAAGCATTATGAGGCATGTAAGGCTATAGATATGATCACAACCCTTCAAGTACAGCCTTTCTCTGAATTATCATTTATTTGATTAATTAATCTTATTAATTAGTTCATTAATTATTATTATTAGTAAAAGTGGGAGGGTGCCATGACGAATTCTCAGAGAGGTGAGTGGTAGAGGTGTTCAAGTTTTGCCACCAGCAACCACTGTTGCTGCTCCTGATGACGATGATGATGATGATTTAGTGTCGAATGATATTGTTTTCGGTATCACAGATGATAATGTTACCATTGTCAGTGAATTTGTTGATTTCATTGACATCAATGGTGGTGATTGTGGTGACAGTGATGATAATGATGATGTATTGGTGTTTGTATTATCATCATCGGTGTCATTACTTTTCATTAATTTTCTACGGCTATTATCATCCAAGGGTGTTGTTGCTGTTGATGATGGTGAAATCGAACGATTACTGACATTACCACCTCCAGCACCGCCACCATTCGATGAATTCAATGTATTCTTGAACATATGCCGTAATCGTTTACCAACGATTGCAGCGCCAAAAGCATCACCAAGGACATTGACAACTGTACGAAAACGATCAAGCATAAAATCGACGACCATTACGAGCGCAGCATCTTCCAATGATAAACCGATCGAATTCAATACAACAACAGTGGTTATCATACCAGCTTGTGGTATACCGGCTGCACCAATACTAACCAATATGGATGTCATAGCGATGGTAATTAATTGACCAAAATTCAACGATTTTCGTCGATATTGTGCAACAAATATGGCCGATACAGCTTCATAGAGTGCGGCACCATCCATATTCACGGTGGAACCAAATGGGATAACAAATCGTACAATTGTCGGTTCAATTTGACAATTTTGTTCCAAACATTTCATCGTTACGGACATGGTTGCCGAACTTGAACTAGTAGCGAATGCTGTCGAAATAGCCGGAAACATGTTTGTCAAGAATTTATAAGGATTATTTTTGACAAACAACAAATAAATCATTGACAAGGTAAACAAACAATGTATCATCAATGATAGTAATACGGTCAATGTAAACCAACCAACCAGACGAAACATTTCAGTCAAATCATCGACAACCAATATCTGGGGTATAATTAGGAATACAGTACAAACAGGTGCAGCTTGTACCACAGTCAATGTAATCATCATCATAATCGTATTGGTCGTCTCGATTATTTCCGATATAATACGACTACCATGTGTACGAATCATATTTACGGACAAGCCAATCAATAAACCGACTACGACGACTGACATAACATTAGCACCACGTTGTTGTATTGATTCAATACGCCAATTTTCAATATCATCATCATGATCATTATCATTTGGTGGTATCAGCTTGGTATGATATGTATCGATCCATGAACCGAATAAGCTATCAGTAAATATATTACGACATATGTCCAATATGGTATCTTCAATTTTAAAGGTCAATAATTTGGTTGATAAATTTTTTTTGGGTCTGATTGTTGAATTATCATGGTTATTCGGATGATCTAAATTGGTTTTCGAATTTTTCAATGAAAATTCAGTCGTATGATAACCAGGTTGTATGAGGGATACCATAATCAAACCTTCGATTGCTGCTATACCAGTTGTGGACAGATAATAAATAATCACTTCGGACATTATCCGTGTTGATGATTCTGGATCGAATCCTGTGCATGCATGTGCAATCGATGTACCAATCAATGGGACGATAAGACTAAGTAATACTCGGATAAATAATTCACCAACAAATGATAGCCGTAATAAGCGTCGCTGAGACCATGGTTGACCTGGTATCAATGTTTTACGTAATAAAATTGCGATCAATATGGATAATATTATCATTACCAGGGTCGATATGGCCAGTAGATTTTTATTGATGAAATACAGTGCTTTTCCTGTGGTAAAACAGAATGAATTAATAGTAATCAATGAATTAATAATCAATGAATCAAATTACCATATCTTGAACGTTTAGCTGCTTTTTCCAATGATTTACTAATACTTTTATTATTATTACCACCAGATGATTCATTAATTTCATCAATTTCAGGTTGACGACGGCCAAAATCAATATTCGTATCAATATGATCATCATTATGATAAACAAATGATTTAAATGTATAAATCAATGATATGTAAACATGTATTATTTGCAATACCAATGACCATACAAATAATTGATAGGAAATAATTGAACCAAGTAAAAATAGAATGAAACAAATCCAAAGGAAATAAATGGTGTTAATGAATAAATGAAATTTATTACGATAGCTTTCATATGTTGAATAATAGCCATATGCAAGCATAAATATGGCGAATAATAATCGAATAATTTGTATTGAACAATACGTGATCAATGATGATGATTGATTTTTGATCAATATCGAAATGAATGGTGAATGATTTAATGTCGTTGTTGCTGTTGCTCCTGTTGCATTTGTATGGGTCACCGATGATTGATTTGCCACCACCATCGATGATTGATTGGCCACCATCGAGTTGATATTGATGCTAATAAGATCATTATAATCATAATTATAAACAGTTACGATCAAATTGAATGAATCAAATATGGTCAATAATAATGTTGATAATAATAATACATGATATACGGCTATTTTGACACTTGTTGTTGTCATTGTTTGTTGTTTGTTTGGGTTAAAATTGATTTTTTACAATCAATCAATTTAATAAATCAATTTTTAATTAAAATTTTAAAATTTTAAAAGTTTTCAAAATACGAAACAACGAGAAATATTCATACAATTATTCATTGAATTACGAATTCGATGTATAAATACCGGGTCGTTGGAATGATTTAATTGCTCGTAAGAATTTGGTCAAAAATTCTCGAATTATTTCGGTTTAAATTGAATTAATTAATTGATTTAATTGAATATTCCGTTAATTAATTAAGCAATTAATTTCGATTAATTCATCGAATCAATAATCATGTTTGTAATGACAAAATAATAAAACTAATAATAAATATACAAAATTTAAATAAATATTCATCATCAATGACACCTAATTGAAATAATTGTAACCGGAATTCTCGTCGATATACTTGGAAAAATTCTTGACATTTAACATTATGGGGATTATATGATGGTAATGGTGATTTCGAATGATGTTTATTGTTGTTATTATCACTATGGACTAACAGATGATCAATAATCACCACGAATAATCGTTCAATCGAATGATCATAATAAATCAAATGAATCAAATAACAGAATGATATCAGTGACCATAGGATATAGGTCAAATATGGATAATCGGTTTGATACCAGAAAAATATTGTAATCATATTAAAATTGAATGTAATGATCATTATGAGCATTAATGGTGATAATAATTGAGATAATGAACGATTCAAACGTGATAAATGACGAATTTTAGCCAAAATCTTGTCACAATCGATGATTGCTGTGGATGATTTATTTGATTTCATCAATTTTAAATGATTCGCAATCAATTTCAGCTGCTCAGCTGTTGCATATTTACAATATGAAAACGCAAACAATGGAAATGAAAATGATTGATCTAAACAATAGGCGATCACATTCATTTTGATTAATTGTAATAATGATTTATAATCATCATAATTAAATTTGATAATCAACTCATCATTGATGATGTATTCACATAAATATATCAATAGATTTACTATGAACAAGAACAATATCAAGCAAAATGAATGTTTTCGATTTTTATAAACATTTTCAAAATCATTCGACGTTAAAATTCGTAGAATTTGTGGTCCACAATAATATTGATAACCGACATTGAATATCCATAATATTTGTGAATATATATGACATACATTCGTTAGAAAATTTTCCAAATATTTACGATGATGAACATAATTATCATTGATTGAATATATGATAATATCTTCAATAATTAGAGTGTAAAATAGTACCAAATTCAGCGCGAAATTCCATGTGAAATTCAGCCAATTTCTCTTCAGAATAGGCTTCAATTGAATATCGAAGCACCTTTGAATTGATCAAATTTCATTAATTACGAATCAAATAATTCGAAATCAAGAGGACTTACCCTGAAGTAATTAAGATAAATATAAGGAGATAATTACGTTTTTTCGCCATTTTGGACCAATTGGACCAATCAGACGCCCGAAACAGCGAATATCATCGAGCTAAACACTGAAATAATACTGGCACATTGCTCGTTAAATTCTCGATTCATCAAATCAAGGTAGAATTCATCAGAATCCATGAATATTCAACAGTTATGGATCAAGGTCTCTCAAGGATTTATAATTTGGACTATAAATTATTAATGATTATCGATCTATTTAGGTTGTCCGAAAAGTTCATTACGCTTAATCCGATAGAGTTGCTCATGAAAATCGGCCAAAACTTTACAGACAACCTAATATTTATTCAAAATTTAAAATTCAAATCGTTCGATTACATTGATTGATTGAATATGAATGATCGATTAATAATAACTTGTTTGTAGTGTAATAATAATAAATGAAATGGTAAATAAACATGATTTGAATAAAAATTGAAAATTAATCGAACATAAATCAAATAGATTCAATTGAAAATCAATGGTGAATAATTGAAATAGCTCAAATAAACGTATATATTTTGAACAATAATAATTATTGTGATGGCCTTTGCCCTTGTCCAAATTGACCCTGGATGGCCTTTGACTCGGGTTATTGTTTAAATATTTAACACCGATATAACACTGATGACAATGAGCACATTGGCTACAACATTCGAATTGTTTACGTTTTAAATTTTTGATAATCAAAGCTATGAGATTATTTATACGATAATCTAATACCAGAATGAATACGAAATAAAACCAATATGATGATAATACGAATAGTTCCATAGCGAAATTTACCCGATTATAACGATAGAAAAATATTGTAATTATATCCATATTATAACATATGATACAAAGCAGCAATAATGGTGATGATTTAGCTGTGAATTGTCGATTTACAGCGGATAATTGATGAAATTGTTGGCGAAATCGATC
Organism: Psoroptes ovis; assembly: GCA_002943765.1. NCBI lineage: Eukaryota > Metazoa > Arthropoda > Arachnida > Sarcoptiformes > Psoroptidae > Psoroptes > Psoroptes ovis. The sequence goes on along the minus strand of PQWQ01000019.1, from coordinate 410,886 downwards.
CGATGGATCAGTGTTATTATTGATGTTGTTATTATGATCAATATTTGACAACGATTTCGATGATATCGATGATTTTAATGATGATATCGATGATTGATCGATTAAAAGTTGTTTAATCAGCTCAATCGTAGCATATTTAACATATGTTATCAGAATTAATGGCATAAAAAATGTATGATCAATCACATATGCAAGTAATGATGTAAGGATATTCATAATTATCCCCTGTTTACCATTAAAAATCAAATTCAACACATATATTGTCGATGGTAACATGAACAGCTGTATCCATGATTGAACAATGAAAAAATGACGAGGTTTTGAATAGATTTTCGTAAAAATTTCGTCGGTCATTATCCGTACAATTGAACGTGTGAATATTGATTGATATATGATTATCGATAACCAAATAATCTTGTCGTATGATGAACAAAAGAATCGAATAAATTTCATAAGGCTATTTGATTTCATTCGATTTGGATTATTTTGACTGTTTACATAATACCACGAAGTATAATCAGTCACCAGAAACGTATAGAATACCACTGAATTGATTGTTAAATTCACGATGAAATTCAAGATTGAATAAATGCTGCGGCGATCTAATGGTTTCATTTGTGTTCCTGTGTATCTGTGTGTAGTAATAATGATCGGGGCCATGAAAAAAGAGCAGAAATACAATGTAACAATCGATGATGATCAAACAAAAACAATCGATTAATCAATTCGATTAATTAATTCGATTAATTAATTCGATTAATTAATTCGATTAATTAATTCGATTAATTAATTCGATTAATTAATTCGATTAATTAATTCGATTAATTAATTCGATTAATTAATTCGATTAATTAATTCGATTAATCAATTCGATTAATTAATTCGATTAATCAATTCGATTAATTAATTCGATTAATTAATTTGATTAATTTGTTTAATTAATTAATATTTACCCAAGATTTATGTATAAATAATCGATCATATAATTGCGACCATGATCGATTTTACTTGGCCAATAATTGATTTTCATTTTTTTCGGTTTTGAATTGATCATTGATTAAACAATACATTGATCAAACAACGATGATTACTCAATGATTCTGAATGAATGTCTCGATTCCTGGTCATATTGCAGTCGTGGAGTGTCGAAATTTCGATCCAAAATTCACTTTAAGGATTATCGATCGAGTAATTTCAGCCTGTATTCGGATATGTCTGTAATTTTGTATCAATTTTTCGAGTAATTGTCAATGTAATATTTCAATGGATGACATTGAAAAATGGAATTTTTAATTTAGAATAAATATCGATTAATTATTCAATGAATGAATTGCCTCTTTCGAAACGGAAGATACAAAAGTTGTCTTCACTGCAATAAATGCTATTATTAGGTTGTCCGAAAAGTTCATCACGCTTAATCAATAAAGTTGCTCAAGAAAATCGGCAAAAACTTTTCGGACAACCCAATATATATATTGAATTCAATTTTCCATGCAAATCAATCGATTATTAAATTGAAAACATATTGAAATTTAATGAAATTTCAATGGAAAAAAATACATTTAATTAATATTTGAAATAGAAAATAATTGAAATTAATCCATTGTCTGCAATGGAATGACAATAAAAGCAAAGATGAACAGCATTGAATCAAGTATTAATCCGAAATCAACACGACAAATGTCATAGATTTTCAAACGAAAATATTCAGCGTAAACTTGATAAAATTCAATCATTTTTATATTCTGTGGTTGATAATAATTGTATCGCATCAACAATCGATGTTTATGTTGGCAATCGATTATATTACGAGCAAATATCTTTTGTTTATACAAATTTTTGATTAAATCATTAATCGATGAATCAATGGCGAGATCCAAATACAAAATAAATGCCAAATATGACCAATAACATGAAAGATAGACGAATGTATAAACAGTTTGATCATGGAACAAATACCAGAAAAAATATGTAATCATATCAATGATCATTGTTATGATGACAATCAGTAATAATGGTGATAATACGATTGATAATCGATGATTAATCATGGCAAGTTTTCGAATTAATCGGATTGAATTTTCATAATCCTTAATATCATTGGCTGATGATAATAATTGTAATGTTGCATATTTAACATATGCCACAATAATCAATGGTAATAATACTTGATTATTGATACAATGAGTGATGAATAATGGTAAAATATTTTGAAACGATCGAGCAAATGCTACATATAATTCACGTATACTGAATACGATGAAAAATACATGTGAAATGATGAAAAATTTAAATCGATGATACTTGATTTGTCCATAGATTGATTGTATCGATTCATTATTCATTAATAATCGAATAATTTCAGCCATATTAATATATTGATAAATCGCCATCATTATCCACAATAATGGACCATAATAAACCGAGAATAACATTACAAATTTATTTAAAATTAAATAACTTTGGCTTTGATTTTGATTATCATATTGAATATTCCATGATATTTGATCATTCAAAACATACATATGAAATATTAATGAATTAATTATGGCATTAATTGTCCAATTGGAAATTGATTTCAAATCCATAGGATTGAATGATAACATTTGTGTCCCTGTACACCTGGTGAATGTAATCAAAATGAAATTTGAATGGAATGAAATCATTATTTTGGTCAATTTTCTGAATACATACCCATAACAGATCAGGATCCACCAATCCAATATGTTGTAATTGGCCAAATTATCATCGGTAATCATTTTGTAACCTCATAGAATGCTATGGATCGTGTCTATTTGGAATGATTATTTGTTGCTGGCACCAACAATCTATGAATTTTACAAAGGTTTTCGCCATTTTCAACGAAGAAGAGTCTTAAAGTATTATACAATCATCATAAGTCAACGTTATATCGATTTCGCAAAGGGTAAAACCTTATGATTTGAATAATTTTTGAAAAGATATTAAGTTGTCCGAAAAGTTTATTCCGCTTATTCAATAGAGTTGTCAATGAAAATCGGCCAGAACCTTGCGGACAAGGTATTTAACTGATCGATGACAACGATAATTACTGGTTATAATGACAATAATGACATGTATGGCTCAATTCAATGTTTGTAATGCAATAATAATGAATGCCATTGTAAATAATAATAAATTAAATAAAAATCTAAGATCAATAATACAAATATTATAAATTTTTACCATAAAATAATCATAATATTCTTGATAGAATTCAATCATACAAATATTTGTTGGACAATAATAACTGAATCCATCTGGAATCGAATGATGGCGATGTTCACGATGGCCACATGTGAATAATTGTTGATTATACAATTGATTTATTGTTTGAATTAGCAAATGATCAATACAATTATCCAGATATAGAATGAATACTGTATAAATCCAACAACAAGATAATGCGAGGAATGTATAAATATTCTCCTCATGGATCAACAACCAGAAAAAATATGAAATCATATCAATAACCATGGCTATGATTGCTGATAATAGTAATGGTGATAATAGCTGTGATATTCGATGATTAATCATCGCTAATTTCTTGATAATTTTCAAATTTTTCCGTACCATTTCCCTTGATAATAATTGTAATGTTGCATATTTAATATATGCAAGTACAATCAATGGCATTACGAATAGATTATCAATAGAATGACATATAAATATGGTCAATAGGTTTTTATCGGTACCAAATATCAATGTATGACATTCAATCAATGTCCCAATTGAATATATTGATTGTGTTATTAGGAAAAATTTCCATTGTTCCAATCGTATCGTATAAATTGCTTGTATTAAATGATCATACATTAATCTTAGAATTTTACGCATATAAATATATTGATATATGGCCATCATCAGCCATAATAATTGACCATAATTTATTGAAAATAACATTACAAAATTATTGAGGTTATTATAATCATTATTCAATTCATTGATGTTGATATTCCATGAAAGTTTTTTGTGCCAAACATATTCATAGAATATTATTGAATTCACTATCAAATTGAATGACCAATTCAGGATTGATTTACAATCGTATGGTCGAAATGGTATCATTTGTGTACCGGTGGAGCTAAATTTTTGAAGAAATTGAATCAAATCGAATTAACCCTTAGCACTCGAGACAGTTACAGCGCAAGCGAGCCAGCAGCCATCGACAATGGTTTGTGAGACTCACCGCTCGAGTTCTAAGGGTTAATCTAATCAAATCACAACGAAAAACAACGTACCCATAGCATATGATTAACCACCAATCAAGCAGGTTATAGCTAGTGGCACTATGGCCGTTTTTGATCATCTTGGTGGCTTTGAATTTCGGTGAATTTTGACAATCAAAACTCAAATGACTTATCTGCTCAGAATTTGGAAAAATTCAAACACATATTTCGATGTCGATTCCAAATGGTGGCACATATTTTGGTTGGTGTTTATTGGTTGGCATTAATTTTTTTGAAATTTGAGGCATCCAAAATCGAATTTGATTGCGAAAAAATACAAACATTTTACTTCCAAATCGAATAATTATGAATTCCGAATAATTAATGTCAAGGTTAATAAGAACGAATTAATTTAAATTAATTATAAATAATTTCTAGCAGAATTAATTAATTAAACAAAAAATTTCGAATTAAAATCAATGGAAAAAATCGATTGAAAAAATTTTGAAAAAAAATCAAAAGTACCGCCATCTGTCGTTTTTTAGTTTAAAAATTTTCGAATTTTTTTCTTTATTTTTTTATTTTATTTTAAGACCTTAAAAACTGGATTAATTTGAAATATTCCCGAAGAATTGAATCGATTTTTACCACAAATTGTCGTCCATAAACTTTGGAACTCAAAATGACCAATCAAACACCTGAATATTTGCTGTTTACAATGAATTTCGATGATCAAGAATCATCTTCAGAGCCAACAACCTCATCATCCAATGTAACAATCAACAGTCAAATCGTTGATGAATTACGTTTAAATGAAAATATCATCCAATGGTCATTGATTTTTACAATTATAACCCTTATATTTATATTAATACCATTACTGATGATAATCACTGGTTTTGTATCGTATCGAATACAAAAACTGATGAAAATTAAATCAAAGACATTTTGTTCATGTATCGATGATTCAAATCTGAATAATCAATTATCATTAAAATCAATGAATCAATCATCATTATTGGCTCCCAAAACAACAATAACAACGACCACGATGATGCCAAAGAATCAATCAATGCATATTTAATTTTCCAAATCAAAACATCCCTAAATCACCTCGAACAAACCAATGACAAATCAAAGAAGATAAGCAGTATTCGTATTGATTATTAGGTTGTCCCATAAGTTCTTGCCGCTTTTCAAATGAAAAAAAAATTAAAAAACGGCAAGAACTTATGGGACAACCTAATAATTCCAATTACAGCAATTTACACTTGTCAGATGGTGGATTCAATGGATGGCATTCATTCATTCATTCATTCAGACGCCAACGTAAACAATCCATATCCAGACATTCCTAAACATATGATCGAGTCAAATCCAAACAATCGAAAATCATTGAAAATATTGAATGTATCGATTCGATTCGATCAGCCACAACGATCAATGTAAACATTGATCAATGTTTACATTGATCACCCATCACTCTACAATTCAATACCCTGTGTTATTTCAAGAGGTTCATATCTCTAAAAATAGTTCTCAAAGATCATTGACCATCAATGATCATCGCCATCATCATCATCAATGCACAATGATTATTCGTCTAAAAATTTGCATAATCATCATCATCCTGATCGTCATAGCCAACATCATACATAATCAAGACGATCATCGTCATGCCACCACTGAATCAGAGACCTCTGATGTTGTTATTCAGCATGTTTTTGAATGTATAGTCTGAAGCAATCATTGGTAAAAATACCGGCGACGTATTTGTCAATTATCCGATTTCAAGTTTTGAACGTAGTGCTACGTCTTAGAACTCATTATGTATCCATAACAGCCGGCGTCCGTCAGCAAGACTTGATTTTAAAGAGCCGGCATCCAAACACATGTTTTGCATGGTCGAAATCATTTCAAGCACCAGCTGCTGCTACATGTGTTTTGCCAATTATTCAATTTTGGTGCCTTTGATTTATTATTGAAAACAATCATTCTTGGCTTATTATTAATGGATTGAACCATAATACAAACAAATGTATTGAAACAAATACCATCAATTAATCACTGGTCATTTTTTGTACACAATAAGCTCGTACAAAATTGAATTTTCGAATCACCTTTAATTGATTTCTTCTCACATAATTTCAATGTATTTTTCTCTTTAAAAATATATTTATTTTTTCATTTAAAATCCATTATAATAATCATCCTACACACACCAACAACCATCACATTCAGCAGCCATCGCCATCATCATCATTGTATTATGTCGATATTTGGGCATCAAAAACCTTGAATTTATGAATTTATTGTGAGTTTTATTATGTGTATAGCTGCAGCTTTGATTTAATCCTAATCAAAATCTATGGAAATAATCCAAGAGATTTAAACAGTTACATACATTATCCAATGTGTATTACATAAATCATTTGAGAATTAATCATCATCAGCAGCGATTTAATTTGAAAAATTCAAAATTTAATTCAGCTCAAATGCCATGAACATAAATGGTAAGTCAATCGAATCGAATGGTAAACAACAATGAAAAAATGACTTAAGAGTAAAGCCAATTCGAAAGCATTCAACTCTTATAATATTAGGTTGTCCCATAAGTTTTTGTCGGTTTTCGAATGAAAAAAAAATTTGAAAAACGACAAGAACTTATGGGACAACCTATAATATGTGTTTTTTTATTTGTTTTAAGATTTAAGATTTTGAGATTTTGTTTATTTATTTTCATTCTTATTTCATTCATTTACAGTGAATCATTCATTTAATTACGATGAATCTAACTCAACTTTGATTAAATGAAGAATTGTGGCTAATTATATCCGATTATTGAACGATTATCCTCAGCGAATCTGATTAAAAATTGAAAATTAATGAATTAATTTTGAAAATCTTAAGAAATTCGGCAGCTTTTCACTTGATAATCATTCATTTATTGTGATTCATGTAATTCGAAAATATTCTCAAAAAATGATGAACTCTACGGCAGCTTTGAATCAATTATTCGAAGGTTTCGGGAAAAATATCAATTTTACACCATGTAGTGATTGGCAAGGACCACATCATATATTTTTACAGCTGGCCAATTTTTTCCTATTCATAGGCCTGTTTTTTACATCGACATCAATATATTCAATACTGTTTCTTCGTACAATGATATTGATATCAAATTTGATAACCCTATTATGGACATGGTTGGTATCTTGTTCATCTGACCTTCTATTATGGAATATAATATTTGCTTGTTTGAATTTTATTCATATGATTATTATATTTTGTAAATTACATCCATTCATCAGGTATTTGTTTGAATTTTGATTAATTCATTGATTAATGGTATTACAACGCCCATTTAGATTCCCACATGAAGTTGAAATGGCCTATAGAAATCTATTTCATCCATTAGGTGTATCACGTTATGATTTTAAACGTCTTTATTCATGTATACGTTGTATACAAACACTGAAACCTAAAGATTTTTATGCAATCGAAAATGAAACATTGTTGGATAAGCTATCGTTATTATTGACTGGTCGTATATCGGTCGTACGAAACAATTTAACTTGTCATATAATTGATTGTTATCAATTTTTAGAATCACCTGAATGGTTTGGTATGAATACCAGTGATACTTATCAAGTATCATTTGTTGCATTGGAAGAATCACAGCTGCTTGTATGGAATCGTGATAAGCTAAAGCTATCAATAAGTTCTGATCGTTATCTACAAACAATATTAGATCATATACTTGGCAAAGATATTGTAAAAAAATTAATGCTCTCATTAGATATTGATGTTGTTGGACAAATCAATAATGCTATTCTATCATCATCAGCTATGAATAATGGTAATCATAATTTGAATAACAACAATAGCGCTACAAGTAATGAGAAAACAAAGCTAATGTCATCACAAACACCGCCAACACATCATTTGAATCATCAAATATTATCATTGAATAATATTAAGAGTAAGTGGATCTTAGTATTTTGAAAATTAATTGATTAATTGATTAATCAATCGATTTTTCTATTCAAAATATTTCCTCAACAGATTCATCACAATGTTTTTGGAATTTATCATCATTGAATATGTTAACGTCAACGAATAATGATTCAATATTGATGATGAATTCATCGAATTCAACAACGGAAACCGCCGCACCGATATTGTCACAGCTTGCTAATAGTAATTATCATCCACAAGAAACTACTTTGTAATTTGAATCATTGATGTCATTAGTGAATTATTATTGGTCATAAATGGTTGATTATATTTGAACAATTGTTTTGTAAACAATTCGATATTCGAATATGAAGTAAATATTTACATGAATATGCAATTGACAGAGCAATGATTATCGTTGTATCATCAGCCCCATCATTATTATTGACTTCATTTTTCACTCTTTTATAATTGAAAATATAATCAATCAATACATGGACAAGTGTAAATAAAATTATCGCTGATATTACTACATGTATGTAACGATATTGTTTTAATTGTTCTTTTGATAAATATGGTGTAATATTATTGGAAGAAATTGATTGAAAACACTCATAGATTGTCCTAATGTTTACAATTATCGTCGCTATTTCTATTGTGTACATTAAATATAATCCATTAATCGTATTATTATCATAAAAATATGGTAAAAATAATAAAAAATTAATCAAAATAAATGTAATTAATGATGAAGCAATGAGTGATGATTGCAATTGCATTTTCCAACGATTGCTGCTCGTTTTTGTCATTTTTATCAATTTGAAATAGCGTACTGATTATATTGGATTTAATCCAATGACAACAAATCCAAATTTAATCCTAAATACGCTAAAAAATCAAAGATATTTTGAAATTTGAAAAATTTCAAAGGGTATCCTAGAATAACTGCCTCAGGAAAAAAATCGAGAAAAAAATTATCGCATCATGTTCTTGGTCAATAGGGATGAAAAAAAGTCAATTATGGTCATCTCCAATTCTTGACCCTTCCGGTCCAAAAAGGGGGTCAAAAATCAATATTTGCTATATCTCGGCCGTTTTAAGAGGTGGTGTCTCAATTTTTTCTCTGATTAAAGATTATCTAGCTATTAATCATTGGTGAAAATATCATTGCTTAAAAATGATTAACACTTCTGGAATATTCATTTGAAGTTACCATTTTCATTATCCTAAGGGCTCTCGTTTGACGTGTACACGTCAAAACTGAAGATTGCCATTGGAACACAAGCATTAATGATAATTGCTATTTTCTATGATCATCAATTGATGATCATTTCAGCCCAACCATTTTCATTCAAGACATTCTGACAAAAACAAGATGTAGAATGAAAACTTAACAAAAATCAATATCCTATTTTATTTTTAAAAATATTTACAAGAAAAATATCAGCAATAATGATACCGATTGTGTTGAGGCGAAAAATCTGTTTCGGATATTCGTATTGGATCAAAATGTGATGATGATTTTTGTTTAGTTTTCATTCTATATCTTGTTGTTGCAAAAGAATGTCTTGAATGAAAATGGTTGAGCTTAAATGGTCATCAATTGATGATCATAGAAAATAGCAATTATCATTAATGCTTGTGTTCCAATGGCAATCTTCAGTTTTGACGTGTACACGTCAAACGAGAGCCCTTAGGATAATGAAAATGGTAACTTCAAATGAATATTCCAGAAGTGTTAATCATTTTTAAGCAATGATATTTTCACCAATGATTAATAGCTAGATAATCTTTAATCAGAGAAAAAATTGAGACACCACCTCTTAAAACGGCCGAGATATAGCAAATATTGATTTTTGACCCCCTTTTTGGACCGGAAGGGTCAAGAATTGGAGATGACCATAATTGACTTTTTTTCATCCCTATTGACCAAGAACATGATGCGATAATTTTTTTCTCGATTTTTTTCCTGAGGCAGAATGACTCTATCTTATTACAGGATACCCTTTCTAAAATTCCGAATCGTCCTTTATGAATTGATCATGCTGCAGCAAGCAGCAGCAAATATATAAATAAACAAAAACAAACTAACAAAAATTCTGAAATATGATTTCTTTTTTCATTTATTTTTGATTAATTGATTAATTAAAATTCATAATTCAATCGATTGAATCGAAAATTAATGAATTTTCGAATCAAACTGGTTTATTTTGACGTGTTGTGGTAATCAATGATCGATTCATTGAGAATGCGATAAAATTTTGCCAAGATTTTCACATATTTTGAGATTTATCTGTTTCTTATCAGCAAAACAAACAAATAAACAATCAAAATCAATCGAAAACCAATCGAAACAACTCAATGCTTGTGAAGTAAAAAGAGAATCGTTGTTCATATATTTATTATTATTATTATTTTCAATGATTTTTCGATGATTTTTACATGTTCATCTGCCATCTTTCAAGCTCAAATTCAATGATAACACACGTCTGTTTATGATAATTGCATTATTTGATTGATTTTAATTGTGATTTACGCTTCAATAATTGATTTCGCAGCCTTCAATTGAAGCTCGTTGTATCGAATTAATCATACAAAGCTAAAAAACAATCGACAAAATGTTCGAAGGGCCATAAGTATTGTTGGTCTACAATTATTATTATCATCATCAAATATTCGACTATTTTAATAAGAATTACAATCTTCGACGACATCAATCAACAATGTTCAATTCACGGCCAATACTAAGAATCAAAGAAAAATATTTACTATTAGCAATCATCATTGTGTTTATGATCATTAGTTTGATTGGTATGGCATATTTGCCTGATTTAAAAGTGACAAGTAAAGTTTTATATTTAAATTATTTGAAAAAACCATCATCATCATATGATTCATTAGGTCCACAACTGCTGGGTCTGATACCACCGAATGTTATCAATGATGGTGACGATCAGCTACAACGACAACAATCATATACTGGTATATTACCACCACCACCAAGAGGTCGGCTGGATGATGCGAGACGGCTACAAGAAAAAATACAAAAACATTTACAAACATATAATAATAATAGTCAATTGAATGCTGTGATACCTATGCCCGAATTGAATCAAAATTCAAATCAACCCAAACATCAATATCAATCATATGATGTCAATCCTCATAATAATAATCAATCAATATTCGAGCCAATACGGCGACAATCAAGCAATTGGACACGAATTATATTACCAAATGGTGATGATTTCGACGAAGAAATTCGTAAAAAACGTAATAAAATTAAAGAAATGATGATTATTGCATGGGATAATTATCGTAAATATGCATGGGGTGAAAATGAATTGAAACCGATTAGTAAAAAAGGTCATCAACCTGGTGTGTTTGGCAAGACAAAGCTAGGTATTAATTGTTCATTGATTTTCAATTGAATTTAATTAATTTTTGATTTAATTGTTCGAATATCAAGGTGCCACAATCGTCGATGGTATGGATACGTTGTACATAATGGGCCTTATGGATCGGTTTGAAGATGGCCGGCAATGGATTGCCGAAAATCTTGATTTTTCCCAGATAAATTCAGATATTTCGGTATTTGAAACAATCATTCGATTTGTTGGTGGTCTGCTCACGTGTTATGCATTCACCAAAGATGAAATGTTTCTACATAAAGCAATTAATATAACAAATTTAATGTTACCAGCATTCGATACACAAACCGGTATACCACATGCATTAATCAAACCTTTGACCGGCAAGCATCATAATTATTTATGGGCACCACAAAGTACTTCAATACTTTCGGAAATTGGTACATTATCATTAGAATTTAATTATTTAACCGTATTGACCGGTAATCGGATTTATTATGATAAAGTTGATCGTATACAAACAATATTGGATTCATTATCAAAACCAGATGGTCTTTATCCGAATTATATTAATCCTAAAACGGGAAAATTTGGTCAAAGTATGTTGATTATTGATTTGATTTCTCAATTCGAACTAATTCGATTTATATTTACTTTCAAATAACAGAACATGTATCAATCGGTGCATTAGGTGATAGTTTTTATGAATATCTTCTCAAATTTTGGTTGATTTCGGATAAAAAAGATACAACATCGCTACGAATGTATAACGAAGCAGTCGATGCAATCGATAAAAAATTGGTAAAAAAATCTAAATCAGGTCTATCATATATTGCTGATCTTCGTTATGAACGTCTTGAACATAAAATGGGACATTTAGCATGTTTTTCAGCCGGTATGTTTGCACTTGGTGCCAAAGAAATGGCACACGATGAACATCGTAGTGATTATTATTTGGAATTGGCTAAAAATATTGCCGAAACATGTCATGAATCTTATATTCGAACCAAAACCCAAATCGGTCCTGAAGTGTTTTGGTTTACCGGTCAATATGATGCTCAAAGTGGAAAGTAAGTTGTTTATCTTCAAATTATCATCATAAAAAATCGATTAATCGATTGTCATTTCCCGATCCATAAATCTAGAAAAAAAGAACGTTATTACATATTACGACCTGAAGTAATCGAAGGTTGGTTTTATTTATGGCGTTTGACCAAAGACGACCGTTATCGCCGATGGGCATGGGATGCAACTTTGGCAATTGAAAAATATTGCCTTACAGCTGATCGAACGGGTTTCACTGGCATCGCTGATGTTGATGTCGAATCGAAGCACATACAACAAGATGATGTCCAACAAAGTTTCTTCCTGGCCGAAACATTGAAATATCTTTATCTTATATTCTCCCAAGACGATCTTATATCATTCAATGAATGGGTATTCAATAGTGAAGGTCATCCGCTGCCCATCAAAAACCATAATCCTGCTTATCCATCATGATGATCTTGATCAATCAATCGATCGAATGATCACTAATTCTTATAATTGACTGTGGTTTTTTGATACTGATAGATGATGATGATCGACAAATGGCCAAAATTGATCAATATGTTATATTGCATTGTAAATATTTATATTTGTTTATGTGTAACATGCTGAGTGTGTGTGTGTATGTGTGTAAATATATCGTTGATATTATTATTAGATTTTTTTTTATTTTAATTTTATTCTATATTTTATCCATGAATATATTTTAATTAAAACATTTATTTTAATTTAAAAGTAGTTTCGAATGTTTTTTTGTATAAATTTTAATTAAAATCAGCCTGTTTAATTAATCAGATGATTAATTATCATCAGTAAATTCCTTTAAAAACTGTAACGTTTTTCTGCTATGAAACCCTTTATGTTCAACTTGTCAGTGTAGTTAATGTTTATGCTTAAAAAAAATTGCTCTTTCTCCAATTTATCTCTTGAGGGTGTAAAGATGGATAATTTTCCATGTTTTTCGGGATTTTATTCGTAACTCTTTCCCCTCTTATATTTGAAATTTTAAGAAAAGGTTGCACATGTTTGAAATATTGCTGCAATTTATATTGTAGCAACATGTATTACTGCAATATCGAATGATGCAACTTTGATTTTTCAGCGCCATCTGTTGGCGATCATTTCAACAAATTTCAACCTTCTGAAAAACCAGGCTAAGGCTATTTATTAGCAGCAGCAACCAGAAAAATATAGCCTTCAAACACATGTGTTTTTCAATTGCGTTTGATATCAAAAAACAATTGCGTAACAACATCATCGTCGACCAATCACGCATCTCTTTTTTTTTTGGATTCAAGGAAAAATTCAAATTTTGTGGTTGAATAAAGCCTTCAATAGCCTTGAAGCCATGTTATTGATTCGATGGAAGAAAATTGATTGATTCGTTGCTAGTAGCTCACATGAAGACATTGAAATATTTGGTACAATCCAATCGATTCATCGAGAAAAATACAAATCAAATGTCATTTTAATCATTTCATTTAATCAAATCATTCAAATGAGTTAAATGAATCGAATCGAAATATGACAATCGATACATTTTTCATCGATCTGATCAATCAATCCAATAAAACTGTGTATTTTTATCGACAATATACGAATTGTTACAAGGTATTTAATTCAAATTGATTCAATTTTAATTAATTAATTGATTAATTCGATTTATCTGATTGTTTAATTGTTTTCGTACCTTTGAAAATTTCAAGTGTCCATTAATACTGACATCATCCGTTGAATCGAATTCCAATCTTACAATCAAATTACGAAGTTATTTCGAACAATTGTATGCAATTAATGATAATAACGATACAGCATTTTGGTTGCCATCAACCGAAGAAGATCGCAATTGTTCCAGGGTATCGACCTTGAGCGCCAGTGATAAATCGCGATATGAATTGAGGTATGTATTGATTGAATTAGATTCGAATATTTTAATTTTTGAAATTTTTAAACCCTAGGATCGATGATCAATTCAATTGTCAACTGACTTTGATCGAATCCGATCCGAATCAATGGCTTTGGTCTTTACTCGTTCTGATCGGTTATTTTGTCCTGATATTCGGTCTGATTTATGGTCAGCGATATTTGAAATTATTATGGAAAAATCAAAGGCGAAATCGACGAGCATTCGTTCAATCGCCGACATTATCGCCGACCGCCTTAGCCACTGGCCCGACGATCATTGATCCACCATCATTTGCTCAAGAACCAGAGCTGACAACGCTTCAGCGTTCGAATCGTTTTCATTCGATCGATGCATTTCGAGGGTAGGGAATATTTGATTTATTGAAAGACTATTGTTTAATTCGAATTTATTCAAAATTCTAGATTATCAATCATGTTAATGATATTCGTCAATTATGGTGCTGGCCAATATAAATGGCTACAACATGTACCATGGGATGGTTTTCAATTGGCCGATATGGTTTTTCCATTTTTCATATTCACAATGGGAATGTCCATTGCGATTAGTTTTCGTAATACACAAAGAATCAATGCAAATCGTGCCAAAACCATACGGCGAATATTGAAACGATCCGTCAAATTGTTTTTGCTTGGAATCATTGTCAATTCAATTGATTCGGGTAAATGTATCTCTTATTGATTTGATTGAATTTTTGATTCGAAATCATTAATTTTAATCAATTATCTCTCATTTAGCCAACCTATCGACCATTCGAATACCGGGCGTATTACAACGTTTTGCCCTTTCATATTGCATCGTTGCGCTCGTCGAGCTTATAACCATCAACAAATTAACGCTAGCTTTGACCCCTAGATTTTTGAATTATATAAAATTATGGCCCCAGTATTTGTTGGCCATCATTATGATCGTAATTTATTCATATTTATCATTCAGTTGGCATTTTGATTCGAATTGCCCCATTGGTTATGTTGGTCCCGGGGGTTTTTATGATAACATTTCCCATCCACATTGTATTGGTGGTGCTGCTCATTATTTGGATGAATTGTTATTCACTGCTAAGCACTGTTATCGTGGAAATTTTGCCGGTATCATTTATGATCAAGGATATTTTAAATTATGGCATGATCCAGAAGGTTTATTAGGTACGACAAATTCAATCGTATTGACAATCATAGGGTTACAAGTTGGCCATACACTCATACACAATGTACAGCCTTCGGCACGTTTTCGACGTTTTGGTTATTTGATCATAATTCTTGGTGAGTGTTTTTGGGTCTGTCAATTAAACCTAACCAGACTAATATCAATCATTTGACAGGGTCTGCTACAGCAATGTCAATATATGGATTCGCCATACCTGTAAATAAAAATCTATGGTCACTCAGCTTCGTAACATTAAACGGTTGTTTGGCCACAATTGTTTATTCCATTTTTCATTATCTCATTGATATCAAACAAATATGGCCACACGGCGTGCCATTCAATTATCCGGGCGAAAATTCAATTTTATTATATTTAGGACATGAAATAACGGCCAATATGTTTCCATTTAAATTATCATATCATTATGATTCACATTATGGTTATTTGGCCGAGAATTTATTGGCCGTCACCATATGGTTATGGATATCATATTGGTTATCGGAAAATGATATATTTTTCACCGTTTAGTTTTGATATTATCGAACGAGCTTAAATATTGTTCATTTTATTCAATATTTTGATATAAATATGAGTAAATACACAATGAATTGGTTGAAAACAAAACAAAATATGAGTGAATTGAGATTGTTTATGGAGAGTCTTTGATTCGTTAATCATCATCTTTAGCCTTTTCAATGGTATTACTATTCGTCACTTCACCTTCATCATCACCAACAAAACTATCCCATTTTTCAATACGTTTTTGTATTTGTTCATCGGTTTCGGCGATTTTATATTTAGTTTTACCATCCCAATGAAATGCATCCAGTTTTCTGCCGGCAAAAAATCTTCCATTCATTAATTCAACACATTTATCAGCTGATTCAAAATCATTAAATGTTACGGTGGCTACACCATCTGGATTGAGATCATAAATTTCAACTTTACGAACCTGTCCACATCGTTCTTCACATTCTTCACGTAAATCTGTTTTATAATCAATGATTAGCCTTGGATCACTTTCGAATGTTTTCAAATCAAACATATTTCGTATGACTATAGTTTTGTCTGATTTTGGCCGTTCACCTGGCAGTTTATCTGGACGCCAATCAAATAATTTTTCCATTTGTTTACGTTTTTTTTCACGATCTTTACGATTCATTTTCTTTTTTCGCGGTTTCAACGCCGGATTGTATTCACCTTTCATTGAAAATTTCGCTCGTTCAACATGTATCGAGTGATCACTGCGTATTTGATAACCATCCAATATGTTCAGTGCTAAATCAACAGATTCAGCTTTAATATAACAACAACGGCCATCACCTTTAAGATTTCCATGTTCATCTGAATATAGCTTGATTTTCAATTGTCCTTTATCATCTTTCATAATTAGGCCACATTTTTTCATTAATTGAACAAATTCATCCATAGTTATGTCTAATGGTAAATTCGATACATATACATTTGTATTGTGTTCATCATCAATTTCGAACCATTGTTGTTGCGGCTGTTGGTCTTCGTGTTTACGTTTTCTTAGAGCAGAATCTTCAACAGCTGTTTCTGCAGGCCTTGATGTTGATGGAATGTCGTTCGATGGTCTATTTGTGTCTGATTTTGATTTTTCCAGCCGCTGATGATGCTGATCATCCGATTTATTCGTCGAAGCTGCTGAATCCGCATCGAATTGACCATAAGACGCCTGGTATTTAGCGATAAAATCATCATTAATACGTGGAAACCATGCTTTCAGATTTGGATCCCATTCATATTCGGTACCATCGGTTGGATCACGATATACGTGTTTATTATCTTGATTGTTATTTGATTGTCGTTCTAATTGTTCTTGTTCCAGCTGATATGCGAAATCATTATCATCATTGGCCATTTTATAATGAAGATATTCATTAAATAAACAATCAAAAAAATGTCAACAAACTTCTGATATCAGCTGATACATGTGAGCTGTTTTGGCCAGCTGCATGCAGCGCCACCACAATTTTTGATTTTCATTCGATTTTATCATTTCATCATTTTTTGCTGATAAAATTGTGAACAATACGGCGTTTATTCAAGCTTATTGTTGCACGTAATTCACCCCTGAAACTTCAACTGAACCATCATCAGTGATAATATGCCTTTATTCGATAAAATAGCCATACTTTATGGTACTGAAACAGGTAATTCACAAGATTTATCGAAAATTATTGCATGGCAGCTGAGTCGGCTACAAAAATCCATCGCAAATGAATCAAAAATCTTGATCGATGTAATGTCTTGTGATGATTATCCAATCAGACATTTACCTGATGAAAAATTCATCCTAATAATTTGTTCAACCAGTGGTCTTGGTGAACCACCACTAAATATGCGTTCATTTTATCGTTTTTTAATGTGTAAAAATTTATCCGAAACATCGCTGAGTGATTTACAATTCGCCGTTATTGGTCTTGGTGATTCATCATATGCTAAATATAATTATGTGGCCAAGAAAATTTTTAAACGTCTTAAACAGCTTGGTGCCAAGAGTTTACTCGATTTAGTCCTTGGTGATGATCAACATGAATATGGCCCGTTTTATACGATTGATCCTTGGTTACAAAAATTTTATCAATTATTACTGCCTGAAACAAATTTACAGTCATTATTCGATAATGATGATCTGATAGTGCCAAGCATTCAAATTATTGAGAGTGAAATTGATGAAAATAGCGATATCAGTGATGATTGTAATCATTCAATGAGTAATACCGAGCATGAATCGATCAAATATGATCAATTGAATCCATTCACTGCCCAAGTGATTAGCAATAAACGTCTTACAGCTGAAGATCATTTTCAAGATGTTCGATTAATCGAATTACAATTAGATTCAACAATTCAATATAAATTAAATGATATCTGTGTTGTTTATCCTGAAAATTTGGATGAACAAATTGAAGAATTTTTCCGACTATTCAACGATGGTGTAGAAAGATTAAAATCGAATCAACTGATAAAATTGAGGCTAAATAAACAAAATTGGCTTCCACAATCATCATATTATCATCATTTGATTAATCAAAACAATAAACCATTGTCAACGTATGAAATAGTCAAACGTTATATGGACATAAATTCAATACCGAAACGATCATTTTTCGATTTATTTTATCGTTTTAGTCAAGATCGTTTAGAATTTGAAAAATTGAAACGATTTGCATCGGGTAGCGATCTGGAAGACCTTTATGATTATGTTAATCGTCCTAAGCGTACCATATTGGAAGTGATGGCCGATTTCCCCCACACAACCCCCCACGTACCTCTGGAATATCTCTTCGATCTGATTCCTGCAATGTCCTGGCGTTCATATTCAATAGCAAGTACACCATTATTGAAACCGAATTCAATCGAAATCCTGTATGCTGTTGTTGAATATCGAACACGTTTAAAACGGCCACGACGTGGACAATGTACAACATGGATGGTCCAACAACAAAAGCTGAATGAATCATATTTAAACATATTTTTACGTCGAAGTACATTCGTGCTGCCTGATCCGAATGATCGTAGACCATGGATAATGATTGCAGCCGGTACTGGTGTTGCACCATTTCGTGCATTTATTCATGATCGTTGTGAACGAAATTTGGGTGAAAATTATTTGTTTTTCGGTTGTAGATATCATGATAAAGATTATTATTTGCGTGATGAATGGGAAATATTAATCAACAAAGGATTGCTTCGTGTTTTTCCAGCATTTTCACGTGAAAATTCTGGCAATGGTAGTAAAACATATGTACAAAATATTGTTTGGCAACAAAGGTGCTTAGTTTATCGCTTATTTCAACAATCGAATGCAATCATATTGATTGCAGGAAAATCAAAACAATATCCTGAATTAGTACGTGAAACATTGATTAATATATTTAAGGAAAAACTTAGTGATAACGATATCGATGTTGATAAATTGATCACTAAATATGAACAACAAAAACGAATTCAATTTGAATGTTGGTGAATTTCGAAAAGTCACCGACAGATGGCACAACATCTTTTTCTATTAAAAATGCTATTTCAACTCTACCAGCATCACTCAGGTGTTTTTAGTCAAGAAAATGAAAATTTACAATTTTTTTTGCATTTTATTTTTGATAATCAAAAAATTTAATTATTTTTTTAAATATTTTATTTTATTTTGATAAATTAATTCTGATTAATTGAATTGAGTAATGAAAACATATTGGCACATTTTTCGTCATAAAATTCTATGGCAGCGATTAACACGCGTTGTGTCATCAACGACAGCAACAAATCGTTTGATGTTGATCAATTCACCGGTCAATTATCAATCAACCAGTACCAATTTACCAGTCAAAAATCTCAGCAGGTTTTTACTGACATCAATCTCAATTGCTGCGGCAATATATGAATTCGATAAATGGAAAAAACAACAATCTTTATTATTAAGCTCAGCTGATTGTCGATCAAACAATGACAATAATAATCCATCATCAAAACGTAAACTAAAACCAAACACAGCTGAAGAATTAGCATTGTTCGATGCAATACGACGTAATGATAGTCAAATGATTGATAAATTGCTGAAAGAAAAGAATTCAAATCTGTATGTAAACACCAGGCATTCATTAGGTTGGACACCATTGCATTTGGCAGCCATATTAGGACGTGCTAAAATTGTTGAACAATTGCTGGAAGCTGGTGCCGATCCGAATGCTATCGATGAATTTTCGAATGCCGGTCAAATTGCTCATGAACATCGTGTACGTTATTATGATGTATTGATGATACGTGAAACGGAATTTTGTGATAAT
This sequence comes from Psoroptes ovis, assembly GCA_002943765.1. Classification (NCBI taxonomy): domain Eukaryota; kingdom Metazoa; phylum Arthropoda; class Arachnida; order Sarcoptiformes; family Psoroptidae; genus Psoroptes; species Psoroptes ovis. The sequence continues at coordinate 390,443 of PQWQ01000019.1, read as the reverse complement.
TTAGCCAATAATGTATCGTTTTTGGGCACCACTGCTTTACATTATGCATGTTTAGCTAGCTCGATTGATACGATAAAGATTCTAATGAAATACAAGGCTAATCCACAATTAGAAAATGAATTTGGCCATCGGCCAATTGATTATTTGGATGATCAAGATGAAGAAATGGCTGCATTCATACCGGTTATGCAACAATATATGCAAGAATATGGTGATTATATTAAAAAGTTGAAAATTGAAGAACGTAGAAAATTTCCGCTTGAACAACGTCTTAAAGAAGTGATTGTTGGACAAGAAGGTGCCATCGCTACAGTTGCCGCTACGATTAGACGCAAAGAAAATGGTTGGGTCGATTCGGAACATCCGTTGGTGTTTTTATTTCTCGGATCATCTGGACTAGGTAAAACTGAGCTAGCTAAACAAGTGGCCAAATATTTACATGGTGAAAAATCCCTACAAAAAGGTTTTATTCGTATTGATATGAGTGAATATCAAGAAAAACATGAAGTATCGAAATTCATTGGTTCACCACCTGGTTACATTGGTCATGATGATGGTGGTCAGCTGACCAAAGCCCTACGACAATGTCCAAATGCAGTCGTATTGTTTGATGAAGTAGAAAAAGCACATCCAGATGTGTTGACAATAATGTTGCAATTGTTTGATGAAGGCCGCTTGACCGATGGCAAAGGCAAGACGATCGAATGTAAAGATGCAATATTTATTATGACATCAAATTTGGCAAGTGATGAAATTGCTGAATATGGTATACAATTGAGACGTGAAACTGAAGAATTATCCAAAGCTCATTACAGTGGACGTATTATTAATGAAACAAAAATCAAAAACCTTGACAAAGTTGAAGTGAGTAGATATTTTAAAGATCATATTGTACGGCCAATATTGAAACGACATTTCAAGCGTGATGAATTTCTCGGGCGTATCAATGAAATGGTATGATATTCATTGATTGACTCAATTTTTTAATAATATGGCTTTATCTTTCTCTTAAGGTATATTTCCTGCCATTTTCCCGTTCCGAATTACATAAATTAGTCCTCAGAGAACTGGAATTATGGACACAACGTGCAGCCGAAAGACATCAATTACAGTTGACATGGGATAGTAATGTTATCGGCGTATTGGCCAATGGTTATGATGTACATTATGGTGCTCGATCAATCAAATATGAAGTTGAAAGACGTGTAGTGAATAAAATAGCGAATGCACATGAAAATGGCCTTCTACATCCAGGTGCTAAAATACATATAGTTGTATCGGATGATGGTGAAGATTATAAATTAGGTAAAGTGGTACAAAATCAAGGTTCAAATGATGAAATGATCAATAACGATGATAATAATCAACAAACATCGAATCAATTGTATGAAACCAATGAAGCAAAGCTCAAATTATTGATTGAAAATCCACCGAATGAAATGAAATCAAAGTCGAGATTTTTTTGAAGAGTATTAGGTTGTCCCATAAGTTCTTGCCGTTTTTCGAATGTAAAAAAAAAATATTAAAAATGGCAAGAACTTATGGGACAACCCAATATTAATCAATATTTGAATTTGATATTTTATTGATTGTTATTGATCATTTGTTGAGCATCATTTGAGCATCAAGCACGCGTTATTATTGTAATTAATCGATTATTTCTTTGACTATATGAAATGTTGCAAAATTTTCCACTCAAACTTTGTTATTTTGTTTACTCTTTGATTTATTAGGTTGTCCGGAAAGTTTTGGCCGATTTTCATCAAACAACACCATAGATTAAGCTGAATAAACTTTTCGGACAGCTTAATATTTTCAACAAAAAAAAAATTATTGAATCAACAATTAATTAATATCGATTAATCAATCAATCAATCAATTGATTGATTGATTGACAATTAAATTGATTTGATTTGAAATGTTGATCTTTGGATATTTAATGCATTTGTTGATGCATCAATATATATGTTTCATTTACATTGATACATTTACAACAACACACATGCGATTGATTGATGCTTATATCAATGATTTTCGATTGATTATTGTGGATAAACATAATCAAAATCGTGTGTTTTAGCAGATGTAGATGTATTACTCGATGATAATCCAATATCTTTGGATAATCAAATCATTTGATTGATATGGGTTTTTTGTTTTGCTCTGTTTAGCCATTTTTCCGAATCGCATATATAAATACGATTTAAATTTCAATCGATTTTTCCGGTTTTTTTTGATCATTTGAAATCGTAAGTTTGCCAGGTTATTTCAGAAACCAAGTGTTTGAAGATTTTAATGGTTCAAATATTCAAGCTTTTTCAATTGATTTAATCGATTAATTTGAAATTAATTAAAATCTTTGATGTTTTCACCTCAACAATGGCTCAACGATTCGATAATGATCGAACAATTATTCAGAATAAAAATAATGATTTATTGTTCGATGACAATCATTTGATCGATGATGATAATTCAGATGATGATGATGATGGCGGTGATGATTTCGAAGATGTAATCGGACATTTATTCGATATACAATCAATCGATTCGATGAAATCGATTACTAAAACAAAACAATCATTCATCAATCAAAATGATCATGATTCATCATCGATTGAAATCAATAACAATCAAAATATTCAAAATTTGAAATTGAATATACAAAAAAAACGACGTCGAAAAGCGCGAAATGTGATAAAATATTCAACAATTTCATTCATTGTGATAACATATATTTATTCCTGTCGTTATCAATTGAATCATTTCAACTATTTTCATCTAATAAATCTTAATAATAATTTGGAAAAACGATGGAAATTTTTGCTTGAAAATTATACGACAAATGATAATATCTTGACAAATCTATATCAATCCTTTTCAACATTTTCATTGATCAATAATCTTACAAATTATTCATCGATTCAGCCGAAATTCAATTATAATTTCATTTTTTCAATCATTTTGTTTACATTCGTATTATCCATATCATTATTTGTATTGTTATTATTGCTATCAACATTGTTGCTACCACCAAAGAATTATATCCGATTTAAAGGTCAAAAAATTCTAATAAAAAGTCATTCACGATTATCGGAATTGAATAATTCTTCGCTATCCATATCGATCATATATCTCCTGGTGCCATGGCGTTTAATATCACGAATATGGGGTTGGTTGAATCAAGTAAGATTACCACCGCTGCTACGTGCACCAATCTATCGATGGTATTCACGAACATTCGATTGTAATTTACAAGAAATTAAAGATCAAAATCTTCGAAATTATACGAATCTAAGTGAATTTTTTCGTCGATCATTGAATCCATATTATCGTCCGATTGATTATGATTGTGATTTGGTATGTTTACCCCTTCAAATTAGTAAAATACATGGAATCAATTCATGGTCATTTCGTAACAGGTTAGTCCAGCTGATGGTACAATCGTACAATTTGAAATGATACCAATCGATAGTGGCATCATTGGCGATTGTAAAGGAATCAATTATTCAATTGAAAATTTTCTCGGATTCAATGATTATGCCGATATTTTGAATGATTTGAATTATGATTGGTCATTGCCAGCAGCCAAACTACAGCAACAAAAACGATTATTTTCATGTGTAATATATTTAGCACCTGGTGATTATCATCGTTTTCATTCACCAGCCGATTGGATCGTGACAAATCGTCGACATTTTATCGGGAATTTACTCAGTGTACGGCCATCGTTTGTATCGAAAATATCGAATCTATTCGCCATCAATGAACGTGCGGTTTATTATGGCCATTGGAAATATGGATTCTTTTCGATGGCTGCAATCGGTGCTACGAATGTTGGATCGATCAGCGTATTCTGCGATCAGGTTAGTTGATGATGATCGTGTTTTGAAATTTCTGAAATCATTTATTCATTTAACAAATACACACCCAGGAATTGAAAACGAATCAATTTCATATGAATAATCGAAATTATTGTGAAGAGAAATTTTTCAATCGAAAATTATTGCAACAAAAAGGTGAATTATTCGGTGAATTTAATCTCGGTTCAACTATTGTATTGATATTTGAAGCACCAATCGATTTGATCAATTTGAGTCAAAAATCTTCAAAAATGAAACGAATTCATTATGGACAATCATTAGTATTCAATTAGAAATGAATTAATATTTATTTAAAATCATTCAAATTTTGTAAATAAAATAAAATATCTTAATTTAATGAAATTCATCTTACAAAATGGCCAAAAATCAATTGGGCACCATTAAATGTTGTCCAACAAATACATGATTCGAATACATACGATTCATTGATTTCAGCATGGTCGGTGTTGTACGAAATTTAGCCGCAATACTATTCAGCGATTCATGGTTGGAATTTATTTTATAAATCTTGTAATTATTCGTATTATCCTTGTTCAAATCATAATCATTGGAGCCATTGATTGCTCTGGGACTATTATTCGAATGTTTTATCACCTTCATCTGATACATTTGTTCTTGATGATGATTACAATTATTTAATTCGATTTGTTTTCGAATTGATCGATGTTTAGATGGATTAAACATTTGAAATAATAACCCTTTATCATTATGTAATGATAATTGATTGATTGATGGTGATGATGATGGTGTATTGTTGACATTGTTCATTTTAACCACATAAATTATCATCAACGATAATCAAATTTATAAATAAATAAATCAAATAAATCGAATGATTTATGATATTTCTATTATTATATGAACAATTATGATTGATTTAGAACGGTGATAACGATGATATTAATAATAATAATGTCATCAATATTTCACCTCATCACGGCTTATCATCATTATGTTGACAGATATAATGATAACACCCACGACACATACTTTTATCTTTTATTGTTTACTTTTATACTACACACATTATACACATGGTTAACCCTTAGCACTCGAGGCATTTACAGCGCAAGCGAGCCAGTAGCTCGACGATTTTTCATACACATGTAAAATGGTGACTGTAGGGCGCCGATCGAGTTGCTGCATTACATCTTATGGTGAGTGATGCTCACCGCTCGAGTTTTAAGGGTTAATGATTATGAAATCATTATTTGTTCATCTTTTCATTCAATTGATCCATCAATGTTAACAAACACCTATTTTTGTTTTTTTGTATTTCTCAAATTTTGAAATTTTAAGATAATTCAATTTTGCAACAATTAATGTGAATTTCAAGGTATTGCCGATAAGAGCCGCCCAAAAATTTCAAATTTTGCCATGAAAATGCCGTCAAGTTCTACAAGAGGGCATTGCGAAACACGTACTACTACGTCAGCGGCGTCTCTATTAAAGCTCTGAGAGACGTAGCAGTACGTCAACAATTGTTTTTCAATTGCAAAGTGAAAAAAATGTTCAAAAACAAATGATGATGACCTAAACATATTTAAAAAAATGAAAAAAAATTGATTGATTGATGACTATGCAAATTATTAAGAAGTAGTAATTATCAAAGAAAAATGTTTTCAATTGATTGACTTTGAATAAATTTTCATTCATTCACTCGCATTAATTACAAATCATTCGAGCTTATTATTGTCAAAATTTCAATGTCATAGATATTCATTTATTGATATATTTTTCAGGACAAAATTTATGTTCTAAAATATCAATCGAAATGTGATGATCTAAGAAAACAGATATCCATCAGTTGCCTGAAGATCATCAATCGATATCTGAAGACAACATGACAGTTCATCATAATCGAATACATGATAATTATCATGTCATTATAATCATTAATTATATCACATTTCAATATATGATTACCGATTTCCGAAACACCATTATTATTTTCCGTTCGATGATAGTTTAAAATTTTTTTTCCAAGAATCGAACGTCCGAAATGGTATCCAATGGTAACTTGTAGCAATTCAATGATTGTAAATATTCGGGGCAGTATTCACGAATCGATATTCGGACTGTTTTTTGTTGTTGTTTATGAATGGTCACATGTCCTAAATGGAATAAATTATCTTTATTATTATCAGAATTGAACGAATCCATCAATTTATTGCTTTGGTGTGTCATCATCAACATCGTTATGTAATTCAATTGGTGAAAATCAATTCAAATGATTTAAAAATTCTACAAAATGGATTCCGGCAGAGATCGAGTCAATAAAAATAAACAAAAGCAACGAAAAAATTATCTTTTACAATGGCTGATCATATTGTTTTTGTAAGTATTTAATGATTGACCAATTGAATTGATCAAATTGATCAAACGATAAAGTTTAAAGTTTTAATTCGTAGTTTTAAAATTAAATTTCATCATTTTACAATTTGAAATTCACATTCAAAACTACGAAAATTAACTTTAAAACTACGAATTAAAACTTGAAACTCTGTAATCTAATTGAATTGAATTGAATTGAATTTAATCTATTTGAAATAGTAATGTAATCATAACGATTGAATCAAAAACAAAATCAGCCCGGATTATGAACAAAGCATACAATGTAATCATACAATTAATGATAATATGTTCAGTGTTGAATCAAGATTTATATGCAGCCGTAGAATCAATTGGTTGGAGTTCGAATGATTCATCATTGGGCAGTTATCAAACAAATACAAGTACAGCAACAGGTGATGAGCAAATTGATTCAAATACAAATGATATTAATAATGACAACAATTACAATGACACTGACCAAAATAATGGCCATCATTCAAAGATATTGATTATATTATTAAATTATTTATATGAAAAAAATATCCTCTTTTATTCATTGATGAATTTCATCCTATACATTTTATATGGTGAAAAATTGATGAAATTATTGCGTAAACCATTCATTGAAAATATTTATGAAAATCTATGGGAATCAATGAAAATATTCACGATCATATTCACAGTGATTATATCAACATTTGCAACATTTGTAGTGATATTGATTGAAGATACTGAACAAATATCATTATTTGTAGTGTTTCGAATCATATTTTTAATTTATTATACAAATTATCTGTTTTATTATCAATGGATTATTGTGTTTTATATAAAATATTCAACATTTAAACAATTTGATTTAATTCATAAGAAATTATCAATGAATTATGATAATAGCTCAGTGATAAATAATCGAATAATATTGAAACGATTGAAATTATTATCAAAATTAAATCGACAATTAAGTCAATTAATGTCATTACCATTGCTTACATATTTGGCCAGTTCATTCATTGATTTAGTTGGAACATTTTATTATTTTCTATACAAAAATAAAGCCTACATGTATTTGATGTATGTCATTATATTGATTATATTCGTATCGTATATAATGTTGATTGATAATCAAATCGATTCATTATTCGTACGGATATTGAAATTGATTTATTGGAAAAATTTACAATTGAATTATTATTATTATGACAAGATTCAATTTATCAAGTTGGCTAATAACAATAACTATAGTCTTAAAAATAATGATAAACATCAATATCCATCATTTAATAATAATAATAGTTCAACGCTATTAATCAGATATAAACGTAAAATATTCTTGGAACAAATGTATTTGAATGAATTTCTACAAGAATATCGTAATGATTTCCGCCTGAATGTTTATCAATTATTTGAAATTGATTTGAATTTTTCTCTGCTTTATGTATTGACAATAGTAGCTTATATGGTTATATCGGTACAAACTTCGGATGAATATTTATTTTAAGAAATTCATATATTTCCATATTAAAAACGCCATAGAATTGGCCATTCAGCCATATTGAATTATCGATCATTGATCAAAGGTATAGCCACCACATTTTCAGAATATCGATTGATTGATCGATCATTATTCATTTATTTATCTCCGATACCAAGGTTTCAATATCAGCCAAGATGATTATTATTATTCAATATTTGTGTACTGAGAGAAATTGTGTTAATTATTATTAATGAATAGTCCATAATATTCATCGATATTCCTTAATATTCAACATATCTTGGCACAACAATCGATTGAAATTCATTTATAATTTCAAGTTCAAATCGGAATTTTTTTGAAAATTATTCAAAAAATGGAAACGGAAAGAAATTATCTTGTTCAATGGTTAACAGTACTATTCGGGTATGTTATATTATCATCGTTTTTTGATTAAGTTTGATTAATTAACTGATTTTCTATCGATCACAGATGTATTGGTGTACAATTACATCCAATCAATTCAAATACGAATGGTTATATGAGAAATCGTTGGATATTAATATTGAATATTGTTATCATCACTGTACATAATTATTTTTATATATTCACAAATAATTTCGCTAATCGTATACATCCAAAACAAATACGATTGATTAATTTGTTGCAAATATTATCACTGCTATACATTCTAATATTAACATTATATTTTCAAATATATTTATCGCTTATTAATTGTTTTCATTTAAATAAATTATTGCGACAATATTTATTCACCACCATTTATCGGCATAAATATCATTCGATTAATGTTATTGGATTATATTGTTTATCAATCACCATATTATTGTCACATACATATATGAATGAAGAAATACCAAGAATTTTGAAAAATGGTTTCAACATGACTGCAGCAATGCGATTGATATTTATATTCGAAATCAATATGTTATTCTATTCACCATGGTTGCTATTACATTGTTGTTATTATGCACAATCAAAACATTTTGATTTTATAATCAATGTATTACATAGTAATTACAATGAAAATATTGATTATGATTATGGCTCAATAATGAATATGCTACGATCATTTTCCAGATTTAATCGAATATTCAATCGGAAATTATCACCAATAATAATTTGTTATTTTTATATTTATATCATTGATATATTGGTAGTATTTTATACATTTCAAACATTATTTCGTAATATATTATATCTGTTATGGTCAATGCAATATGTTTGTCATGTTATAGCCCTGAATCAAAAATGTATGGATAAATTTCGCTATATTATGACCCAATTATATCGTTGCTATCAACGAAAACAATCTTTGGATTATAAACGTATCATATCATCTGAATCTATACGAATTAAAGAATTTTATGAAGTTTATAGCGAAGATTTTCAATTAAATATATTTGATTTATTTCAAATTGATGCACAATTCCTATTTAATTGTTCATTATTCGTTTTTGATTATATTGTTTTGCTTCATCAAACAAATGAAAATGATAATGATTGATTAATTCGATTAAGATATATCATATCACGTTGGATTGTGAGCCGATTGATCAATAATAAATCGTCAATATCATTGAATGTCAATTGAAAACTGAAATTCAACTTGGATTAATTGGAATTATTTCGGAAGTAAACAAAAATGATTACTCATTGAAAATCAATATCAATTGTACGGTAATTATTATTGATATGATCTTGAAATTCAATTAATTCTAATCAATTTCAATTAATTAAAACAGGAATTCTAATTGATTTTCTCGTAGCATTTTAATGAAGAATGGTATTTGCGTTCCTGTAATATCAATTACATATGAGATAATAAAATTTCAATGGAATAAAATACAAATACGAATACCTGCAACGAAACAATGATTCCCGATACGAATCATGGAAATCATCTACTGAAAGGGTTAAATTTGGTTTTTAGGTAATTCATTTTTCAAATCCGGTGTTTCAACCATTGATTATCTGATGCATTTTTCCCCTTCGAATTAACCACAGACTTGCGGGCATAAATACGAGTAAAATCAATGATAATAACCAGAAAAATTTCAAATTATTCATACGGTCAGCGATCAATTTGATTATCAATTCATTATCTGTAGGATTTTTTCTATATTCATCATCCAAATCAGATCGTTTTCGATTAAAACATATTACGTTGATAAATTTACTAAGTCATTTATCAAATGTTTATGTACCGGCAATGATTATTTCATTTTCATTTCATTTATCGCTGAATTCAATGAAAATTACCCGGATATTTTCACAAAATATTTTCAATATTTTTTATTCACAAATTCGTTATTCAGCGTTTGTCATGATTAATTTCTCATTATCCGTATTGATTGTATTATTTTCAACATTTACCACTGAACAACTTCCGTATTTAAATGAACATGGTGTGGATCTATTTTTCATAGCGAAATCATTTTTTTTACTCCACATTAATGTCCTTTATTATACACCATGGTTATTATTGTTTACATTGAAATATATTCAATTGAAACGTATGATCACGTTGAAAACGCTGCTCGATTCATGTGATTTTGATCATTTAAAACAATTTTTAGACATGATTATTGATGAATTTCACTCATACACTGTATATAATTAACAAATCAATGATATATTATCACCGATAATGATTATATTTTTTATATTATTAATCATCGATATATTGATCGTGTTTCATAATATTCAATATTTTTTCAAAAGTATTTTATATTTATTCGTATCATTACATTATATAATCTATGTTATTATTATTGATTCATATGTACAGAAATTATTCAAATCGATTATGATACAATTATCATTACAAACATATTATAATTTTAGTTATTATAAAATAATTACGATTAATAATAATAATGATATGAATACGTTCGATAGAAATCTATGTCATTTTATACGAATTAATGAATTTTATCTGATTTATCATCATAAATTTTCGATAAAAATTTATGATTTAATCATTGTAAATACAAAATTTATTTTAAATTGTTCGCTATTTATTATTTGTTATATTGTATTATTACATCAAACAGAAATCAGTGAAATAAATAAATGAAATATTCAGAAAAATTCAAACTCGGTACAGATATACACCTATAAATGAATGTTCAATTTTTTTTTCTAAATTTCAAAAGGCTAAAACCTCAGATTTTTTTGATTTTGGAGAAAAAAAGATGGCGATGTATAGTCTTTGATTTTTTTGAAAAAAGATGGCAGTCTATAGTCTTTGATTTTTTTGAAAAAAGATGGCAGTCTATTGCCTTTGATTTTTCTGAAAAAAGATGGCAGTCTATTGCCTCTGATTTTTCTGAAAAAATTGCCTTACTATAGCCTTTGATTTTTCTGAAAAAATTGCCAGTCTATTGCCTTTGATTTTTCTGAAAAAATTGCCAGTCTATTGCCTTTGGTTTTTTTGAAAAAAGATGGCAGTCTATTGCCTTTGATTTTTTTTGAAAAAATTGCCTTACTATAGCCTTTGGTTTTTTTGAAAAAAGATGGCAGTCTATTGCCTTTGATTTTTCTGAAAAAAGACGGCAGTCTATTGCCTTTGATTTTTCTGAAAAAAGATGGCAGTCTATTGCCTTCGATATTTTTGAAAAAATTGCCAGTCTATTGCCTTTGATTTTTTTGAGAAAAATTGCCTTACTATAGCCTTTGATTTTTCTGAAAAAATTGCCAGTCTATAGCCTTTGATTTTTCTGAAAAAATTGCCAGTCTATAGCCTTTGGTTTTTTTGAAAAAAGATGGCAGTCTATTGCCTTTGATTTTTCTGAAAAAATTGCCAGTCTATAGCCTTTGGTTTTTTTTGAAAAAAGATGGCAGTCTATTGCCTCTGATTTTTCTGAAAAAATTGCCATTCTATAGCCTTTGATTTTTTTTGAAAAAATTGCCTTACTATAGCCTTTGGTTTTTTTGAAAAAAGATGGCAGTCTATTGCCTTTGGTTTTTTTGAAAAAAGATGGCAGTCTATTGCCTTTGATTTTTCTGAAAAAAGATGGCAGTCTATTGCCTTTGATTTTTTTTGAAAAAATTGCCTTACTATAGCCTTTGATTTTTTTGAGAAAAATTGCCAGTCTATTGCCTTTGATTTTTTTGAAAAAGATGGCAGTCTATTGCCTTTGATTTTTTTGAAAAAGATGGCAGTCTATTGCCTTTGGTTTTTTTGAAAAAAGATGGCAGTCTATTGCCTCTGATTTTTCTGAAAAAAGATGGCAGTCTATTGCCTTTGATTTTTTTTGAAAAAATTGCCAGTCTATAGCCTTTGATTTTTTTGAAAAAAGATGGCAGTCTATTGCCTTTGATTTTTTTGAGAAAAATTGCCTTACTATAGCCTTTGATTTTTTTGAAAAAATTGCCAGTCTATTGCCTTTGATTTTTTTGAAAAAAGATGGCAGTCTATTGCCTCTGATTTTTCTGAAAAAATTGCCTTACTATAGCCTTTGATTTTTTTGAAAAAAGATGGCAGTCTATTGCCTTTGATTTTTTTGAGAAAAATTGCCTTACTATAGCCTTTGATTTTTCTGAAAAAAGATGGCAGTCTATTGCCTTTGATTTTTCTGAAAAAATTGCCTTACTATAGCCTTTGGTTTTTTTGGAAAAATTGCCAGTCTATCGCCTTTGATTTTTTTGAGAAAAATTGCTTTACTATAGCCTTTGATTTTTTTGAAAACGATGGCAGTCTATTGCCTTTGATTTTTTTGAGAAAAATTGCCTTACTATAGCCTTTGATTTTTCTGAAAAAATTGCCAGTCTATTGCCTTTGATTTTTTTGAGAAAAGATGGCAGTCTATTGCCTTCGATATTTTTGAAAAAATTGCCAGTCTATCGCCTTTGATTTTTTTGAGAAAAATTGCCTTACTATAGCCTTTGATTTTTCTGAAAAAAGATGGCAGTCTATTGCCTTTGATTTTTTTGAGAAAAATTGCCAGTCTATTGCCTTTGATTTTTTTGAAAAAATTGCCATTCTATACCCTTACCGAATTTTCTGAGAAATCGTAAAAATCTAAAGGCTATAGCCTTTGGAAATTTTTAAAAAAATCCAAAAAATCTAAGGATATACATTGCCATTTTTTTTCGAAAATCAAAGGCTATAGGCTGGCAAATTTTTCAAAATTTCAAATGTATAACCTTCGATTTTTTTTCAGATTTTTTCAAAAATTTCCAAAAAACTAAAGCCTTTGATTTTTTTTCAAAAATTTCTGCTTGTTCAAAAAAAAGTATTTGTCAATTTACACTCATCACACACACAAAAAATAATTTTTAATTAAAAAGCTTTAATTAAAAAAAAAAACTTTGAAAACTTTTGAAAAACTTTAAACTTGCCAACTGTACTTAATTTGTACAAAAATTTTGTACTTAATATTCATTCACTTGTTAACAATGGATATGAATGAATGAATGAATGAATAACCCTTAGAACTCGAGCGGTAAGGATTACTCACCATAAGATGTAGTGCAGCAACTCGATAGGCGCCACTCTGTCACCATTTTACATGAGTTTGAAAAATGGTCGAGCTGCTGGCTCGCTTGCGCTGTAAATGCCTCGAGTGCTAAGGGTTAATTAATGATAATTGGAGAAGTTTTAATTAAAACAAACAAAAAAAAAAACTTTTTATTCCAAATTATAAAAAAATGAAATCTGATTTGTTGAATGGTAAATTCTAAAAAAAACGAAAAAACCGAAATGTTTTAATTTTGAATCATGTATATCTTGAATAAGTTGATGGTGGCAGGTGATTATTGATTGATGGCTGGTTTCGAAAGGGTCGGATGGTTTTGTTGTTGCTGTGGCTGATTAATTGTGGATGATCTTTGTTGTTTTCCGCTCTTCCTCTTTCTTGAAACATAAGGTTATTACCTTGTCTATCACCAAAGAATACATTTCTTTTGTGGATTCATCGGTTTATTCAATGAACAATTAAATGTACGAGAAAATGGTTCAAAATTTGCCAACGTTCCTTGTACACGAATCGATGGTGGACTGTGTACACTGTTTTTGATTAAATTTTGTACACCCGATTGATCCATGTTTGCGCACCACATCTGTTTTAGGGTTGAAAAAATTGAAATTATCAAAAATTACATCAAACTAGTCAGAGCACGGATATTCTCGTCATTATTTTTTAGCTTAGATCTGGCTCATCCCGAGTATGACACGGGCATCGAGCATACACTAATACAGACAATGTGACAGTTTTGGAGCGAATTTTCGAAAACTTTGCTGACTGCTTGAATGGCAATTTCTGAATTTCAAAATTTTTTGAAATTTCTCAAATTTAACCTCAGTTTAATAATGGTTCATTTAATTCATTTATTTAATTATTTTTTTGTACCATTTTTTTCATCAATTCATCGTGGCTATGCAACCGAATGAATGTATTCATTGAATTTATGCGTAAATAATTGAATGATAATAAAAGTGAATTGATGGTGTGAAATTCACCAGAAATCATTCATTCTATCAGGTTGTCCGAAAAGTTCGGGCCAATTTTCACAAGCAACTCTATTGATTAAGCAGAAAAAACTTTTCAGACGAAATTAATTGTCTCATCAATTTTTCCCAAAATGAACGAATGAATGGAATTCACAATCCGATTTCGGAATTTTTTGCTGTCGAATTTAATATTAAATATCGAAAAAATATTTCCAATGCAAATCAATGCGATTTGATGGAAATTTGCTTCAAATATTTGAAATATTCAATTATTAATTCTTTGAAGACAGATGAATGACGTTCACTGTTAAATTCTAATTCTGATCAATTCTGATAACTTAATCATTCGAAATGTTTGTTTTCAAATACTTCTGATATTCTATTTGGTTGTCCGAAAAGTTCATTCAGCTTAATCACAATAGAGTTGCTAATGGAAATCGGCCAGAACTTTTCGGACAACCTAATATTCATTGCCTCTTCTCTATCTATACTCTCTATTATCTGTCAAATCAATCGATTTTTTTTTTTTTTTTTTGAATAAATAAAATTTTGCCTCAAGTCAAAAAAAAAACACGTCAAAATGAATTGAATTCAAATACAAGCCACTTACAAGGCCCAAAATAATAACGAAATAATAAGGGTTGAAATCAAAAGAAAATTTCTCATAAAACCCCTTTTAAAAATATTAAATTAAATACTTACATGTGCAAATGAAATGAAAAACAATTGATCAGGCGTATATTTTGACATTGAACCAGGTAAACGTAAACGATTATCTTTGTGTTCATTAGTTTTGAATGCCTATTCGTAATAGGGTCGGGTAAGGTAGGGTTGGAGAGAACAAATTTAGGGAAAATTGAAGAATTAAATATTTTGAAAATTATTAAAAAAATTCTTGGGGATATTTCAAACAGAATTTTCTTTAAGAAAATATTATTGGGTTGTCCGATAAGTTCTTGCCGTTTTTAAAAATTTTTTTTCATTCAAAAAACGGCAAGAACTTATGGGACAACCTTATAATATTATTAACTCGAGCATATATATATATATGTAAACCACAATTTAATTTTGAGAAAATTCCGAGTAAGAAAATTCCAAGAATTTGAAATTCTTTTGTGAATAATCAATTAAGGCTGAGGGAAAATAATGAAAATGTCTAAGAAAATGTCTAAGACGTGAAAGGGTTAAAATATTTCTTAAGAATAAATTCTTAAATTCTGTGAATTCCCGAATAATTTCGGATGAATTCCCGAATAATTCTGCGGAATTTTTTTTTGTGATTCCGAATGAATGAATTTGATCTAAGACTATTCTTATTAACTAAATAGATTCCACGAATTTAATATGATTGCGTTTGTAATAAAATGGTAATGAAGAATCATCCAAAAATTGAAATTAAAATTAAATTCATTTTTCACCATAATAATAAACCGAATACCCGAGCCCGAATCCGAATTAAATTTCTAAAAATTCAAAAAAATTCAAAACTCACATGATAAGCTTCACGTAATCCACCATTGTCGGCAATATTTTCGGCCAACGTTTTTTTACCATTAATCTGTTTTGAAATTATAAATTTTTACCCAATTGAATTGGAGATGAATTTGAAATAATTGAAAATAATGATTCACGAGAAATCAATTGATAAGAATTACCTTGGTCGATTGTATTGAATAATTGGAATATTGTTCAACAAAACAATTTGAACGTATTGTGAATAGATTTCTCGTGTGATTAGTCCACCAATTACGTAATTCACCGTGTTCATCATATAATTGACCTGTTTATTTGTAATATTTGATTAAATAAGATTGATTTTAATTGATTAATAATTAAATACGATTCTTAAACTTGATTAATTGAAAAATTTAAATTAAAATTCAAATAATAATAATAATAATAATTACCGCTACTATCGAATGCATGTGTCATTTCATGTCCTAATATCATACCGATCGAACCGAATGTTATGGCTCTGAAATTGTGATAATTATTAATTAATTGATTACCATTACTGATGTAAGCAAAGACAATATGAGAAAGACATACAAAGACATTTGAGCTAAGACATACAAAGACATCGATGATTAGACGAGACTAAGACCCTGAAAAGTAGCATTATCCATTGAATAAATATGAAGAAAACAGACACATATAGGAAAATGAGACAATTAATCCATTAATTAATTGATTAATTTGCCGGGAAAATTTGCCGGAAAAAATGTCCAAACTTACCTTGGTATTTTATCCAAATAGATACCATCTTGTATAATGCCAGCAGGTAAATCTATATGTGTATTTGTATCGGTGTAATTGAATGAGAGAAAATGGAAATTTTGAGAATTTGAAATTTAAGAATTTGAGAAATTTTCAAAGAATTTTCCATTAAATTCAAAGAATTTTGTTGGAGAAAATTGACAAAATGAATTGAAATTGGAAACCAAAATCCATAATTTCCGTAATTTGAAATTTGATACCTTTTAAATAAGGTAAAAATCATTTTTAAATTATTCAAAATCGTTACTTACATACACCATTGGTGGTAAAATAATAGAATGCATTCACATTGATTATTTGTCGTAATGGCCAACTGTCAAATGTATGGGACCCAGAGACAGGGAATGTTGAATATTTACCGACGATTTTTCGTGGCCAAATTCATGGAAATCGATTCGGTCGATTACCACCATTCAAATGGTCATAAATAGCCAGTCAAAATTAATGGGAATTGATTTTGAATTGATCGATCGATCCAAACACATCAATTATTCAATGATTTATGATGAAATTTCCGCCAGGAATTGCCGAAACCAAATTTGAATTATTTCGGCAATCACCAAGTTAAGGGTATGTAATAAATGGTAAATGATCAATGGTTATAGTCTTGTGTTCGCAAATTATTACAATGATGAACATACCTTAACATGATTGTCAAATTATTTGATTGATGTTTTTTCACCGATGTCGATACGAATAGCATTGATTGTATGTAATCACTTTGATTTAGATTTGAATCATTATCATTGAAATTATTCAAATTATCACCAGTATTATCACCATCATCGACCAATAATTCACCGACCAATTTCTTCGATAATAATTGTCTTTTGTAGTTTAGATCCATGACTGATTGTATGTAATTGGTTGATGTAACATTTTCATACTTGTTCATAGGGTTATGGAATTGATGAAATTTCGGTCAAAATATAATTGATCATAAAGGGTTAAGTCTTAAAATACTTACAATAAATGAATATTTATCCAATATAAATGTATTATTATTATACCAATCTGGATAAGCGATATTCATTTTCATTGCATCCAATTTGCGTACAGCTTCATCAATTGTTCGGTTATCCATCCAATCATTTTGTATTA
This sequence comes from Psoroptes ovis, assembly GCA_002943765.1. Classification (NCBI taxonomy): domain Eukaryota; kingdom Metazoa; phylum Arthropoda; class Arachnida; order Sarcoptiformes; family Psoroptidae; genus Psoroptes; species Psoroptes ovis. Next base: position 372,901 of record PQWQ01000019.1, on the reverse strand, counting down.
ATAATTCACGAAATGAATTACGTAACATTATGGCCATATTATGAATGTTTTCACGTGATTTTTGATCAAAATATAAATCAACATATAATTTCCCGAGTAATTCTGGCATATAATTTGATGTTTCTTGATAACAAATATTCGGCAATACTTCGGGTGAATCTAATTCCGATGTAAGCAGTTCGACCATATTGATTGTTGTATGTCTACTTAATTGATAGGCAACATTCAGGGCTAAATAATTGGCTACAACCCTTTACAGGAAAGGTTTGAATATTGAAATCAATGATTAAGGGTTGTACAGTGAAGTAAACATTTTGAAAATTTGAAAAATTCAATCAAGAAATCTAGAATTAATGATATTTACCGATTAGATTTAGACAATAATGAACCAAGCTGTTTTAAATATTCAAAATCTGAAACAAATAAAATTTCATTTGGTTGAAAATTTCGTTCAAACATCCCGTACAAAATTGATGATAGATTAAAATTAACATTCATTTCAATATACGAAAGATTCATTAAATGTTTTTCATAATGATTTTGATAATATTGCATTGAATGTATTGGACTTGCATGTTTTTGTAGCTCAACTTGAAATTCGATTGAATCATTAATATCTTTCAACAATTCATCATCAGTTAATTGATTATCATCCGTATCATCATAATCGGTACGATTATCACGTAATTCTCTCAATAATTTCATATAAATTTGTTTAACAGGTGCAAATGGATCATCATCATCATCATTATTATCATTGCTATCAGGTACAGAAGCTCTTATGTTGATAATATTTTCCGATGCTTTGTATGGTGGACCAAGCTGTAAGGATAAAGATGGTTCATTGGTCAATTTCAATGATGTTTTAATGGAAAAATTCATGTTGTAATGATTTGATGGAAATGGAAAAATACATACCTTTATAATGATTTTACTTGTATTACGATAATCAATAATTGGTTCAATACCAAGCAGATATTGTTGATCATATTTCGATATCATTACATATGCTTTTTCCCATTGATATGGATTTTGTTTTTGTCGTTGTTCCCAACGGTGACCATCCAGCATTGGCCAACCACCAAATGATTCGATTAATTTGTATAGTTCACCATAACCTTCGGAATTTCGTTGTGCTATTTGAAATATCGGAAATTGAATCAAAAAAATCAAGGTCAATTTCGATGGATTGGTCAAAGAATAAGAATCATGAATCTTTATTAATTTAAGAGGTATATTTACTTTGATTAATGCAGCCATGATAGAAATCATATAATCGATCATATAACATTGATAGATTTGATTTTTTAATTACGGATTTGGTTTCAAGATGTTCTATTGAGTGTTTTCAATGGGAAAAATGAAATCAACAAAATAATTTGTTTGAAAAGAATCAAAATTAATTAAAATTTGGCAACTTACTTTTCAAATTACTTTGTATCGAATGTTCAAACATACGAAATTGATCCCATTGATTACCGTGTTTCGGTATTGGATGTTCCAATATCCAACGGCCACATGCATATTGATAGAAATTATCGCATGGATCAACTTCGGGATCGATTGATGATTGAAATTTTTCACCTATTTTTTTCATCGATATAAAAATTTAAAACATTTCAAATCAATTCATTGATTGAACATTGGCCGAAATTACTAAATCATTTGGCTACTTACTAAACCTTACACAATCATTTGTTAAACAAATTGGTGATATTTCACCATCATCACTCATCATTTCATAAATATCTTCATCATTAATATCATTCACTGGTAATGATGTGATGTTTGAAATGAATAATGATGATAATAATAATGATAATATTGATATAACAATGATGATTGTATTGATTTTCACTGAATAAAATTTTTCAGTCGAAATTTTCATTGAATTCAAAGGCATCGCTAATTTCGTAGAATTAAATAATTCAAAAAATGAAATGGAATCAAATTAATCATTCAAATTTGGTCATGTATTGATTTGATTTGAATCAAGAAGAAATAAAAATATAAAAATTCTCAAATAATCAATAAGGTTATATCATATTATGAAATTATATCATTCAATGAAATTATAATGTCAATAACAATTTAAACGTAGTCAATTAATGAATATTATTCAAGTATTCAATTAATTACTCGCTTAATTAATTAGTTGTTCATTTAAAACATCAACAAATAAAACACTGAGTAAAGTCAATATTTTAATTAAAAATTAATTTATGTATGCTTTGCATTTGTTTAATTAGTAGTTAATGGCTCAATTGATTGTAATTGATTTTTTTTATGGTAGTCAAATTTTAAAATAAGATTGTTTGATCTTGAATTTTTAAAACGACAATTTAAATTTTGTTAGAGAATGACTGGATCAAGAATTAATATGCGGTAAATCATCAAAAAAAAAAAAAATCTCTCGGATTAATCATCTATCAATTTATGTCGTTGTCGTCGTCGTCGTTATCGATGTGTTTGAAAAATGTCGCCACTGAAAATATCGATTATTATCGACGATCAAAATGCCTATAGAATCAATGGGTGTTGTTTGTTTCAATATCAAAATTTGCTACTGTGGTAGTATGCTCTTAAATAATTGAAAATTAATATTTTTTTTGTTTACTTTTAATTGTCATAAGATTATTATTGTTGTTATTATCAGTATTACATTGGTATTAATTGATAAATGATTCAATTGATTCAATTGAATCAAACAAATTGAAGAAATAAAAATGGATTAAACAATGAATGAATGATTAACAAATAATGTAAACTATTATCATCATTTACTTTTCTCTCGACATCAAATCAATAATCGATTATTGATTGATTTATTATCGATCAATCAATCAATCATTCATTATTAACCCTTAAAACTCGAGCGGTGAGCATCACTCACCATAATATATAATGCAGCAACTCGACAGGCGCCCCTCAGGCACCATTTTACATGAGTGTGAAAAATTGTAGAGCTGCCGGCTCGCTTGCGCTGTAAATGCCTCGAGTGCTAAGGGTTAATCCAGTCAATCATATTTAATCCAATCCAATCTATCATCCATTTAATCCAATCAATCATTATTAATCCATCCATTCAATACATCCATTGTCATTGTCATTATCTTTTCAAGATTATAGTTATAATAATCGATCAATGTACACTTGTATGTATACTTGTACCGAGCCACGGGAAATAAAAACAAATGTCAAATTTTTCAAAATTTCAAAATTTGACATGTGTTGTAATTATCTCACGATCATCATCAAACATCATCATCAGCATCAGCATCATTGACGTAATCGGTTGTCAAATGATTGTATTGATGATTTTTCGAATCATTTCTCGAAAGATTATAGATTGAAAATTGATTTTTCAAAATTTTCATTTTTAACAGTGTTTAAAGTTTTAAAGTTATATTTCGTAGTTTTAAAGTTGAATTTCATAATTTCACCATTCAAAATTGCATTCAAAAGTACGAAAATTAATTTTAAAACTCTGAATTAAAACTTGAAACTTTGTACAATTTTCAATTTCGATAATATAAAAAACTGGTCATTATTATTATCATCATTATTTGATTGTAATCAATTAATTTCCATTAATTTCAATCAAATGTTGATTCAATTTATTTTATTTTGAGTCATTTAATGCTCATTGAGATTAATTATGGCTAACTTTTTCAAGGTGAAATTCGATTCTTCATCAATGGGAATTGGTTCATAGTAGAAAATGGTAGATTGTCCGAAAAGTTTATTCCGTTCAATCCGATAGAGTTGTCACATGAATATCGGCCAGAACTTTACGGACAACCTAATATATGAAAAAATAAAATTTCGTCGAAATTCTTGGTCAAATTCTTAAAGTAGAAGATTATTATTAAATTCTTAAATCAATTATCAATAATTGAAACTAGTTTTTACATCAATTTTTCCTCCGACTTTCTATGGTAATTCATTTTTTTTTTTTTTTTTGGTTAATCGTTTTTTCAATTTGATTAATGATTTATAATCGATCGATTGATTGATGAATCGAAAAAAAATAGTTAAGATGATGATCATCATGATCATCATTAATCAAATGGCGCCAATAATCAATCAATTGTCGAAAATGTTTTACAAAAGTTCTTCAAAAATTACTTAAACAAATAAACTAATACAAGAAGAAACTAATAATATTAGGTTGTCCCATAAGTTCTTGACGTTTTTCGAACGGAAAAAAAATTTAAAAAAACGTCAAGAACTTATGGGACAACCCAATATTTAGAAAAAGTGATATAGTTTGTGATTCGCATTGTGATTAGTGGATTGCGTAAACTATTAGTATGTTCGATAAGTTTTTGCCGATTTTCTCATGATTCCCTACGCGATATAATCGGCAAAAACTTTTCGGACAACCTAAATATTATAATCATCATCATGATTTTGCACTTGATATGTGGCGATTGCGCTTTCTCCAATTGGAAAATTATGGTCATTTTGAATTTTCTTTATTTCTATCACCATCAATCGAGAAACAGCTGAGGTCCAAAAAAAAAAATTCAAATATTAGATTGTCCGAAAAGTTATGGCCGATTTATCAATAGAGTTGTCACATGAAAATCGGCCATAACTTTTCGGACAACCCAAATGCAAAGGTTAAGCAAACAAGACAAGGCAGCTATGCAGCAACAATGATCGGTGCAGCACGGAATCATCATTCGATATTCCATGAATTCACGCATCTCATAGAGCAAAAAGTGGAAGATGCGACGCAGTCGCTTTGAACAAAGAGGATTAAAGACTTTAAGCTTGAAGCTTTGGAAAAATATTCATGCGTTTTTCCAAATTTCCACAATTTTCATTACTGACGAAACCAGTTCACTTTGACAGACCAACCAGTAGTAAAGTCAGTGTAAATAACTACATGTCAGAAACAATAATAACAATTGTCGAATTAATAAAAGTGACAGAGGTACCACCACCACCACCACATAGATTGATACACATAGAAATTCATCAAAGTTATTTCATCGTCGTTGAAAATAATTCAAATTTCAACTGTCACCATTTTACCCAAACCATTTTCAAATCAAATCAAACAAACTTTTATTTGAAAATGATTAAATTCAATTCAAATCCACAAATTGAATCCACAAATCCACATTGAATCAACTCGGCAAAAAATAAATAAAATTCAAAAATTCAAAAATTGAAAATTTCAAAAAAGTTTCCCGGGCATTTTTACAGCCATCATCATCATCACCATCATCATCAACCGAGAAAACTATGACAATGACAATGTAATTATTTTCAGATTTTCAAATTTTGAATTTGTTTGAATTTTTGAGATTTTCAAATTTTGAATTTTTTGAAAAATTTCAAATATTAATTTCAATCAAATGAATGAATAAATGAAATAAATGAATTTTAATATCAACCGAATCAATTTCAAAATTGAATTTGTTGTTTGAATATTTCTGACAGAATTTCGGCAGAATTTTGACAGAAATCCGACTAAATTCAACCGAGTTTCAATCTACAAAGATGCCAAGTCGACATTCGAAAGACATCAAAGCAAATTTCAGTGAAATATCAGTGATCAATGGTAAAATTTTTAAGTAAATTCGAAATCTGTGAAATTCAATCAAACATAATCGAAATACAAAGGTGATAAATCGGTGATACTTAGGTGATAATCTTTGTTTGAATGAATTTAAATTAATTGATCAAAGAAAAACAATGATAATGATGATGAATGATAATATGAATGTGAATAATGATATTTCATTATTATTTTTCAATTCAAACAATAACAATAATAATGATTTGATCCGAAATAATAGGCTCAAACAGCCACAACAATATTCGAAATCGAATTCCAAAATGAATCATTTAAGTGATACGAACAATGTACCATTCTCAACTCTGTCGCCATTCGAAACACTGATATCATTATTATCAGTGTCGAATACAACAACATCGACATCGACATCAAATTCATTAGCCTTATCGTCGACTATGTCACCCAATAACTCATCAGCTACAATCGATACATCGGATTTTCATATGAACGATTCGAAAATCATTAATCTACGTGAATATTTAATAAATTTAGATCAATATTATCAAACAACATCAATGTTTTATTCAATTCAAATACATAAACGTAATTTATTGATTATTATCTTTTATTTATCAATCGTTCTTGTATCATTGTTCGGTAATTTATTTGTTTGTTATGTCATCTTTAAATGTAAACATATGCGTATATCCACTAATTTATTAATGACAAATTTGGCTGCATCCGATTTAATGATGACAATCATTAATATACCATTCAATTTAGCAAGAATATTGTTGAATGAATGGCCATTTGGTTCATTTTTATGTATATTTGTACCTTGTATACAGGTTACATCAGTGTAAGTGTTTGTTTTGTTTGTTTTTAATCATCAATTTTACAAAATAACAACCCTAAAATATCAGAACCAAGACAAAGAGAAAATTCCACCTTAACAATGTCAACAAAGAAGACTATATTCTCAGAACAAATACTACAACACAATCAGATTGAATCGTTGTTTTTCAGGAAAAAAAATAACCCGAAAAACAATTTTCGAATAAGTATTAGGTTGTGTTGTCCGAAAAGTTTTTGCCGATTATATCGTAGAAAATCATTGGAAAATCGGCAAGAACTTATCGGACATGGCCTAATAGAATGGAAATTCTTTGAAGAAGAATTCACGATTCTTTGATAGAAAAAAAACCAATTATTTAAGAATTTTCTCCGAAATTTAAGAAAAGGAATAAGAAAATCAATTTTAAAATTCCAAAACATTTTTACTTTTTGCACATTTTTTGATAAATTTGTCAAGCGAAAATTTTAAAAGTAGATAAAATATTAGGTTGTCCGAAAAGTTCTTGCCGATTTTCCAATGATTTTCTACCGTATATAACCGGCAAAAACTTTACGGACAACATAATATTACCATTTAATTTTAAAGGATAAACGATGATGATGATGATCAGAGTATTAAATGATTTTGAATGAAATTTTTCCCCTAAAAAATAACAACAAAATATAAATAGACCGTACAGTAAGAGGTACCCATTTAATACTACCCATTAATAATTCATCAAAATATTTAAATTCAAACATTATCTTATGTATTACATAAGACATAAGATAAAGTCAAGTTAATTTCAATTTGAAAGGTTCAGCAAAGAATTTTGAATTTTTCAAAATTTTACGAAATTTTCCGAAATTTTTGAAATTTCTAAAAATACTTTTTGATAAAATAATGTGGAAAATGATTCCCAGGTGAATCATTGATTCTATGTATGCCAGGAAAGTGTTATTTGAAGAATCAAATCAATTTGAAAAATATTGAATTGAATGAATTCATTTTCAATTGATTTGATATTTGTTTATTTGAATTGATACTCACTAATATTCTAAAATATATTCTCGTTACCTTTCTCATTGAAATATAGTTACGTTTCGACCATAACAATGACAATCATTGCGATCGATCGCTATCAAGCAATCATTAATCCATTGAACAAACGTATAACGACAACGTTATCAATACAAACACTGATATCAATCATATGGATAGTTTCGGCATTATTTTCCATACCAAACATTATGTTTAATCGTATCGTTCGGATTGGCCATATTAAACGTTGCCGTGCTGTTTATCCACAAACAAATGAGCTGTTTTATCGTCAATTTGTTACATTGTTTACGTTTTTGACACAATATGCAATACCATTGACCATAACGTCGATCGCATATATTCATATTTGTTTTTATATTTGGAATAAATTGATACGGCCACCAATATCATCATCGCCATCAACACTGACAACAATCGCAACAACGTTGAATGATGCTTCGAATAATAATAGAGATGATGATATCAACGATAATATCGATAATATTGATGAATATGACCATCAACCATTGCAAGGTGATCATGAGCAAACTAATCAAAGATCCAAGGCCAATGATAATCAGAATAATGATAATGGTTCAATCAACAATAATGATAGTATCAAATATGACCCCAAAAGTCCTGATCAATTACAAATCAAGAATAATTTCAATGATAATGACCATAGTACTGTTCATTCGAATGTTTCAATCCGTATTAATGATGATAATAACAATCAAAATTGCTGCCACTGCTGCTGCTGCTACTGTCATTGTCATAATGATGCTAATAACCATCACCTACAGACAACGACAGTACCAACAATTATGGAACCCGAAAACCAGGTGGCAGTGGCCGATAAACAGGGGTCAAATTATCGTCAATCAATGATATCAACATTGAAACAACGGACCGAAATCAACCGCAAAATAATACGCTACCACAAAGCGTCATCGATCGCAACAATACAATCGATACCATCAACTAATAATAGTCCAGGGGTAGCGACCGATAATTATCTGACCGTTGATCGTAGAAACGCGAATCAAAAATGTTCGAAAAAGAAACAACGACCATCTCCACCACCGAATCAAAATAATTTAATAGCGACAACTGGTGCACGTGCAACAACCGCATCAACAATCGCAACAGCAACAACCGCATCAACAATCGCAACAGCAACAACCGCAATCACGTGCAACATAAACAATGCAAGCTTCAACACGTTACGTGAACGTTCACGTAAAAAATCAATCAAAATGTTAATATTGGTCGTCATTGTTTTCTCCATTTGTTGGTTACCATTGAATATATTTCATTTGAATTCAGATTTTGCCGCCAATAATCGATTATCGGATCCGAATATATTTTTCATTTGTCATTGGTTTGCAATGTCATCCGTTTGCTATAATCCATTCATTTATTTTTGGTTAAATAATCATTATCGCAAGGAGATACGTCAATTAATACGATACATTATGAATATATTTTGTTTGATACGTAAACATCATTCAAATTATCATAATCAAACGGATTCGAATGATAATCGAAATAACAATGACCATCAACAACAACCGCAACCGCAACATCAATCATCACCTGGGACTCGAAAACAACAACAACAAACAACAAAGTAAACAATTTTCATTATTTTTCGATAAAGGGTTTAAAGTTTTGTTTCGGGCTTTTGAAATTGAATTTCGTAGTTTTAAATTTGAATTTCGTAATTTTACAATTTAAAATTCTATTCAAAATTACGAAAATTAATTTTAAAACTACGAAAATTAATTTTAAAATCCTGAATTTTTAAATTTCAAACCCTGTGAAATTTCAAAAATTGAATAAAAAAATTATTTTATTTTTTTAAATTGAATGAAAATTTGGTCTAAGTTTCTTATTTTGGCGGGAAAATTTTTTAAAGAAATTTCCCGGGAATTCGCCAAGGTAGGTTTAGAAAAGTTTCTGGGAAGTTTCCCATTTTGGCGCGAATAAAATTTGATCAATATTCAATCAACAGCACATATGTTTTTTCCTAGTCCAGAGATCTTTCATTGGGATCAGCGAATAATCGGGACCCTGAAGAATTCTCGGACCGAATGATCAGCGAAAAGTATAGCCTTGAATGAAAACATCTTTGAAGAACACATGTGCATACACCATAAGGCATATTTACACACAAACTTGTACAAACTTGCACACTCACAGCCACACAGTATTTACACAAAAGTAATCATCAAATAATTAAATTTAAGACCCAAGTAAATTCAAATATGTTCAAACATTGATAAATATTAAGGTTGTCCGAAAAGTTTTCACCGATTATATCGTAGAAAATTCATAAGAAAATCGGCAAAAACTTATCGGACGACCTAATATTAAGGTTGTCCGAAAAGTTCTGGCCAATTTTCATAGCCGAACTCAATTGATTAATCGAAATGAACTTTTCGGACAACCTAAATATTACCTTGTCCGGCGTAAAGTTAGGGTGACATCTATCTAAATAATTCAGCAATCGCTTGATGTTTTGGGACCAAATTTTCACCACTAGTACTGGGACTAATGCTTCATCGAAAAAAAAAGAATTTTCGAAGTTCCCTCAGAGATGACCCTAGAGTGGCCCATTTTAAAAAGGTCCAATAAAAACAGCATGATTTTGACAAAATCATCAAAATTCCAGGATTCACAGCTTCCAGAATCCAAAAACAATTGTGGGAAATTTTGATGGGCCTAGGATATTCTCAGAAAACAGAAGAAAAATCGATGATATCAATCATCAGTAGGAGAAAAAGCTCAAAAATGATCGAAGACTAGTCGTTTGTTTAAGGGTTGAAAAAGACCCGAGAATCCGAGGAATCAAAAAAATGTTTCAAGAATGTAAGAGCCTGGAATGTTGGTGATCTGTCCCTCAAATTTGAAGTTCCTAGGAGCACTGTGTGGAACATTACACCCCTAAAATCAAAGCAAGTCAGATTTCGAAAAATTCAAATCCAACATTGGGACCCAAGACCAAATCACTTTGAAAAAAGATTGATGTCACAAGAGTTCACTTTGCTCAACACGTCTCTCAAAGTGATAGTGACACATTTCTCCCACTGAAAAATTCTGGGCCCCACTACAGCATACTCTTGTTGAAGGAAGTGGAAATTTCACCCAGTTAAAGAAGAGCTAGGACCAAAATTTTTACAACAGGGATCGGGTGAGAGAATAGCATTCTCATCATGACCATGGATATCCATGTCATCGTCTTTCGGCATCTCTGGCACGAAAATTAAGCAATAACAACCAAGGCCCATAGGACGTTAATCGGGACCCATGGCCCCGTAAGAATGGTTGAAAAAGACTGCAAGGATATGATATTCTTCTTGATAATGTTTGGTTCCATGAAAATTAAGTTGTCACGTGATTATCCCTGAAAAACTATTTTGACATTTAAAGTCGGGTCAATATGACCCAGGTCATAATTTTTGTGACCAAAACTGTCATGTCTCGTGAAAATATGGATTTCAAGCATTCGATTACAAAATTTAAATATTTCCAAAAATACTGCTAATTTGGTCATTTTGAACAGTTTGCAAAAGGGCCATTTTGACAAGGTCCCTATGGTACTTGGGCCTCTAAAATCATTCATAAGGTTTGAAGAAAACTAAATTTTATTATGTTAAAGTTTCGCTAAGAAATCTTCAATAGTTTTTGAGAAAATTGAATTTGAACACTCCTAACTTTACTCCGGACAAGGTAATAAATTAAATATCGAAAAAAAAACAATATTTACCCAATTATGTTTTGGAATCATTGTTGCTGTCGTTGAAATAGTTGAAAATATTTCCATGTTCAATGATGGGTGTTCCCCGAACATGATGATGATGATGATGACATGGAAAATCCATCATGGATTGCTCCTCTGTCAATTGATTGAATTGCGAAACATGTTCAAGTCAATGTTGCTTCTTCATCTTCAAGATTCATTTTCTCACATGGTTTTTCAATGGAAAATCATAATCATAATTTGGTAAATCACAAATGATGATCATAATCATTATGAGCATTGATTTTGATGAAATATTTGTATTTTTGATGATTATTTGTGTAAACATTGAATTGAAATTAACCCTTAAAACTCGAGCATAGCTCACCATAAGATATAATGCAGCAACTCGATAGGCGCCCCTCAGGCACCATTTTACATTAATGTGAAAAATTGTCGAGCTGCTGGCTTGCTTGCGCTGTATATGCCTCGAGTTCTAAGGGTTAAATGTTTAAATGAAAAATGAGCGCACAAAACAAACAATATGACATGTTAATCATGATGATGATGATGATGATGATGTGTCATCGCTGGTGTTTGGCGCGCATACATCATTTCCAAACCAAGCAAATACTTCGATTTTTGAAACATGAAATTCTCATATTTCAAAATTAATTCAACACTATTTTAGGTACGCACCTTAAAAATATTCAGCTAAACTTGATGACATTCATTTACAACAGAGATATCGGGTTGTCCCATAAGTTTTTGCCGTTTTTCAAAATTTTTTCCCCATTCAAAAAACGGCAAGAACTTATGGGACAACCTAATATAATTTGGAATCTTTTCCGTAAACTTTTTTCGGGAACTTTTTTCGTAAACTTTTCCAGAAACTTTTTTCCAGAGCTTAAAAAATCAAATTTACCCGGAAAAAAAATGTCAGGCCATTTTTCTATTGATTTCTATTTCAAATTTTTAATTAAATTTTTTGAATTAATTAATTAAAAATAATGGAAATCAAGGGGTATTAATGATAATTTTCAAAAAAAAAAAAAAAAGTTTTACCTTATCAATTGAAGACACACAACAAATACCTTGACTTTATGAATCCGATCCGACCCGAATCTAAGTAAAGCCATGGCACTAATGATAACGTTATCAGCGGCAATTAGTAAGAATTAACCCTCGAAAACCCAATCAACAACAAGGAAATTTCATTAAAAAATTTTCGATTCAACAAGGAACCATCATTGAGAGTCAATCATTTACTAAAATGGCTACAGGTGGCACCCCTCAAGGTGGTAAATTGTCGCCACTCCTTTGGAATGTACTAATTGATGACCTATTGAAAATGTCGTTGCCAAGGGGATGTCATTTGCAGGCTTTTGCGGATGATTGCATCCTCATCTGCCAACATCCAATCCAAGAATTGGCTGCAGATCTAACAAATAGTCTGCTATCGATTATTGCAGAATGGGGCTTAAATAATGGCCTATCGTTTAATCCCGCCAAAACCAAGTGCATGATTATATCAAGACATAGAAATTTGGCGTCTTTCCCGATCATTATGAATAGCAGATCAATTGATTTAGTACCATGTTTAAAAATACTTGGTTTGATGATTGATTCAAAACTAACATGGGCAAATCATATTGACTATATCGAGACAAAATCAATGAAAATGTTTAATTGCATCAAGAAAAAATTTGGTCCAAGATGGGGCTTATCGTATGACGTCTTACGTACTATTTACGTTCGAGCGATCGAACCGATGATAGTTTATGCCTGCCCTGTATGGAACAGTGTCTTGTCAAGCAGAACGAAACGTGGCAAACTGTTAAGTTTGCAAAGACGTTTTGCTGTTGGTATGATTCGCGCTTCCAGAACTGTGTCGCTGCAAGCATCGTTGATCATTGCTAATTTGATTCCCGTTGACTTGGTGATCAAGCTGCGATCAGATGTTTTCAGGATAAAAAGTGATGCTTATCTGAGGGAACAATATGAATTCCCGATCAGGTTCAAAGACTCGATCTATCCAGCGTTGGTCCAATCTTTTTTTATTGAGAGGATCGATGCTGAGTTGGAATTTTGTACTGACTCTCATAGTTGTACCATTTTCACTGATGGATCGAGGTCTGAGGACCTGGTTGGGTGTTCTTTTGTTGTTTTCAATGATGAAAATTGCATCCCAAGTGTAATTCAATGTTTCCGCCTTGGCGCTGGATGTTCAGTCTTTCAGGCTGAATTGTTGGCCATCCGCAACGCATTGGTTTGGATCATTGAAAATGGTATTGTCGATGCTCAAATTATAACTGATTCTATGTCAGCGATTTGGGCTTTGCATAATATCTATACACTTAATGAATTAGTGCAGGACATTTTTCGTATCGTGTGTAACCATCGTGGCCATATTTGTCTGAAATGGACAAGGTCGCACTGTGGCAACTTTGGTAATGATCTAGCTGATAAGTTTGCCAAGGTTGCTGCAGTCGACCTTTCGGATGTTTTTTACACCCGAGTGCCCATGATGACACTATGCCAAGCGTCGAAGTTGGACATACTGAATCTTTGGAATCAGAGATGGACGGAGACTGCTGATGGCCACACGACGAAATTGTTCTTTCCAACAGTTGGATCGCGAATCAATACCAACTTTAGTCCCGATAGGGATTTGACAAGACTGCTGACAGGGCACGGCTGATGTGACCATACTATTGCCACCCTTGTGATCACGGAACAAGGGTTGTTTTGCTTGTTCTTCATCATCATCATCATCATCATCATCATTGAGAGTATTTAAATACATGGATAGAATTTTCCAAAATTGAAGACAAAATAAATCGATGAAACACATTGATTCATTCATTGAAATTAATTCGAATGAAAATAAACACGTCGGTAAACAATTACAAAATCCAAGATTCCAAAGTGTGTGTGTAATGGGCTGATTGAAACTTCGGAATATTCGGTTGTCCGTTAAGTTTTTGCCGTTTTTTCGAATTTTTTTTTCATTCAAAAAACCGCATGAACTTAACGGACGACCTAATATAATGATGAATGAATGAATTTTGTATTTTCAATTAAAATAACAATTCGAAATTGAATCATGAATTGAATCGGATTGAATTCGTATTGAATTTGAACCAAAGTTTTTTTTTAATTAAAATTTTCATTCGTTTCGTATTTATTTGAACCAAAAAACACATTGAAATAATACGTTGAAATTTAATGAAATTTTCACATTTGAAAGCTTCGGTTATTCAGAAATGTTTATAATTGTTGTCGTCGTTGTTTTTGTTTGTCGTCGATGCTCAAGTTGTTTCAAGTTAAGGCTGTTCAAGATGATTAGTATATTTTTAAATGTTTTTGAAATATTAGATTGTCCCATAAGTTTTGGCGGTTTTTTATGCATTTTTTTTCATTCAAAAAAACGGCAAGAACTTATGGGACAATCTAATATTTTGAAATGTTGAATTTGGATTGTTTACTGCTGCTGTTGTTGTTGTTAATTATAATTTCAATTTCAATTTAGATTTCAATTTCAATCCAAAAACGAACAAAAACAAACAAACAAATTCGAGAGAGAGAAAAAAAAATGAAAAATTTTGAAAATTTCAAATATTTAGGTTGTCCGAAAAGTTTTCAACCAGTCATATACGTAGAAAATCATGGGAAAAATTGGTGGAAAACTTTTCGGACAACCTAAATATTTGGAAATTTTCAAAATTTCAATTTGAAATTTAATAAAAGAATTTATTTTCTATAAGACTATAGTTTAAATATAAATTGAAGCACTTTGCTAAATTCAAAGACTTTAAGTTTAATTATTTTGTTTATTTGTTTTCGTGCTGTTTTCGAAGCTTTTTTTTTTGAAGTTTAAAATTTGAAATTTTGAAAATTTGAAATTAAAAACTTGACAAAGTTTAAATATACACTCTGACTAAGGGTTATAGTAGTAAGTGGCAAAAAAACCAATTAATCAAAAAGTTTTAAATCGGCGAAAATCGTTGATTGAAAATACAAAATAATGCTCGATTTACTTAAACTATACATTGAATCAATGATGCCAAATGATTATGCCATTGAATTGATTGAAAAATATTGGAATCATTTTGCCATGTATATCATTACTGTCCCGCTTGTTTGGTATCATTTCATACAGATAATGACAACAATTGATTATAATCAATTGAATTGTATTTATCGACTATTATTTTTGTTTTATTTACTTATAATATTTACAATACATGAATTGATACGTGTAATTGGTGTCAAATTATTAACTAAACAGCTTACATTAAATGAATTGTTGGCCAATTCAAAACAATTGTTAATGTTGGCCAAGAGCTTCGTATACGATGATTATTGGAAACCAATAATCGATTGGATACGAACAATGTGGAATCAAATTCGACAACGTCAGTCATCATCAATGATTAGTGTATCGAAATTGATGGATAAATTCAAGAGACAATGACGATTGTCTGGGATATGGTTTGGTGACATTTAAATTAATTTTTTGGTTTTTTGATTTTTTTATGAATTAATAAAATCTATTTGTTAATCCATTAAGCCTATAACCTTTCCAATGATTAGTCTAAAGGATTAATTGTTTCAATTAATCCAAAAACCTGTGGCCAAATAATCAGCAGGGTCCCGTCCTGCTACTACGGCTGCGGCTCGTGACCACCATTGATTTGATCGGACATTAATAAATACTCGTTATTCGGTATCATGGCCGATGATGATGATGATGCTTGCAGCAGCATTGCCGAATCTAATCCTTCATAGAAATGTGTTTCATTTTCATTGAATTTTAAACTATTTTGATCAGCAGAATTGTCAGTGTTGTGATTGCCGCCATTATTGTCATCGATATCGACGGTTATTATTTGATTTGATTCATCTTCATTATTGTCATGATCATTGATATTCAATCTATTTACATTTATTTCATCATATAATTGTGATAGTTGATCGTATTTCTATGTGAAAACATGGGAAATTAAATCAAATGAAATTCATTAATTAAAATTTAATTAAAATTCCAATTTTGAATAATAAAATCATCTATTAGGTTGCCCAGAAAGTTTTCCACCGATTATATCGTAGAAAATGATTGGAAAATCGGCAAAAACTTTTTGGACAACTTAATATTTCGGTAAACAAATCTATACGAACCTTGTGAAAATTTTCATCCAAATAGCGGTGAAAAAATTTGGAAATTTCCATAAAATTTGGCCTATCTTCGGGTTGTAATCGCCAACATGATAACATTAATTCATATCTACATACAAGCAATTGTGTTTGAATACACATATGCATGATACAATCAAATGTGACAATTTGAAATGGAAAAAAATGAGTGAAAATCATTGAAAATATATTAGGTTGTCCCATAAGTTCTTGCCGTTTTTCGAATGGAAAAAATCAAAAAAAAACGGCAAGAACTTATGGGACAACCCAATAATAGAAATCATTGAAAAATGTATTTGAAATGAAGAAAAAGGGAATTTCAAAGAAAAATTTGATAATAATAATGAAAATAAATGGTTGATTTGAATAAATATATAGCCGAACACCAGACACATATAATTTTCAAATTGGATTCATTTGAAAATGTCAAATTAGAATTCAAGGGAATTTCATTTGATTATTCGTGGGACATTTTGATTGGAAAACTGACATAATAAAGTCCAATATGTGTGATATGGACCATTGAATTGAATTGAATTTGAAAATTCAAAGAGATTCTTTGATATTAAAATTAGAGATTCTTTGATATGAAAAATGAAATCACAGAAGCAAAAACCTCAAAGTTAATCAAAATTGAATAAATTTGAATAAATTGAATCAACAATATAGTACTGGTATTGGGTTGTCCCATAAATTCTTGCCGTTTTTTAGATTTGATTTCATTTGAAAAACGGCAAGAACTTATGGGACAACCTGATAGATTGGTCAAAAATTGAATAATATTAAATAATATTTACATTGAATTCGTTGCAAATCTTGGACATTTCATACGATAACCATTTTTCAATTTATTTAAAAAATTTCGATCAAAATTAATACCGGTATATGGTGCCATACCGAGTGTAAATAATTCCCATAAAAATACCCCATATGACCAAATATCGGATTTCGTAGTGAATTTTCGTTCCAACAATGATTCAATTGCCTGTTGTATATACGAAATCAATTGATCAATTGATTGATTGATTGATTAATTCGAATGAATTAATACATTTGTGACAAGTCCACGAATAATAACGGGAATCAAATGAAATAAATGAGAAGAAAATTCATTGATTAACATCTGAGTAAACATCCGAATATATTAGGTTGTCCCATAAGTTCTTGACGTTTTTCAAATTTTTTTTTTCATTCAAAAAACAGCAAGAACTTATGGGACAACCTAATATATATATTCAAATGTTTACTTACCATCCATTTTAATGGTAAACGTTCTTCTTGTTCTTGTTGTTGTTGTTGCTTATGCAATTGTTGATGAGTTTTACCATTTATGAAACCATTTGAGCCAAGATTATTGTTATTAATATTCATATATTTATTTGTACCATTGTTGTTATCATTAATTTTATCCGAATTATTATTCGAAATATTATTCGAATTATTTGGATTATTACTAATACCATCATTATGATCATGTGCAAGACCAAAATCACAAATTTTTACAATACCATTTTGACATAATAATACATTGCGGGCGGCTAAATCTCTATGGATTACCTATTTGTTTGTTTTTGTTTATTATTCATTTGTTTGTTTGGATCCATTGTTTTTGTGTTTATTTGAATTGGATTGAATGGAATTTGAATAAAAATAGTCGAAATAGAATTGGATTAAATAGAATTAAATCGAAATATATTCCATGAATATTCAAAGAATATGAAATGAAACAAATTCCCTTCATAAACATTAAACAGCAGGATAAACCAAAGGAGATAAATAGGGTTTTTTTTGGAAATGACAGATATTTTGGTATTAAATATTAGGTTGTCCTATAAGTTCTTGCCGTTTTTTTGAATTTTTTTTTTTCATTTGAAAAACGGCAAGAACTTATGGGACAACCTAAATATATTTGTTAATATTTATCTTTTAAATGTTTGTACTAATATTCTTTGGCCTTGTTTGATTTTTGGAATTTTTGTTTTTTTTTTCGGGTGAAAAAAAATGTTCCCAGTGGATCAAGAATTGTAAGGTTGTCCCATAAGTTCTTGCCGTTTTTTGAATGAAAAAAATATTTTAAAAAACGGTCAGAACTTATGGGACAACCCAATATTTGGCTGCAGAACGACACAGAGAGACCGAAAAACACCGATAAAGACTCGGCTAGATGGATGGCAATTTGGGGATGATGATAAAAACAAATATGGGACCAATAAGAAAATTGTTTCGCGAAAATCCTAGGAGATTATTCCTTGAAATAGAAAAATACCAAAGATTCATTCTTAGGAACAAAAGATTCGAAAATTTTGAAAGGATAAAAAGTTGTAAAGAATTTATTTTCAAAAATTTATCATCATTTGTACCTTTTTTGAAATAATATTTGAAAATTTCGACTTTAAATGTCTTATTTCCAAGTTAAATTAGAACAAACGATATTTTTAAAGTGACATAAAATTTGAAAATAAAGAGTTAAACACACAGAGAGTTTTTAAAACTCTTAAACTTTGAAATACATTAAACATTCCAATTGATTCAATAAATAAATGAATGAATGAATGTGTTGTCATTCATCATAATTGTCAATTTTTAAGATTATATGAAAGAATTGTTACAAAGAATTTTTCAAAAATTCTTCAAGAATATTCTCGAATTGAATTCATGATTCAAAAGGGTATGAAAGAGTTATCCGTTGACTTATGTGTAAATTTAATCTAAAAAATTAGGTTGTCCGAAAAGTACTGGCCGATTTTTATGAGCAACTCTATTGATTGAGCGGAATAAACTTTTAGGACAACCTTTTAAAATAGGAATTCTAAGAGATTCTTCGAATTGAAATCGATTGAATATTCCTAAGCAAATACCGAAAGCAAATATCAAAGCAATAAGCCAAAGATATTAAAAATCAAACAAAAATTCAAACAAATAACAAAGATACGAACCTTTTTACTGGCCAAATAATTCATACCATTCGATGTTTGAAATGCAAAACTAAGCAAATCTATTGTTGACAATTTATACGGACCAGTGCTGGTGCTGGTGCTGGGGCTACGGCTAGGGCTATTGTTGCTACCGCAAGGGCTAGTGTTCCACTTAGTCATTTGATTATTCATTCGATTATTTCGATTATTTTGATTATTATTAAGGTTGTAATCATCGTTAATACCATTGATGGTGGGGGTGATGATTGAACAAACATTGTCAGCATTATTTTGATTATTATCACGAGTATTTGAACAAGAATTAATTTTCTTATAATCATCAATGATGTTACTGGTGTTGTAATCATAAGAATTATTCAAAGATGATGATTTATATTGTTTACGCTGCAAAGAGCATTGATCATCATCCATTTTGACCTTGTTAATGTTTTTATATTGATGATCTTGATGTTTTGGATGATTCGTATGATTCGTTCGATCATGTATTCGATGGTGATTTCGATTATTTCGATGGTGATTTCGATTATTTCGATGGTGATTTCGATGATGATGGTTATAATCTTTATTTTGATTCATCGATGATTGCTTTATTGTTTTAATCAACGTTACGCCACCACCACTGAAGCCACCACCATCATCATCATTAATTTCATTTGATTCTAATTAATATTGATTATTCAGTCAATGATTAATATTGTAGGACACGAATATTGTACCGAGCACATGAGTTTCGTTAATGATTATTTCGTAATTTTGAAGACCAAAGAATTATATTGAATGAATCAACAATAATCATTGATGGAGAAATGGAGAAATTCAATATCCATTTGTGAGATGAATCAAGAATGAGCAGAGAATACATGGTAGGATAATTAAAGAATAATCAAGAATAATTTAAGAATAATTACAATCTTAAGGATGATAATTAATATTGAATTACATACCATCATTATCTTCAGTATTATTTAATGATTTTAATTCAAAATTTCCAGAATTAATGATGCTTTCACCACCATGACCATTATCATTAGTATCATTATCAATGTTATGATCATGATCATCGATATCGATGCAAACAAATACATCACGATTTGATTGAAGATAATTTTGTAAATTACCATAATGACAATATTCCATTATTACATATAGTTCACCTTTGATCAAACGTTGTGTACAAGCACCGAACAGATTTACGATATTCAAATGATAACCTATGAAATTCATTATTTTCAATTCACGTAGTAATGCTTTCAATTGTTCCATTGTGGCCGTATTTTTAAGCATTTTAATCGCAACGATGGTACCTGAATCATAATTGATTTGATTGATATTATCATTAATTTTACTATTTTCATAGATATTTTCATTATTATCATCAGTGAAATGACCAATAATTTGATTGCTCATCATCATATTATAAGCTTGAATGTGTTTTCGATGATTTTCATTATTATGAAGACCATAAACACTGGCACGATACACTTTACCGAATGCACCTTGTCCAAGCAATGTTTGATCAAAATCAATCATTTCCAACGATATTTCCCAATATTTATAATCATATTGTATTAAATCAATTTGTTGATCAATTGGCATGTTTGGATTGAGTAAATTTTTACGCATAACCGATGTTTTCATTGATGATGTTCGAACACGGTTACTGCCACCATAATTTCCATCATTCGTATTCGATTGTTTCAATAGATTTAAGCTTAATAGTTTTAATTCATTTTTTGCTTGCCGTTCGATACGGATACGATTTACGAGCAAGAATATGAATAATAACATAATGAATATGATTACGGCAATCAAAATAATGTAAATAATGAAATTTTCATCTAAATCACCTGGAAAATACTCATAATTACACCTTAATTATAATTTCAAATAATTCAAAAATACAGACTTATATTACAATCCAATACTTTGAGTTCGATTGTCAAATTTTTTTGCGCTAAACCATTTAAAAGATCAACGATCAATACATAGTGACCACTGTCCAACGGTGTAAGATGTTTGATGCCAATGGTAGCAATGATCAAATGATTATTATCATAATCGGATAAAATTGTATCATTATCATTTTGATCGATTGATACGGAATTATTATTATTCGAATTGTCTACATCTTGCAAATCGTATAAATATTGTTTTGTCCAAACAATCCGTGCATTATCATTGAATGAATCAATATTTTGATTCATATTGATCAATGAATACTCATCGCTGCTTTGACTATTATTTTGACTGTCAACCTTATGCCAATACAATCGTATCGATTCTAAATCATTTGGTATTGAATAAATATTCACACTGAATTTCCATTGTTGATTACAACGATATATTTGTTGCAATGATGATGACGTTGTTGGTCGGATTATGAGTAATGGTTCCTCTAAATTTTGATATTTTGAATGAAATTAAAGTAGAATTAAGATTATAGTTATGATCAGCATTAATTTCGAATCATAATTACCATAAATTTTCAATGAAAATGTCGTCATTTTCCTCGCCATTGATACATCGGTTATTATACATTGTAATTGAGCATTTTGATAATTCAATTGAATATTACTTAAGGTTATATTTTGTCGTACTTTTTCAACACCTTTCGATTGTTTAATCGTTTCAATATCATGCATTTTGATTTTGGTCAGATTGTTGATTGACTTGGATTTTGAAATAAAAAGGTGTGATTAATCAACTGATTACAATCAATGGCAATATTGACATACCTCAAAGCAAGCTTGATTTACGAAATTCCATTTAATGAAAATTTGACTTGATTGTAGTTTTTCAATCGAACATGATAGCTGATATGATTGATTTTGGAATGCATACGGACGATCATTGAAATCGATTCGTGGTTTTGTTGCATATTCAATGCCATCTATAGGTTTGGGACAAAAACAAAAATGTTCAAAATTGAAAATTCGAGGTTAAACCCTTTGCATTTAAGACTATAATTTACTTGTAAAATGTATTACAATACTATCATCAGCCGTTACATTATACGATTGATTTGTATCGGTATCATTGAGAAGCAAATACGAACGACATATGAAATGATCATCGGTAAGGTTACGTAATAAAAAACCACGTTTTGAATTGTAAAATATATTCGATTTTTTCATCACGGATGATGACAGAAATTTCCGTGTTGCAGCATTAAATGACCAATCATAATCAATTTGTTCAAATGACAAGTGTTGATGTTGATCATTGGTTGTCGTTTCACCAGCAACAACAATCAATTCCATCTGGGATTTTGATGATGATGGACGACAATTAATTTCACCAGTATGACCATAGATTGCCATCGATACTGGCATCGATTTGATGAATAGATTTTCATGATCTGTAAAAGGGGTCAAATTTGATATTTTAAAAATTCTTGAGCCTCTGGTAAATTGCAAATACCTGTTACGTATAAATATATTGAATTCATTCGACGATTCCCGGATTGCAGCTGATTGGTCGCTGATTCATTGAATTGGCCATCAATTCCATTGATATCACCATCATCAACAGATCCATCATCATCATCAAAATCATCATTATCATTAATCAAATGTAAATATTTACGATAAACACATTGATAGTAGCCAACATCATTGATTTGTACATCATAAACATCTAAACGACTTTGTCGTCGATAAAGATTCGAATTTTCATTTTTCAAAATTTGTTCATCAATTTCAACATATTCCGGTATGATTGAATCATAATATGGATGATATTCAGGCAAAATCCAAGCAATTTCCCATCCATCATCAGTGAGGGTTTGATTATCATCGTGGAATAATTCAGAATAACAAAATAATGTTAAATTTGATCCAACTTTTAAATCAATATGATTTAAGCTTTCGCTGAAATCGATTAACGTTGAATTATCATTGAAATTATTCGTATGGATTTCAGTTAAATTAACAAATAAATATGGATGTTTAATACAGTTTTCATCATCATTGTTTACATTGTTTTCATTGAACAAAACAACAGTGCTGTCAACACATTCGATTACTTTGACCTTTGAATCAATAAACACAACTAATAACAGCAATAGGATTAAGTGAATTGATAAATTCATATTTTTCGGTGTCAAAATTGAATCTTAAAGCATTTCAAACGATGTTTAATAATAACAGTGACAAATGTGTCATGTTCATTCATATACATTCAAATGGTAATGAACAAATCAAATCAATTATTGAATTATTGACAGATGAATAATGTGGACATATGACAATCAGTGAAACGAAAAGGAAATTTACGAGCAAAATGAAAACAAAATAAACACAAAAAATTTAAAAACGGAAAAATAATTGAAATATTAATCAGTGAAATTGAAATTTGAATTAAAAATTTAAATTTAAATCGAAAAATTGCGATCATTATCAATGTTAATTACATTGAATCATCAACATCATAATCATTATATTGGGTTGTCCCATAAATTCTTGCCGTTTTTTAGATTTTTTTTTTCTTTTGAAAAACGGCAAGAACTTATGGGACAATCTAATAAATATTGACAAGTGTCATTGATCTTTCATTCATTTTCATACATTTTTTTTCATTTATTTCATACATTTTTTCGTTGTTAGTTTGATGAAATAATCAAAATATTTCATTGAAATTTCAAATAATTTGTATTAATTAATCATTCAAAAATATAATTAATTATAATTAATAAATTGTTTCATTTATCTTGAAAATATTCATTCGAACGTATTTCATTGAATGATGATGGACGGCTATAAATATTATTGATATTTTCCAATATTGTACTCAATAATTGTTTAAGTGATTCATTTTGTATTTTATCATAATTAAATTTCAAATTTCTATCCAACAATAGCTTCCGTAAACTTGAACGTTGTTGCGGTTGCTGCTGTTGTTGTTGATGATTTAATGAAGAACGTTTATGTTGCTTGGCAGCTGATGGAGTCGATGTTGTCGCATCTTGTTTCACCATTGATGATAATGATGTCAGCTTTCTTGGATTCGAATTTGTAATCGTTTCATACAGTAGCAGGCCATAACTCCATATATCGGCACGTAATGGATCAAAATTATCATTATCATCGTCATTATCAATGTTATTATCGATATTAGCGGAATTCGCTTGAAAACATTCCGGTGGCAGATGATCATAATAAGAACTGTTTGTGATGGTGAAACGTTTACATTTAAGGAATCTTTCTTGATCCAGATTAAAATAACAAAATGCACGACTAAAACCAATCAATCGAAGATTATGTTTTTCATCAAATATAATGTTATCCAATCGTATGTTCAAATGTGCGATTGCATATTGATGCATAAATATTAATGCATCACATAATTGTTGAAACCATCGGCGGAGTTGATTCGTATCATTGTAAACTGTGAGTAATGTTTTCATTTTGGTCGATAGCGAACGTTTCGGTGGTAATTGTGATTGATTCATCAATTGTTGATTATATTGAATCAAATTTGATAATGTTATCGGTTCATATTCATCGAATATTGCATACATTTTCTGTTCGGTGAGGAATATATCATATAATTTGATAAAATATTGTTGATCATTTGATTGTTGCTGCTGCTGCTGTTGTTGTTGTTGTTTATCATATAAAAATCGTTGACATTTTGTCGAATGATCAATGTTCATTCTGTGGATGAATCAAAATAATCAATTAATCAATCAATTGAATGAATTAATCAAATTGGATTTACCTGATTTCATTTGGCAATTTCGACAGTACAGTAACACGACAAACAACATTTTTATGTTGTTGATATTGTCCACGATACAATGCCCATGATTGACCAGATTTGATTGCATTTCGAATAAATTTAAGATTGAAACGCGTTTCCAGGATAGTTTCATCCGTAATTCGTATAGCATCTTTAGCCTGTATCAATGGGATAATTTCTTTTTTCAACCATTCAATACGTTTTTGATCATTGACCATTGTGAACAGTTTCATTTGTTCATCAAAACGTTTACGTCTTTGAAGACATTGTTCCTCGTATAACATTCGTTCTTTTTGTAATTCTTCATCAATTTTTTTCATATATTGTTCATTCGAATCAATAGAAATTGCTTCATTATTTTCATTATTCATATTATTATCAGATGGCTGTAATGATTGATAACGATTCTTGTTTAATAACTCAATTTTCATTTCAATTTCTTCTTTCAATTTACCAATTTCAATTTCAAGACAATTTTCCATATAGTTTCGTTCCATTTTTATTTCTTTTTCATAATTTTCATCGAGCAATTTACATTCTTCATCAAATTGTTTACGTAATTTTATTTCATTTTCATTAAATTCTTTACGTAAACGTTCAATTTGTTCTTCCATAATTGAAATTTTGATTAGAAAAAATACGAAATCGGAATAATAAACGTACCAAAAATAAATCGAAAAAAATACTTTTCAATAGAAAATTTTGATTTGAAGCATAGAAATTTCTAAAACATTTTATATAATCGGATTAACATCGAATTTTAGAATTTGAATCCAATGATTTAATCGAAGACTAATTGAATAATATTTACAATGACTTTATACAAGATTAATTTCTTCTTTTCAAGATATACGAATCATATTATTATTATCACCATTACGTATAATGTTCAATGCAACATTATTATCATAATTACACGTATATAACAGATATAATGCAACATCACTATTCATGCCTAAATCAAATGCTTGCCGTATGAATGCATCAACTGTCGAAGAGAAGAAATTGAGGGTTAATAATGTTGCGAAATACAAATCAAAATATCATATAAATACCAGCATTATCATCAATCCTTTCGGGATTCGGTTTCCATATCAATTCTTCACGACAATCATCATTTTCTAATGTTTCAAGTATTCAAAGAGTTATAGATTAAACAGATCAATCAAAATTCATTGAATGTATTTACCTGATGGACGATCATCATGATAATCAGGTAATTGTGCTCTTTGATCTGTAAAATGACAAATTGAAAGACAAAACGTGGACAAATCAGGTCAAAATATCCAAAAAACAATCAAATAAAACCGATTAATCAAGCGTACCATTGACATCATCAACATGGTCATTATGAAACATGTTCGGAGAAGGCTGATGTCCATTATAATGATCACAATCTGGTGGATAAGTCATTTTTTATGTCGAAATAATCAAAATTGAAAATCGTTAAATCGAATGTTTTGTTTTGATTAAAATCAAAACAAAAATTTCTGGAAACTTTTTTTGTCAAAGTGATTTCTGGAAACTTTCCACATGGCCCAATTCAATAATTTTCAATTTTTGAATTTTAAAACTTGGATTTTTATTTTCAAATTTTAAAAATTTCAAATTTTCAAGGATAAAAAAATAATTTCCATATTCATTGACAAATCAAATAAAATGAGAAAAATATAAAATTTCAAAGATCGAGGAATGACTTGAACGAAAAAACAAAAATTTCCATTGAAAATACATGTTAAACAAAACAAAAAATAAAAATAAATAATTCAAAATTTTATAAAAATAAAATTCAAATAAAGCACATTTGGTTCATCATCATTGATGATAGAAAATAATTCAAGTTATAGTTTGTGGATGTGTTGAACCTTTCATTCATTATATCAGTCGATGTATCTGTCGATACAGTTTCAAATGTATCAGATTTGTGATGGTAATCATCATGGTCATCGGTGTATTGATCAGTCAATTTCATTTTTGACTTTAATTTTTCAGTCATTCGATCTTCACCGATGTTTGCCATGAGATTTTGAACATAAGTCATTTGTTGTATGATTAATTGATGAAAATTATCGATAGTCATCGGTGAAAATATCGATACAGATCGATGTATGAATTTCATTAAATTTTCAAAACATTTCAGCGATTTTTCAAGTTTATTTTGTTTTTGAAGCAATATACAAATATTATGACGTGCATGTAAATTATTATTATCGATACGTTTTAAAATTAGCCGATAATAATGCTTTGCAACATCAAATTGATTCAATTTTTCCGTATATAATTCACCCAAAATGAACATTGAATTTAAATGATTAGGTTCGATCATCAGTACTTGTTTTAAATGATCAATTGCTTTGAACAATGATTCTTGTTGATCAAATATAGGTGTTTGGTCAAGGGTATCGTTATGATAATCTTGTATTGGGATAATCGCTGCGTCCATTTGTTTGACCAATAACAAGGCAAGATTATAATGAGCTTCAAAGAATGTTTGCCGCTTTTCGATTGCTTTTTCCAACAAAAGCTTTGCATGACGATAATTTCCATTATCAATTTCAATTGAAGCAAAATTAAACAAAATGGTTTCATCATCATAACCCATAGTGATTAATCGTTTATAATATTTATAAGCTAAATGCTTGTGTTTTTGATATAATTGTCGATTATTTTTAATAATTTGTGCCGCGATTATCAATGTTTTCAAATGATTTGGATTTATTGATAATATTTTTTCAAATAAATCGAATGCTTCGAGGATATTGCCTTGTTGATATTGTAGTACGCCCAACTATATCAAAAATAAATCAAAATTAATTCAAAATCAAAAATTCAAATTTAAACAATTACATTGTATAATTGATTCAATTGATAATCATCGAAATTATCATGAAAATAATGTCGTAATGACGCTGTCTTAATCATTGAATTTTGATTCTGTCGTTCAGCCATCATCATCATCGATGAATGATCATCATCAATCATCATCATATCTAATTGTATACGAATCAAACGTTTTTCAATCAATTTCAATTCATTTAATTTTGTTTGATTCAATGATAATAGATCTATTAAACGTATCAACAATGTTATATATAATGGTGATAATCGATTATTATTATCATTATCATTATTGAATTGATCAATTTTCATTGTTTTTGTACTCGAATCAATTGATCGATATCTATTTTCATGTCTTTGATGATGATTATTTTGTTGTTGTTGTTGTAATTGTTTTTGCTCAAATTGATCATCATCAAATTGTCGTAATGCTTGCCAATAAACATTTTCGGCCATCATTGTATTGTTCGAATGTTTTAAATAAAAATTACCTAAATTCAAATAGCTACGTAAATCATTTGGTTCAATTCTTTGATATTTAAAATTGATTGATAGTTGATTGAAAATTGATTCAATTATTGTTAAATTCAATTCAATTTAAACCAATTCATTTGTCCAAAATAGAAATGATCATTTGAATCGATTCATTTCAAAATAAAATAGAAACAAAATCAATTATTTTACTCATTATTCGAAAAATTTGATACAAATGAATTTCTAATTTTTGCTTACCTAATCGCTTTACGATACAATTCAATTGTTTTCATTTCAATTTGTTTTGTTTGATCATCATGATCATCTTTGGCGTTGAATGCTGCCGATGCTGCTGGTTCAATGTACGATTCATATATTCGTCCTAGATTATTCAATAATTTCGTATTTGTTGGATTAACTCGTAATCCGGCTTCGAACAGTGTTTGTTCGCTTTTCCTGAGTTGATTAATTAATTAAATAATCAAATAATTAGTCAAATAATTAATCATTTAAATAATTGAATTGAAATAATTACCAATCATATGATCGTATAAATGTTCGTATGGAAAATATCGCAACAATCATGGCCAATATAGCTGTTCGTGATCGATAAATGAATCGATTCTGATCTGGTTTATTTGGGTTAAACATTTTAACATTTTTCAAATTACGAATTCGGCTTCGTCGTTGTTGTTGATCATCGTTATTATCATTATCATTAACACCACCGTTATGGCCACCATTAACACCGCCAATATGGCCACCATTAACACCACCGATATGGCCTCTAAGGCCATCATTATCATTACCATCATTACCATGATGATTGACATTATCACCAAACAACAACGACGATACTTTACGAATGATCAACATTAATGGCCATGGAACATTATTCGAAGTACTTTATTCGAATCATATTTTTGTTGTTTCGTTTTTTGATTTTTTAAGAAATTTTGAAAAATTCAAAGAAATTTTAAAATTCCATTTACGAATGAATTCAAAGTGAATTTCACGAAGAATTCCCAAGAATATTTGATGATTTATTATTATCATCAGTGTCGAGTACATTACCAGTATGAATATGAGGTGTATTGGCCAATAGATGGATCGAATATGTTTTGAACATTCATTTTTTAAAAGAAAAATAAGAAAACAAATGAGAATCAAAAGTAAACAAAAATATTAGGTTGTCCGATAAGTTTTGCCAGATTTTCTAATCAATTCCCTACGATATAATCGGCAAAAACTTTTCGAACAACCTAATATATTATTAGTGAAATATGGAAATTTTTGAGTTTTTGCTTTTTTGGTTCAAACAATAAATTATTGATAAATAAATTCAAATTTATAGAAATACAAAATATTGGTGCATTTGACAAATGTAATGCATTTGGTTCAAATTTTAAAGAAAAATATCTTACAAATGTATTAGGTTGTCCGAAAAGTTCATTCCGCATCATCATGATAGAGTTGCACATGAAAATCGGCCAGAACTTTTCGGACAACCTAATATATCAGTGCCATTAAGATATTTGGGCAAAAAAAAATGAAAAAATCTATGAGATATATGAGAAATATGAATATATCTTGATACAAATATGTATTTGTATGTTGAATGATGATGTATCTAAGATATATTTTGGATTGAATTTTAAATTTTTTAAAGAAATTTTTCGAAAATTTTGTTTCCGAAAAATTTCCGAGATTTTATTCGAGAGGAATTCTCATAAACATGGAAGAATACAAGAATATTGATTCTGTAGAACCAGAAAGTACCGGTGATTCTAGGGGCCAAGGTACAGAATAAAATGTTCATTGATTCTTTGTTTGTTTTGTCCAAACATCAAAATCTCCGAACATCATCATCAATCCATAATTCAATCACATTAAACATTTATATCTAGAATTTTCAATGGATTGAAATAATAATGGATGTAAGATGTTTAAAAGATCAGAAATTCCATTAAGAAATAGGAATCTAACAAAGTGATTGGACATTTTTTGTTTTTTAAGATTTTGATGTGGCTTTAGCCTCCGAGCAATTTTATCAAAACTAAGACATATTCCACTAATTTTATGGATGAATTATTTTAAAGGTTTATTGATGGACAGAAACTTTCCCGGTAATTAGGTTAAAATGTAGGTTTTCAGAGAGTTTCTGGGAACTTTCTCGGCGAGAAAACTTTCTGTAAATGTATAACAGTCTGTAAACTATAGTCTTATGAAAATTTACGGAAACTTTCTCGACGAAAAAGTTTCAAGAATCGAATGATATCTAAGTTTCTGGGAAAATCTTTAAGAAAATAAAACAAACAAGGTCTCAACTTACATAATTAGTTTTCGAAGATCGAATTGAGTTAATTTAATGGTTAGCAAATCAACACCGATACCGAATAATAGGAGGAAACCGATTGATGGTAAATAGAGGATACGTTCAGCAATAACAAAACCAACGGGATAGAAAATATTTGAACAAGGTATGAATGGAATAATGGTCAATGATAATGATAATATAACGCTGACGATCATCTGATTTTCATAGTTTTTGAATGATAAGTTCAATGAGTTTTTGGCCTTATTTTGATTAGATTTCAATCGCTTCATCGTGATTCGATTATTATTACAATCAATTCGAGCATTATTACATTGATCATTGCCATCATCGAATCGAATCAATCGTCGATGCCAAACAAGCCACAACCATTTAAAGCCATAATAAATCACCATTGAAAATATTGAAATGACCAACACTGTACGATAATAAATGGCGTTGAAATATGTATTCGAATGTTGATGATAATATTGATTATCATTATCAAAACGATTAAAATCAATCAATTCTATTGATGAATGTGTCCAATCACAGCTTAAATAATATGGACATAATAATAACCAAAAATGATATAATATTAGATAACCAATGGATAATATACGGCTTATTGTTGTCATTTGAATGGTAGGATTATCGAATCTGAATTTAGATTTGATAGAATAAAGATGAATTGGAATTAAATCATAATGAATGAATCATAATCAGCTGATTACTACAGTATTAAATATTGAAACAATCAAATCATTGATCAAATATCATAAATGATTTGATACAAATACATACGATTATACAAGTATTAGGTTGTCAACCGCAAAGTTTTTGCCGGTTATATCATAGAAAATCATTGTAAAATCGGCAAAAACTTTTCGGACAACCTAATATAAAAATGGTCCAAAACAATTGGGGCCAAAACGAATGAATAAATGAATCGTTTTGGCCAAAGATTATACTTATGAATTCTACTTGGCAATTCTGGGCTTATATCGTCGAGAATCGATTGTAAAACCATGATAATAATCAAAGAATAATCAGCAGAAGTATAATCAGTGAAAGAGCAATCAGAATCTCTGAAACAACAAAAATAATGGAACCGAACAATGGAACATTTGGGGAGTGTTGTTGTGTTATGTGATATGATGAAGTACATGGAATTCCTCGTGAAACATTGAATAATGGTCAGGTTTCTTCCCTACGGAAGAACCCTACGAATCGAAAAATTATCATAAAAAAGTAATAATTTCAAATATTAGGTTGTCCCATAAGTTTTTGCCGTTTTTCGAATGAAAAACAATTTAAAAAACGGCAAGAACTTATGGGACAACCTGATCTTATTACTGGCCAACTATCCAATGGTTATTATTGGTGGTGGAAACACTGTTGAAAAACCAAGAATATAAACCATAAACATGGTTCATTGGATCATTAATTGTCGCTTGAAACCCAAAGAAAAAGACTTGATTTGAATTTTTGAATAATTTCTCGGCCATTGAATTCAACGATTCTACCATTATTCGTCTTGATTCTGGAATTCTCTACCAGAAAACTCTACAATGGAACACATATCGTTGATTCATATCTTTATATCATTGTTTCGGTGAAATCAAATCAAATAATGATCATTTTTTCGAATCATTCATTTTGGTCCGACCGAATTCTAATGACCAGAATTGTGATGATCGTTCGAATGACCAGAATTTCGGCGAAAATGAAGATAAAATAATCATTAAAAAAGGATCCAAAATGTGGACACATTCGATTTTGGCCGAAAATGAATTCCAGAATTATGGCTGAATGACCAGAAGTGAAGAAATGACCTGAATCATTCAATGATTCGGTACGTTTCTGGGTAAATCATTTCCAACGAGTAATCGAAATGTCTTGGCCATACGTTCGTTCGGAATTCATTCAATTTGACACTCATTGGAATCGTTGGAAACAATTGTGAACATATGGTACATTCACAAACACACAGGCACAGACCCTGATCGAAGACAGATTGTACACATTCATACACAGATACAAATGTATTTGTACAGATATATTTGAATTGAACATACATATTGGATGTTCATCAACGAAGAGTGGCTCATTCACCGTAGTCATTTTCAAATTCGGAAAATATTGAAAGAAATCATTGATCATTGATTCTTGATTGAAAATTCTCAAATTTCAAAAATGAAAATATCCAAAATTCACCAAAATGAATGGTGAATGATCGGTAGCAATGGTAGTGAATGATAATGATAATATTAGGTTGTCCCATAAGTTCTTGCCGATTTTCTAATGATTATCTACGATATAATCGGCAAGAACTTATGGGACAACCCAATGACTGGAAACACTGAAGAACAATCAGAGAGCGATAGATTGATCGTAATTAAAATTGATGTTTACACATTGCACATTGCTTTGTAATAAAATCTCATATCTTTCCATACACACACACATAACACACACATGTGTTTAGAATACACCACCATTCATACATATGTGTGAATAAGGGGAATATTCTTAAGGATTGAAATTCGACAGAGCTTCGACAGCCGATTCTTGATATGAAATTTCGACAATTCTTACGGGAATTCCGGGTATTAGGCCTGTATGAGTAATTGAAGAATTAGACAGAATATTCGTAAGAATACACCGAGAGAATATACGTAAGAATATACCAAGGAATATGTCTCAAGAATATGTTTTTTTCAAAAATTCATAACCAAGAATCGAAGCCTATGAATTCTGTCATGGAATCGATGGATTCTGTGTGTGTGTGTGTAAATTTGCTCGGCGAGCATTGAACTTGGATGTAGAATTGAATATTAAAGTATAATGGTACAATCGTACCATGTAATGATACTATCGATTTTTTTTGCTGAAATTCGGTTCCACCGAATCGAATAATTTGTCATTGAATTTTTTGAGTATTCAAAAAGGGGTAAATAATAAGTATTCAAAGGGTTTACTCAAAATTTTCGAAATTAATTTCAATTCAAAAATAAGTTTTTTTATGGTTTTTGTTGGTTCGATCGAACCAGAATTATTTTTAACCCTTAGCATTCGATGCAATTATAGCGCAAGCAAGCCAGCAGCTCGACAATTTTTCAAAATCATATAAAATGGTGACTGAGAGGCGCCTATCGAGTTACTGCATTACATTTTATGGTGAGTGATGTTCACCGCTCGAGTTTTAAGGGTTAATGAATTTTCTCTTCATCAATTACAAGAATTATAACCAGAATTTGGGTTTTGGAATGAAATTGAATTCAAAAATTGATTTGTATATGTATATTTGAAAGGGCTTCATAATAATAATTGATTTTGGAAATTCGAAAATTTTGAAATTCAATGAATTCAATGAATTCAAATATGGTGAAAATAAATGATTATTTTCTTGTTAAAATCTGAAATGCAAATGGAAATTGGTTATCAGGTACTAACCATTCACCACCACCACTGACACGAACACCATTAAACCAAACAAATGTACCATTTGTTACCATTAGCATCATTATGAAAGCTTCAAGTTCCAAAAAACTTGGTTCATAATTGTAAAACTGTAATTCTAAAACTGAACTGGTAATGATACTTCATGATTTTAATAGTCTAAGAGACTAAGAGGTTCAAAGACTTGAACCGTTCGAAAGGGGGTAAGATGGAATGAAAATCTATGAATTCTTTGAACTCTCTAAACTCTTTGAATTTTCAATTAATTTCAATCGAATTTCAAAGAGTTTCGTCGCAGAATATTTTCTTAATTGAAAATTCAATGAATTCTGGTAATTCTAGGGCTTTTCGAGTTGAATTTTCTCATGGAAACCCTATCAATAGAATTATCTACGAACAAACAGACAGACATACATATTCAATTGAACGAATATCATTAATAATAATTCAATATGCACAAAAATATTCAAATTAGAATATATGATCTATCCATTATCATTATTAACCCATAGCACTCGAGGCATTTACAGCGCAAGCGAGCCAGCAGCTCGACAATTTTTCACACTGATGTAAAATGGTGACTGAGAGGCGCCTATTGAGTTGCTGCATTACATTTTATGGTGAGTGATGCTCACCGCTCGAGTTTTTCAGGGTTAATATGATCCATTAATTATTCAATAAAAAATTCATAATATTCAAAAAATTCAAAAAATTACAAAGGATACATACCTGTTAAATAATGGTAATGTATTATTAATCATTCTGAAACGTATAACGATTGATATGGAAAATATTATGATTAATATCGATATTAATGGTAATTTTTTCATTATTATTATTCTCGATGATGATGATAATGGTGATAATAATGATGATGATACATATTTATTGAATGTCATTATAACTGAATTAGTGAATGACAATGTTTTCGATGATGATACTGATGATAATGATACTGGCGATGTTGTCGATAATGTCATTATTGAACGATTTGAATTTTTACGTTGTTTTCGCTGTTGATAATGATGGTGATGGTGATGATATTGATGATTATGATTATGCTGCTGCCGTTGATGATGATCATTATTATAATTCGTAGGGTTATTAGCATCATTTCGAATGCTATTAATGACATTATTACCAATATTATTATTCAGATTCAGATTCAGATTATTATTATCACCATTAACATTAGTATTATTATTAATAAATAATTGATTAATACATAAATATAATAGAACAAATATTGATTGTTCTTTACAATGAAAACCAATTATTGCCATTAATATTGATAATATTAAATATTTATTATGATTATTAGTAGTGTTATTATTATGAATGTAATTATCATTATTATTATTATTACATTTAATACTTTTATTATTATTATCATTATTATTAATGCTCTTATTATTACTGTTATTATTATTATTATATAAATTCCATAATAAAATTGATGATAAATAACAAATTGCTGATAATAATTCAGCACGTCCAACAATTGAGCATACCTGATAGTGATTTTTGAAAAATAAATAGAATGAAATTAAAAATGGTTGAAAATGAAATAAATGTAAATGGAATAAATGTTAATTAGTACTGCTGGTGTTCGGTGAAGGTGGTGGAGGTCTGGAGGGGCGATTAGGAGGGCCGCAAGGGTTGGATAATGATGATGATGATGTATTCATTAACCCTGCGTTCATGGATTTTCAGCCGGTGGCAGGTAAATTTAGATACAAACGACAAAAAACAATAATAAATATTTGAATGCTGTACAGGACCCCATAAATGCATAGATTTCATGTGAAATATTCATAAATTCAATGCATTTAAATACAAAGCTCTGAACAACTGGACCATATTTGGACCAATTTCTGGCCCTTTCTGTGTTTATGGTGCATTATTCAAAGCTAAAGACACCAACAGAGATAATCTAATGGTTATCAAAGTAATGAGGCTATGGCCATATAAGCCATTTATGGTTTCGAATGAAACAAAAAAACAAATGACAGGAAACCGCTGCCAAATGTCAGAAAAATATTCTTGAATCATTTATCTTTTGGAATATTTTCCATGGAACTGAAGGCCCCAACAACCATCGAAAGTACCAAAGGTAGAAATGGAAAAATATTTCCAGAGAAAAATGTAACCAAGCGAAACGAATATGATAAAATATTTGTTTTATTTCATTACAAATATCTCTGGTTTTCAACCGTCGTCCGTAATTATTAGGTTGCCCGAAAAGTTCTTGCCGATTTTCCGAATGATTTACTATAATATAACCCTGGCAAAACTTTTCGGACAACCTAAATATTACAAAATTACAAATGCTACTAATCAAAATGGATTTAATAATCTTTGAAATGAGAGAAATGGAATGAAATTAAATGAAATTAATTTTAATCAGTGAAATTGAAATTAAAACAACGAAGAGGAATTTTTCACCCTTAAAAATTCTGGTGTACAAAAGTGAAAATAAATGAATTTTCACCAGATTAAATTCCACCGAATCCAAAAAAATTAATCAAATCAAATAATCAAAAATAATTCAACCTCATTAAACACCACCAGAACACCAGTAACCAGTGTGGATAATATGACCGCAGATTTTAGACCCTAAATTCCAGGCGGAAAAAAAATGAAATTTACCGACCGAAATACCGAATAGGGTTCGTTGGAATTTCGTGGTGAATGAATCCAGAAAATTTACCAGAATTTCTTCAGAATTCCGGAGGAATTCCTTCGAAAATCACCAGAATCCTTAAAGGAATCCTTCGGATTCCTTCGAAAGACTCAAGGAACCCAAAGAGTCAATGGAATCCACTAAATCTAAGCAAAATCCAAGCAAAATTCCAAGCGAAATTCCGAAAAGATTTCAATCAAAATCAAACGATTAATAGCCTTCAAAGAACTAATGGCTATTAGAGGGCGAAAAATGTGACAAATTTTTTTGAATTTTTTAAATATGTTTTCGATTCATTGAAATATTAGGTTGTCCCATAAGTTCTTGCTGTTTTTCGAATGAAAAAAAAATTTAAAAAACGGCAAGAACTTATAGGACAACCTAATACATTTGAATTTTTCAATTCTGAAATTTGAAACGTGACATTTGATACATATTTTATGTTGTGTGTTGTGTGTTACACAACCAATGATTATGTATTACACCATGAACAAATAATTTGATGATTCGGTACCAAAATTTCATGGAAAAATTTGAAATTTTTGAAAAATATGTTTGTTCATCATCATCCAACATTCATCGATCACAAGACACGATTACAAGCATACCATGCATTACAATGCCTCACTCAGCGCTTGGAAATACCAATGTGAACAATGGAAAAAATCAGCGCTAAACGAGGCATGCAATGATTGTTGGGCTAGAATTTGGCCCCAAATGCTGATTCATATAATCTCTCAATATTATGCATGTATGTATTATTATTATTATTATTACAATCATTGAACTAATATTAGATTGTCCGAAAAGTTTTTGCCAGTTATATCGTAGGAAAAATCATGAGAAAATCGGCAAAAACTTATCGGACAATCTAATACAATCATTGAACTATGATTTGAATCATCATCAAAAATTCGACCCGATTCAATTCGATTTTGATTCAACAAAGTTTTTCATTTATTGCTGCTGCTGCTGATGATGATGATGATGGGTAAATGCAAATATAATAAAATGAAAATTCTGTTTGAATAAGCACGAATTTCGTTTATTTCAATTGAATATTCTCCTACGAAACGAATTGAAATTCTTTGAATAAATATTGAAACTAAAATATTCTTGGCTCTCTGCATAAATGTATTTAGATTGTCCGCAAAGTTTTTGCCGGTTATTTCGAAGAAAATCATTAGAAAATCGGCAACAACTTTTCGGACAGCCTAATATTATTCTCTGTGCGAGAAAGAAAAAATTGTTTAAAGAATTTCATAGGCAAAGAATCTGACTGAAATTGGAAATTTCTTTATGGAAAAAATAAGAATTGAATTCAAAATTCTTGATAAATCTTGGTTCTGCATGAATATCTTATTGATCATTCGTTTTAGAATTTTTGAAATGAGATTTTTCAATAGAATTTACCATTTGAAATTGATTGAAATTAAATTTTTACACTTTTTTTATGGAAGAATTTTTCAATCCAAAATTTTTTAATTAAGAAATTTTTAAAATTAAAAATTTGATCAAAAATTTTCAAATTAAGAATTCTTGAAAGTGTATTAATTCAATAAACTTTTAATTGAAAATTTTTAATTTTGAAAAAATTCATTCGTTCATTCATCCAATCAGTTATTCAATTTCTTAAATTCATTCATGAATAAACGGAATTGAAGAATCAGTATAAGAATGGGTATAAGAATCTTCATTCATTCATTGAATCATTCATAGACTTTCATTCATTCAGTTATTCATTCATTCATTCATTCATAGACTTTTATACTTTCATTCATTATGATTAAAATATTCGAAGACAATTAGAAGAAAATCGAAATTCAGACCAATATTCACTGGAAAAGTGGTGCGAAAAACTTGAAATATTTCATATATGAAAAAATTCAAAACAAATTCATTCATCTCATTCACTGAATAGCTGTGTTCTCATAGCATTGTATTAGGTTGTCCGGAAAGTTTCTGCCGATTATATCGTAGGAAATTATGAGAAAATCGGCAAGAACTTATCGGACAATCTAATATTTGGTATTCAATTGATACATTCAATGCACATTCATTATTCAATTTACCAAAGATGATAATAATAATAATGATAATATTATCATCATTATATTCTATAGTCTCTATTATCACCATCATTATCATTATCATTATCATCATTATCGTCTAACCATCATCATCGATGATTATGGTTAAATGAAATTCATTGTTCATTGTTCAAAATTTGTTTTCAGTCTTCTATAAGGTTGTCCCATAAGTTCTTGCCATTTTTCGAATGGAAAAATAATTTAAAAAACGGCAAAAACTTATGGGACAACCCAATACTTCACTTTTCAAAAAGGCAAAACTATTCTTTGTTCAAGACAATAATACACGTATTTTGAATATTAGACTTCATTCATTCATTAATTCATTCAATTCAATGATAATAGGAAACCGTAAATGACGTTAAATGGATGAGCGGGAAATCACCGAAACCAAAAGAGTACCAAGACAAAGAATAATTGAATAAATTCTTTGTGGCGTGGTCCGATGGCTTGTGGTGTGTGCTTGAAGCGACCAAAAAAATTAGACGGCAAAAGACTATTGTTTGATCATCAGAATAATGGTGAATAATTGAAATGAATATGATAATTGAACAAATGTGATTCAAAGTATTGAATATTTCAATGAACAAATGAATATATGGATGACTTTCATAAAATTTTGAAGGAAGAAATCAAAACAATACAAACTTATGAAGATTGAAAAATATGAAATTGAAAATATAGGGTTGTTTAATAAGTTTTAAGGGTGAGTTTCAATCGAAAATTTGCCATTGATTATTCAATAACCGTGCTTATTGGACAATTCAGAATATTCCGAACAAGAATTAACCAGACTAATAAGTTTGAAAAAAATGGAAAAAATTTTCCAAAATTGTATATGACATTCTTCAATGTAATTCTTTGGGAGAATTGATTGGTAACATTTTGTATCAATGATTATGATTATTATTAATAAATATCAGTGATATTTGCAATATTTTCTTCCAGTTTCTCTCGCTTCATCTCGCTATTGTTAATATATTCACAGTGATTGTGATCGCTTTGAATCGATTTGCATATAATCACAGTGAAATCTGAGAGAAATAATGGCAAATATAATCATGGCAAATACAATGGCAAAATGATTGAACAAAACAATACAACAAATGTTGTGTATATTCAGATATGAAGAAAACAAAACAACAGAAAAGAACAAAAGAATTTCGGATTTTAATTAAAAACTTTTGAATTGAAAAATTGTGATTTCGATTTGAATCGATTGAATTGATCAAAATCAGATTTTGATCAAACTGGATTCAATCAAGATCTAATTGAAATTCAAATTGGAATTCAAATTGAAATTCAAATCAATTCAATTCAAAACAAAACAAGTCAAAAGAATTCAAAACAAAACATTTGCATGGAACATTTTCCAAGAATAATTTCGCACAAAATTTCACCCAAAATAATATCAATCATGTATTGAAAAATATGTCTCGACACAATAATAATAATTGCACCAGAATTTCAATTAAACAATGAAATCAATGAATTTCTTTTAGGGTTTGGACCTGAAAAAAAAACTTTGAAATTCATTGAATTCATTGAAATTATTGAATTTTGTATTTGAATCATAAAAGAAGAATACGCTCGAATACGGTGTTTGATCATTATTTTCAAAATCAAAAATTTCAATTGAAAAATAATTAATTACGATCAAAGAATAATTTTTCAAAGGTTCGAAGAAAGAAATTCTTCATTCATTGAACATGAAGACAAACCAAGAATTTTCATATTTGCATTCGCCAAAGAAATTAATTTTCAAAAGAATCAATGTTCCTTAAAGGCAGAAACCTAGATTTGAAAACCCAGAAAATATGGAACCGAGAAAAATATTGGGTTGTCCGCAAAGTTTTTGCCGGTTATATCGTAGAAAATCATTGAAAAATCGGCAAGAACTTTGCGGACAGCCTAATACATGGAGAAATAAGAGAGAATATTCAGAACAATATACAAAGAGTTATTCCAGGCCAATTATACAAATACTCTACCCTACATACCCCATACATTTTATCGAAAAAAAGAACTAGGAAGACTAGGAATTGAACTAGTATGAACAAAAATGCGTCATGATTAATGATAATAATGATTGCGAAATAGAATTTTTCAGAGGAAATTTTGGGGGTTTTGGAGAGTATTAAATAAATTGAAATAGATATGTATTGTTGAACGAATCATATCATAAATAATCAGAATTCTAAATAATAATAATAATAATAATAATTCAACACCATGTGATAATAATCATATATAATTTGTAATAATTCAAATAATAATATTGATAACGATAATTTGTAATAATAATATATTTATTTCATTTTATTAATTTATTAATTCATCATTTCATTTAATAATTTTCTTCGATTTCACCCATTTTCGTCAATTTATGCCTTCCAATGGTCCCACATTCATATTCATTCATGGAATATATGAAATATCTGTGGAAATATGTGTGTTTGTGTGTGTGTGTGTGGAACACCAGTGGTAGAAATGAGAAGTGAATAATGCAGATTTTCAAATAGCAAAATGGGAAATGGAAAACTAATAATTTTCCATTATTAATCAATGAGAATTAATCAATGTGTATTAATCAATGTGTATGAGCACAAATTCACACATATATTCAATGATAATTTAGATTTATTTGATTTGAAATAATTCAAAGTTTTCAAAGTTTGAAGCCACTGAGGTGAATTTGAGAGACGACAAGCCAACAAGAAACAGCAACAGCAGAGTGGCTGTTGATCTGAAAATGCTGACTGTGAATCATTCAAGCACCGTTCAAGCAGAAGACTATAGTTCTAAGGTGCTTCAAAAAATTTTCAGAGGTCATAAATACATACGGTGAAAGGGTTTACACGCGAGTGAAAGTTTTCACCGGAATTTTTCATAATTCGATCTTTGGCATTCGAGGAATTTTCATACTCCAACACCACACACACTAATGTTTGATCACACATACCACACACATATCACTGCTGGTATATAGTATTGGGTTGTCCTATAAGTTCTTGCCGTATTTTAAATTTTTTTTCATTCGAAAAACGGCAAGAACTTATGGGACAACCTAATAGTTAAAACTCCAAAGTGATTTAATTAATTTTCCAAAAACATTAATTATTGATGCAACGACAACGAAAACAAGTGAATTCACACATGAATAATTAATTAATTAATTAATCATTAATTATTGATTGATTAATCGATTTTTTTTGTTTCGTGGTGGTATTCAAAGGGTTAAAAGGGGCGAGGAATTTGCATAGAATTTGCATTGAATTCCATGCAAATTCCTACACGGGAAAATTTCAAAGGAAATTCCTGGAAAGTTTTCAGCCGAATTTCGAGGAAAATTCCGTGGAAAACTCCATTTTATCTCGTATCATTCGAATGAAATTAATAATGAAATTAATCAAAATCAATGTTTTAGACTTACACAATCAGTATGTATTGGATGTACGGCAAACAATGCTGTCATTATGAATGGTGTTGATGATAATTTTGGGCCTGATAACACCGTTGACGATGAAGATGCTGATACGGCCGGTATCAATGACCGGGCGTAATGCAATGGTCGATAAAAATGTTGACATAACCTATGCGTTTTATAGGGTGTGATGATTGATGGTTATTCGATCATCGATATTTGATTCAATTTGAAAAAAACGATGATAATTCATGGTGTCATTGGTGAATTATTGAATAAACGATTGATTATGGAATTTCAATGGTCGGTATAAGGTCCATACCATGTACCATGTATGTCATGCCATCGGAAGATGATCGGAAGAAATAAAAATGAATGAAAAATTATTAATCATTGAATTATTAATCAATGGAAAAAAAATTCATAAATTACGTGCCATAAATATTAGGTTGTCCCATAAGTTCTTGCCGTTTTTTTAGATTCATTTCCATTAGATTCATTTCCATTCGAAAAACGGCAAAAACTTATGGGACAACCTGATATGTTCTATGGAAATAAAAAAATACTACTTACCGATAAAATAATAATGTAACAATAAAATGTAATAAAATATTTAACAAATGATAACCGAATGGTAATAATTGATGAATAAAATAATTGAAACGAAATGTTATTATTGTTAATGGACGATAACTTTTATGGCTTAATGGCTTTTTATTTTTTCAAATACAGCAAGGAAAATCAAAAAGATTCAACGATTTTTGGTTCAGTGTTTGTTCGTAGAGAGAGTTGAATATTCGGTGAACGACCATGTTCAATGACCACCAATGTATCCAATGATTCCAATGGTTCCAGTGAATCAACGATTTCAACGGTTCCAAACGACCGATAATCGACATGATCATGTTTTGTCCAATGTTGTTGTTAAACAATGATTAGATTGGATGTGTTCACAGTGATAATGGTTATGGAGGGAAATAAAATTGAAGGAAAAAAAATTAGAAAAATTTCTTAAAATTTCAAGAAAATTTTCTTAGAAAAAAATTACATAGAAAAGAATTACAAAATAATTTTTCATTATTTCATTTTGTTCTACAATTTTCATTCGACTATCTATTAGTTTGTCCGAAAAGTTTTTGCCGATTTTTCTCATTATTTTCTACGATATAACGGGCAAAAACTTTACGGACAATCTAATAATTCACATTTTGAAAACATCATTGAATTCTTTTTTGAAAACTGGGCTTTCTTCATCGTTCTATCTATATGTTTGGTTCGCTTGTCATTTGTTTTGCTTTTTATATGAGCCTAAAAATTTATTATTTTCTTAATTTGAAAAATGATTTTTCCTTTTTCATTTTGTTTCTCTGTTCATTCAATGAAATTTGAAGAAATTCGAGAGGAAAATAGAATCATTTAAACACAGTCATTTAACCCTTAGCACTCGAGGCATTTACAGCGCAAGCGAGCCAGCAACTCGACGATTTTTCACACTGATGTAAAATGGTGACTGAAGAGCGCCTATCGAGTCACTGCATTACATTTTATGGTGAGTGATGCTAACCGCTCGAGTTTTAAGGGTTAATGCTCTCGCGTACAAAACCCTAAATTGAGTGCAAATGAAATTCTGAAGGGAATCGTTTCGAAAAAAGCAAAATTCTGAAAAACTGAAAATTCTGCGTTCGAAACAATGGAATCGAGCTAAAAGCTCGAATAATGTAATAATGAACCAACAAACAAATAAATAAACACCAACTGAAATTACAAGTACCACAAAACAAATAGAACAAACAAACAAACAGAGATGAGCAGAATTTACCCCCATAAACACAATGAAATACATGTTTCAAAGCATCATTGAGCATTAGTTATGTTTAAAATTTGACTTGGAATTCTTCATTGAAAAATTCAATTGTTTTGTGTTTGTATTCATTCATTCATTTAAAAGTTTTGAAATTTTTATATTTTGTGTATTTGTGTTTATTTACTATTTGCTTGTTTGTTTATTTGTTTTATTCAGAAAAATAATAAACAAACAAATAAATACTATATGATGAATGATGTATGTGTGTTTTTGGGTGATATATTTGTTTATTTGGCCATTTGTTTTTGGTTATTTAGTTATTTGTTTCATTGTGGATGTGTTTATGTGGGTTATTTGAGCTATTTCGAGCGCCCAAACAACGAAAAACAATCGAAAACAGAATTCTTTGATTTTCATATTGAATTCAATGTAATATTAGGTTGTCCGAAAAGTTTTTGCCGATTTTCCAACGTTTTTCAATTAGTAAATCG
This sequence comes from Psoroptes ovis, assembly GCA_002943765.1. NCBI lineage: Eukaryota > Metazoa > Arthropoda > Arachnida > Sarcoptiformes > Psoroptidae > Psoroptes > Psoroptes ovis. The sequence continues at coordinate 328,299 of PQWQ01000019.1, read as the reverse complement.
GCAAAAACTTTGCGGACAACCTAATATTTGGTCTGTGTGTGTTGTCCAGAATTTCTTCCAGAACAACGAAGAGAATTTTTGATTTTGTCATTGTATTGCTGTTGTATATCGAATTTCAATTGATGTAAGATTCCATATTCTTCATTGTTCCTTGTTCATTCGGCACATAAAACTTACATCACTTTGATTGGTAGGATTCTGTGTTTGGATATTTTTAGAATTTCATTCCGAATCATCTTCAATGATCCCGCATTGTAAGAGTCTGATGAGTTCAGTTTCAGAATTTCGAAATTCTGCAAACTCTCAGGGATTTCATTTGTGATCCGAAGGAATATTCTGGGATTGGATTCTGTGATTCGAATATTTAGATTAATATTCTCTCAGTGTAACTCTGGGTGATGGTCTTTGTAGACATTGAATTGAATTGATTCGAATTGATTCAATGATTCTGTGATTTTTGGTGTTTTTAGATTTTTGTTTGTTTTTCTTGATTCTTTGTAGTTTTGATTCTTTGTTTCAACAACAACAGAAATACATGTATTAACTGAATAGAACTATTGGGTTGTCCGGAAAGTTTTTGCCGATTATTTCGTAGAAAATAATTGGAAAAAACGGCAAGAACTTTTCGGACAATCTAATAGATATAAATAGAACAAAATACAAAGAATTGAATATGATTCATTCAAACATTGAATGAATACAAGAATCATGTATAAATGTTAGTGATGATAACAATATCATTATGTAACCGGTCATTACCATTATGGTTGATTGTGAGATGAATGAAATGAATGGATGAATGACTCGGTCTTGAAGGATCAATGTTTCCTATGATTGTTTGACCATAAAACAAACATAGGAAGAAAGTTACAAAGAAATATAAATAAGAAATAAATAAGGATTCTTATTTTTAAGAATCAAAATATAAATCTAAAAATATACAAAGTTACAGCAGATATACGAATATATAAGGTTGTCCCATAAGTTCTTGCCGTTGTTTAAATCATTTTCATTTGAAAAACGGCAAGAACTTATGGGACAACCTAATAATAATAATTTTGATCAATAATCAATGATAATAATAATGGCTGGAAATGATAAATTTCAATCATTTTCAATCAAATTGATTTCTTTAAAGTAAATATTTGATCAATGTACAACCGAAGAAACTCAGCCTTCAGGGATTCTGGCCATTTATGCCCCAGAAAAAGGCCCAGAATCGATCAGCGTTCGATTCTGTTCAAGAATTTTCAATCTAATCTGGATAATCCATCGGGTTCAATTGTTGATTAATTAATTAAATCAATTAATCAATGATAATGGACAGGGAAGAGTAAAAATTCCCCGAGATAACCCTTGATTAAATCGATTTGATTCAATTGAGACCATCTATGGGTTCATACACTTGGTTTACTTGATTTCAATAAGGAACAAATATTTGGAAATTTGGATTAATTTGGGCCCAAAATGAAAATAACTTTAGTCTCATATTATCACAGAAGAAATTATCGAAAAATGATCATATGTTTGCTGAAATAATCAAAAAAATATGACCATATGTGAATCATATGGAATTAATAATGAAAAAAAAATATTAGGTTGTCCGAAAAGTTCTTGCCGCTTAATCCGATAGAGTTGCTCACATGAAAATTGGCCAGAACTTTTCGGACAACCTAATATATGGACCAATGAATTATCAATGATCGACCACGATCATTGAAAAAGTATCAATTCTTGGTTGCCCCAAATTTTAATGGGCTTATTCTCTCTGTGTGTTTGCTTAATGATTCCATTTTTCCTTATTGGGAAAAATGGAAACATTTACTCCAATAAAAATTAGGCTGTCCGAAAAGTTCTTGCCGTTTTTTAAATTTTTTTTTTTTCATTCGAAAAACGGCCAGAACTTATGGGACAGCCAAATTGACCAAAGAAACTAACCAAATAATTTCAAACAATAATCAACTTTGGTTATCACGTTCAAAGTTTTGGATCGAACAAAGTAAATGAGGAGAAACTTTTCATTAAGAGTCAATGAGAGTGAGTGAAAGTGAATGAATGATTAGTTGATTGGCCTCGAAGACATTGAATTGGAACTGGACTGAATTCGCTGCCACCAAATAGACCCAAGACTGAACTGAATTAATAGGGATAAATCAGCAATTTCAGGGTATTTTATTCCAAAGATGACGAATTAACAAATCTTTAAGGTTGACTTGATTCTATTACAAACAACAAACAGGGTTTCAATTTCAATCATTTAATTAAGGCATACGAATCCAGAATTGAAGCAATCGGGGGCGGAAAATTGGGTCTCAGTGTCTGGCGAGAAAACTTTGAAAAATACAAATAAATGATGATAATTTGTCATTCAAAACTTTGGGCAAAACTTTCAAAATTCATTCATTCATTAAGCTATATTGTTTGTGTTTGTTGTGCGGGGGTGGATAAAGGGGCTGTCGGAGGCAGACACAAACAATGAAATGGATAATTTTCGAAAAAAAAAGTTTCAAAGTTTCTACACAGTGATTATTTGAGGCTATAAGTCAGTGTTTGTCACACAGTCATTGACTAATTGACTAAGTCATATTATTTACAGCCGATTCATTAATATCTATGACTGTAGGAATCATGATTTGATATCAAAAATTCGAATCAAATTCAAAGTAATTCAAAAGGTTTCAAAAGGTTACGCATTTCGCCAATTTTGAATTATAAATTCAAAGGGTGTAAATGATAGGGTTATTGTTTCTTCTTTGAAATGATTATTATAGAGTATTAGGAGTATTAAAATATTAAAAATAATGATAATTATAAACATACCGAATGTAATGGATGACCCCAATAATCATTAAACCATAATTGAGTCCAAGATGTTTCATCGGTGTTTACATCTTTATTATCAACAATTGTTGGACGATCATCGAAAACAAATTCATTGAAAAATGTTGGCCAATATGATAATATGATTAGGGCTAATAATATCGTTGATGGTTGAGAGATGATTTCAAAGATTTTGCCGAACATTTTCTTAAAGAAATGAATCAAATTCAAATCATTATTAGTGGTAGTAACCTGATCACCATTGATATGATCACCCTGTTGATTATTCAGTTGTTTTGTCATTGATGCTTCGACAGCAGATGATGATGATGATGATGATGATGAGGTTTCAGATGCTGAAGATGCTGAAGATGATGATGTGGTGGTGGATGATGATGACATTTGATGATAACAAGAATGATATAATGATAGCAGACATCCATTATTATAATGTATTAGCCGATATTTACAACGATAATTATGATAATAATAATTAAATTGAAAATTTGATTCAATCGTTGAAAATAGTATGATTGATGATAGAAAATCGTTTGATGGAAACATTTTTATTTTTCAATTTTTGATGTCGAAAATCTTAAGAAAAAATTCAATTTCAAATAAAAATTTCTTTAAGAAAATTAAAAATTCTTCAAGAATTGTCTTTGTTGGAGGAGAAATCGTAAGAAAATGAAAGTAAAAGAAAGAATATTAGCATATTTGGATATAAGAATATTGAATTATTGAAATTTCGGCAATATTTTAACCCCTCAAAATTTTCCAAATTTCAAAGAATGTTCTTAGAATTTTAAGAAAATTTCAATAAATTTCAAGAAATTTTACGGGATTTCAAGGAATTTCACTGAATTTCTTAATATTTCTTAATATTTTCAATTCATCAAACATTTTCGGAAATATTTTTCTTCTTTATTTCATCGCTTTCATGTCGAAATTCAATCGAATTCTCTCTTTTTTTTCAAGAATATTCTTAAATCCTTCAAAGGAGAAAATGAAATTTCAATTCTCAAATATTTCCGTGTTATTATTATATGGTGAATATTCACACATAAACACTCAGAAGATATTCCAAAAAAAAAGAACACAGGTGAAAATAATGAAATTAAAGAAAAGCAAGAAAAGCATTTGATAAATTCAATTGAATTGAATTAAATTGAATTTCCCAAAGAATATTTTCCATGTATTTGGTTGTCCCATAAGTTCTTGCCGGTTATATCGTAGAAAATCATTGGAAAATCGGCAAGAACTTATGGGACAACTCGCATACATTTTCACACATTTTTCGATACATTTTCGGCATTAATATTTCGATACAAAATACACACAGATGGGACCGTGCAGGGCAACGAAAAAAGACATGGAAAACACAAAAAACTATTAAGAAGCTAGGCACGTGGCGCTCAGAGCATTGCACATTAAGATGCCAGATGTGCAAACAGGCAGACATCGAAGCAAAGAGACCGATGGGGTCATTTGGAAATATTAGGTTGTCCGAAAAGTTTTTGCCGATTATATCATAGATGATGATGAGAAAATCGGCAAAAACTTTTCGGACAACCTAATAATTGGAGGCTATAATTTCTAAAGGAAAACTCATTGGGAAATAATACAAATAACGCTAAGCCCGACTGAAGGCAGAAAAATGTGGACCCAGGGGCAGAGCCTGGGGACTGAAATTGAATGATTTTCAAAGGTAATCATTTGAATTTAATTAATCAATGAAGCATTTACCTTTGAACAATTTTCTATGATCGGGCAAAAAATATTTTCAATTAAAAAAATAATTAATTTCTTTGAATTGAACCAAATCAAATCAAATCAAAATCGAACCAAATTAAAATCGGACCAATTCAAATCAAAATGCTTAAATTGTCAAATACAATATTCACCTTGATTCATATCAAATAATTACACTGATTCAATGAACGAAACACAATTATTGATTTGAATAGACTGAATTGATTTGAAACAACAAGGAGCAAATAATAAATAATAGAAATGAAGAATGATGAGCTTTACATGGAGGTTAAATTAATAATATTAGGTTGTCCGATAAGTTCTTGCCCAATTTTCTCATAATTGTCTACGATATAATCGCGAAAAAACTTTTCGGACAACCCCTAATAATTCAAATGAATGATGATGATGAATTGGATTGAAATATTTACGAATTTAAATTTTTTGAAAAATGAAAAAACAAAGGAATTTCGAGGAAATATTTACCCGAATAGACCCAATCAGAGACTTACAAACAAAGATGGGAAGCAAACAACACGAATAATCGTGGAAATCTGTGAAGAATCTTCCAAGATTCAAGGAATATTTAAGTAAATAATTTTGATTGATTGATTGATGGGACCGTTCATAGACAATGGCTGATGGTAAATGAATCGTTTATGCTGTGGAATAATAATAATAAAAATACGAGAAATAATAGAATTTACACCATTTGAAGTCTTTATAGTTGCATTGATTCAGCATTTAAAAAAAAAATGATTGATGATAACTGACTATAATATTTCTATTATTCAAAATTCACTTTGTTCAATTTAATTAAATATGAATGAATGAAGCAATGAATGAATAAATAAATATTCACACACACCAAGTATACACACACACACGAATCAAACATTTTACAAAATAATGCATTGAAATACATGGATAGAATTTGAAATTTTCGGTTGGAAATTCTGCTGGAATTCAATGTTATTCAGGTTCATTGATTTTGATGATTTACGAAGTTATTCAGCAGGAATTCGTGGAGTTATTAAAAAATTTTCAATGTTGACAGGTACATTTGTTGTTGGTCATTGAAATCGAAGCTTAATTCTTAATATTTACAGAATAATTTGTTGATAATTATGTTTACAAGTTAAGAATTGATGTTATTCTTAACAAAATATTCAAAATTTCACAAGTTTACGAAGCCAAATTAACACAATTCAAGACAATTCAATTATTCATGAAAAATTCTCATACAAATGCTCGATAATAATGTCGATTAGTCTCGGTGAATTGATTTGTTTCTTGAAATTTCAATGATTGAAACAAACGAAATAGAGTTCAATTTGAAAATTGAAGAATTTCAGCGAAGAATTTCAATTCCAAAGATGGTCAAATACGGAATATTCATAGAACATTGTTCATTACAACCTACACGCGCGCACAACGAATATAAAAAGACAAATACACAGTTATGATACACATTTAGATGTGATGATGATGATGATGATAATGTGTAACTGAAAATGACAATGTCAGTAATAATAATTATAAGTGAACCAAACAAAAAATTCAAACAAACAACAAGAAAAACGGCGAAATTCAAATGTGACTAAATAAATTGACTTCAATGATTATTTTGGCATTCGTTCGTTTCTGGTTCATATATCGATTCGAAACCAAGATATTTGATGCTTTTGTAATTCGCAAAACCAAAGTAGGACCTAAATAAGCGAATAAAATGTTATATGGTCTTGATGTTGTTGGTGCCCTGAAGAACATATAGAAACAAGGGTCTACCAGCGGCAGATCATTGAATTCATTTCGGAGAATAAATGCGCATACATTTAATGGTACTGGCTGCTAGCAGTTTGATTCTGGAATCGATTTCCAAGAACCGATTCCAGAATCCGCATGCACCAATCTCTTTTGAATAGAAATGAATGAATTCGGAATCTGCTATGAACAATGAACCATGAACCATTCAGCCATTGGCTTGCAAATGGGAACAAAACGATTCCGGTACTGATAATACACATAGACAGACACATATAATGGATATCGTGATATTAACATATGCGCTATACAATGGAAGATGTTCGAGCATTTAGGGGCATAGATTTCAAGCTATATTCTTGATTTATGTTACACGAGAATCATTTTTCTCATTGAATTACATAGAATTCCAATTCCTCACTTACACACAGAGAATCTTCGGAGAATTTTTCATTTCATTTCATTACATTCAGACATATTATACATTCAATATTAAATGAAATAATAACAAATGTAAATTTTGTAGAACAACAAAAAATTGAAACAATTTTTTGAAAAAATTGAAATTAGCTTTGTTTTGGATTCATTTTATTCGTTTCAAAACACACACAATGACAGTTCATATATCAGTGAAATATCATTGAAATATCACTGAATTGAAAAATTTGAAAAATTGAAAATTTCATTTGATTCACCCGAAAGTATTAAGTAAAGTAGCCGATTTCGAGATTTGATTGAAATAATTATCAATAATTTGCAGCAATTTAGGCCAAATGAAGAATTTGTTGAAGAAATTTCGAAAGTTCTCAGAGAAATCTTCAAGAAATCAACAGGGACATCAAGCATAAACATCAATTTTGTGAAGATTTCAAAGATTTCTAGGGTCAAAACTCACCTCGTACAAACACTAATGTCAAAACAATTTCAATTTCGATGCCTCTGAAATGATGATAACAATTATAAGGGATCGTAAGCATAAGAAATACATCATTCGAAACCATTTAAAACCTTTAGATTGACCACATTCAAACACCAATCACCAAACATCATCATAACGATTCATTCCAGGACCATTCATTCAGTTGTGTTTGATTTGTTTATATTCGTTCAGAAAATATTTGTATTTTGCTCTATTTTGCTTTATTTTGGCATTTTGAATCAAAAATACCAGCGATAATCCAAGACACAGTGTCTAAGGGTGCTAGATTTAACACCAAAAATCTATGGGAATTCAAAATCTAAGGATTTCAGAATCAAATTCTTTACTGCTGCTGCTGTTGTTGGATGTTTCATTCAAAATCATTTATAATTATAATAATAATAATGCTATGGTAATATTATACGATATGATATGACCTCCAACTGTGTGTGTGTGTGTCTGTACAATGTGATGTGTTGTATTGTTGAATTGTATTAATGTATTAGGTTGTCCGAAAAGTTCTTGCCGATTTTCCAATGATTTTCTATGATATAATCGGCAAAAACTTTTCGGACAACATAATACATTTAATATTTGATAATAACACTAATAATAACAATGATGATAATAGAATTGAATTTCACAGCTGAAATATATTTCAGCTGTGAAATTCAGAACAAAAAAAATAAAAATCAAAAACAGATATCAATAATAAATTGAATTGAATTGAAATGAAATAGTAAAGTGAATGGATGAATGAATGAATGAATTGTTCTGTGGAATTCAGAAATGCAGAGAAGAAGAACGATTTCAATCTGTTTAAAATGTTCTGGTGTGAAAAAATGTGTGAGAATTTCAAGGGATTTCGGAGAATTTCTCAAAGAATTTCGAGGAATTTCGTGGAATTTAAAAAGAATTTCAGGGAGATCGAGGGTATTTCAAAGAATTTTGAGAAAATTTAAAGGAATTTTGAGAAAATTTAAAGGAATTTTGAGAAAATTTAAAGGAATTTTGGGGAATTTCAAAGAATTTAGGGTTCCATTCATACATATTCATTCAAACAAACATAAAATATAAAATCAAACAAGATCAATGGATCAATGGATTCAATGGTCATTTTTTTACTTTAAAATGATTGAAATTGTTTTTTTTCTATTTGAATTAATTCAATGATATTTATCATATGGATATGTGTTCCGAAGGTGCAAATGTTTTATGAAGGTATTGGAAATGTATTTAAAGCTCCTCAAAAGGTTTTACGAGAGTTTCGAAATTCTTTGAAAAAAATATTTAACAAAGAATTTAACAAGGAATTGAATTTTCGAAAGAATTTCAAAAAGCGAATCAATTCAATTGATTTTTTATGATAATCAAAGATTAAATGATTAATCGATGAATAAATCAAAGAATTATATCAAATGGATTTGTTGAATCAAGTCGAAATTCAAGCGAAATGAATTAATTAAATGCAATAAATCAATGTATGGATTTAAGAAAATATCATCGATACGATGATAAGGTAAAACACAGGAGAGAGAGAGATTAATGAAAAGCTTCGAATGAAGGCAAAATTCATTCATTAATTCATGTCTTATCATTTGAAAAAGAATAGAAATTGAAATAAATAGAAATAAATGGGAAAATGATTGAGATTAAGGAAACAACACAACAACATTAGCGATAATCAATGCTATTAAGCAGCAATAGTGCATCATTATTGTAATTATGATTATTTCATCAAAATAAGACGAAATCATAATCATATAATAATCATGGAATAATCATAAGAATCCCTAAAATTAAATGAATCTGAAGTAAAATGAATTAATAAATAAATAAATACGATTCAATATAAACTAAATGAATGAAATAATGACAGATTTTTCCTCGTCATAATTCGTTTCATTGAAGAGAGATATGAAATATTTTCATTTATTTCAACCCGAGTAATTGGCCGGAATTTTGCCTGAAAATCACCATGAAAGCTGTCGTCGTTTCTCAGATTTCTATTACTCAAAGAAAACCAATGCCCGAGCCAGACTCGGGCTTGGCAGGATCGATGCAAAAAATGAAAACGAGAAAATCACGGTCATAGACCGTGTAACGGGTCGAATAATATGAATTTTATCTTGAAGAACAATGAAATGTAATGAAATGAAATGAAAATATCGCTTTATTTATTTATTTAAAAGAAGTAAATCATAATCATAATGAATCATTATGATTCTCTTTAAGCTAATAATCAAAATAATTCGTAATAATTCTGTAATAATACGTAATAATCATTCGAATTTAATCGTACAATTAATAATAATGAAACACTAAGACAATTGTTTAATCAATGAAATAATAATAATTCAATTATTTCGATTGTGTTTATGTTCAAAATCTCAAGACCTAAGACCTCGGAACACAGGATTTACGTTCATTCAATTTTACTTGGCTGTTCAGCACAAACAGACCCTAATCACTGTGATTGTTTCTACCAGAGTCATCAAGATAGATTGATTACGATAACTCTGGGAAAATTGATTTAAATGATTCAAATGATTACTTTGATCAATTAAATTGAATTGAATTAAATTAAATTTAATTGAATTAGATTTGATTTAATTCAATTTTTCAGATATTTCAAGTCATTTTGAAGAAACTGATTTAAAATTCAATTTGAAAATATCATCATTTATTAACCCTCAGCACTCGAGGCATTTACAGCACAAGCAAGTCAGCAGCTCAACGATTTTTGACACTGATGTGAAATGGTGACTGAGGGGCGCCTATAGAGTCACTGCATTACATCTTATGGTGAGTGATGCTCACCGCTCGAGTTTTAAGGGTTAAATTATCAAGGGAAAATTGACGCTGCAAGCTGTAATATCAAATATTGCGTAGGTGATATTTGTATACAACACATATATTAGCTGTGTAAAATATTGTATAATATGCCCTAAGTGGCAATTATAATACAACGATGTCTTAGACTGAAATAAAATTACCGAAACGGAGCTTTAGATATGAGATTTCAGGCCGGATTTCTTCGTAGAATTTATTATCAAATCATTGAACTTTCTACGATTTGTCCTTTGTCCATGGACAAGGGACAAGTCTATAGATATTCTTGCATTGATTTCAATGACGGTCCAAACGATCAAGTTTCACGATGAACAGATCATAATCATGAAGACAGACAGTTAGGAACTTAAAGGGTCGAATATGCTCACAAATCGTTCGGAATAATTGTGACAAAAACATGGGAAAATTGTCAAATTGGCTGAATATCGACGATTTTCCAATGTATTAAAAGGTAATTTAAGGGCTCAAATGAACGCCGACCGGCTGTGACAATTATCATTTAGATATGAATCAAACAACTACTCATAAGCAAATCGATATTTCTATGGGAAAGCGAATTGATTTTCTCATTTTTAAATGATTAGCCAAAGAGAAAATATGACAAATGATTGATCGACACTGACAAATAACTGTCTACGTCGAATAATCAATTTTTCGGTATCATTTACATGCGACAATTGATAATGTCACAAACACACAATTAGATCCTTGACTAATTACACAGACGAATAATGATGATTATGATGAATCAAACGATTCTCAAAATAACAATGAAATCAATTCATTTTCGGTTTGTTTGTATTACGAGTTAATAATCAATAATTAATGAAATGATTCACCGTCAAAATGACAAATTGAAAATTTATACATTAATAATATACATGGAAAGTAATTGTATTGTATGAAAATGTCAAAAAAATAGTAATTCATGCTAATTTGTGTGTTTGGCCAAAGTATTCGGTTGTCCCATAAGTTCTTGCCGTTTTTTAAATTTCTTTTCATTCAAAAAAAACGGCAAGAACTTATGGGACAACCTAATAGAATGATACAAAATATGATGAATGGATTTGATTTTGAGCGGGAGAGAGAAATGATTTGATCAAAGATAAGATTGAATAATGAATCTTTTTCGGGTTGAAAGGTGGTCCAAGACCCAAACACCAGCCATGGAAAAAGTTGATTTAGAAGCCAGAAACAAATACACAAAGAAGCTTTAGCCTTGATACACAAGGATAATGGAGAAAATTTGCGAAATTTAAAGTAAATCCAGAATCGAAAAAGTTTTTCAAAAGTTTCCCAACAAAAACCTTTGAAGAATCTTGATCAATTCTTCAAGATGTGCTCATAAGAACCTCGGGAAAAAACCTCGAAGAGAATCTTTGGAAATTCTTCAAGAAAACCTACAAGAAAATCAGCGAAAACCCTGAAAATTTTCAAGGAAATCTCCGAGAAAATACTGTCGGAATCTCCATAAATCTCCTTGAATAAACTTTATTTCATAAGTGAATCAACCTAACTAAGAAACAAACAAATAATCCACCGTAGAAGAATGACAAAAGAATTTTGTTTATTCATATTCATATATTCATACATTCAATGCATTCATTGATTATTCAAAATTCATATTTTTAATGTTTTAGATTTTTCAAAGATATAAAACTTTTGTGAAACAAACTATTTTCAAATAATAAAATGTATTCAAATGAGAAAATTCATAGGTTGTCCGAAAAGTTTTGGCCAATTTTCATCCAGCAACTCTATTTTGATTAAGCGGAATGAACTTTTCGGACAACCTAATATATTTCGGAATTTTGCTTGTGGCTTTCTTCGAATCTTTGAAAGTATTATTGTAAAACGAACCAAAACATCTGAGCAAACTTACATACAAACAAACAACAAATGCACTGAACGAATAAATAAATAAATAAACGAATTAATAAACAAACAATGGCTTAAAGTTTAAGCCTTAAACTTTTCATTTTTTAAAGATTCAATGAATATTCTTCCTAAGATTTGAGAAAATTTCCAAAAGTCTTGGAAACAGAAAAAAAATCCCATAAAAGTTTTTTGTTTTTGGGTAAATTTTGCCCAAAGAATTTAAGGGCCACAAAACTTGAATTTCATCAGTTTATTTCTCAGCCAAAATTTTTGTGAGTTGGCTCGAACCTATAGCCTCATACATAGCCCTCTGAGCACAAGGCTCCTTGAATATCATTTTTCTTTTTGAAAAAATTTAAATCAAAAACAAACAAAAATCAAGTAAAATATGATCAATGATATTCTAAGGGGTTTGCTTGGGCTGGTTGTTTGTTTGTTTGTTTATGGAATAATAAAGGATTTCAAATTTTTTGTTGATTTGAAAAACTTGTGTTCGCAAGCAAGGATTTCAAAGTTTTCAAAGCTTTCGAACCCTACCAATGCAACACTGTGTAAAGGCTATAGCCTTTACATGCCTAATGAACAAACAAACAAACAAACAAATGAACCAAAATGAAGAAAATAATCATTAATCTAATATGTAAACATATGTATTTAGGAGGAAGAAAATATTGGGTTGTCCCATAAGTTCTTGCCGTTTTTTAATTTTTTTTTTATTCGAAAAACGGCAAGAACTTATGGGACAGTCTAATATTTCATTTTTCTTGAAATGATTTATCCTTGGAAAATGATTTCCCTAGAAGAATTCATAGGGCTATTCATGTGTTTCAAAGATTTATAAGGTTTGTTTATACTTGTTTGGTTTGTTTATAATTAAGATTAATACATTTGTTTATTGATTGATTTTCATTCATTGAATTTCATTTTGTTCAGATTTTTGCTTTTTAAAATGTTATTACCGAAGATTAGTTTACTGGGTACATTCATAGGGTTTTCATCAAAAGGTGGAGGCGCAAGAATAGCAAGGGCTGCAAGAATTGCAAGGGGCTGCAAGGAGTTATGTTTCAAAGAAAAAACAAAAAATGCTTCAAAGGCTATTCCTTTACTCCACGGTCGATGTTGACCAATGAAAAAATCTGCAAATGACAGAAATCAATGAATTTTTTTTTGTGTATTTCATGATTCGATACATTTTATTTACAATTCATTACGGATTCATTTATAGAAAAATCTAAAATATTATTATATTATTATATTATACACACAGAGACAGAAATACAATGAAATGAATTAATGAATTGAAATATAATTATTATTATTATTATTATTATTTACAAATGTATTACAATCAAATCAAATAAATAATGATTCAAATGAATTGATTTAATAAATCAATTGATTTTTTGGTATTTGTTGTTTTTTTCAAAGAAATTAAAACCACATTTGAAACATTTGTATTGGAAATATATTAAGTTGTCCCATAAGTTCTTACCGATTTTTCAATAATTTTCCAACGATATAACCGGCAAGAACTTATGGGACAACCTAATATATATATTTCAAATACAAATGTTTCTTACATAAACAACAACAACAACAAAAAAAATGCCCAAATTCCAAATGAATAATCAATTATCATGAATTAAGTAAATTATAGAATATTCTGTGATTAACGATTATTCTTCTGTGTACCAGAAGAATTTCGGGGCCAAAATATTGGGTTGTCCCATAAGTTCTTGCCGTTTTTGGAATGAAAAAAAATTTAAAAAACTGCAAGAACTTATTGGACAACCGAAAAACAATCAATTTGTATTAATTGAAATACAATTACAACTGCAAATATTTGGACAAATTACTCGGGAATAAATCACACACAGAGAGAATAATGTGTCTATTGTCTTTGGAATCGAAGATATCGAAGAAATCAAAGAAATCAAAATCAGAAAAAATAAAAAAACACTGACCATAAACCACAGACCTAACCAAAGACCCTGAAAGACAAGATATCATATGAGAAGAAGAAGAGATCCAGATGAATATGTGTCCAGAACATTCATGGATTTCACTGGAAAAATGAATAAAGGAATGAATCAATGAAAGTTTATTGTTTATTGTTTATACGAATTTCTGGAATTTTAGTGGGGGGTGAGGGGAGGATAATCAAGATGAATCGTATTGGAATTCGTACTACGAAAGAATTCCTATTTTCAATTATTTTGATCAAAAGTTAATTTATGAAATTAATATTAATGATAATCAAACAATTGATGTGATGGAATATATTTTGGGCAAAGAATTCGTAATTGGAATTCGCATGGAATTTTTTAGGTTGTCCGAAAAGTTCATTCCGCTTAACCAAATAGAGTTGCTCATGAAAATCGGCCAAAACTTTTCGGACAACCAAATAATATTTCAATTATTTCATTTACTTTTTTTTGGCTTAGTTATGATAGTCATATTTATTATCATTATTTGAGTTAATTCAATTTTTGTTTTTGAGTGAATTAAACCAAAAGCTAAATTGAATTTGATTTTGATTTTTGTGGTTATTTGAAAGTATTTGTTGTTTTCGAATAAATATTATGAATGAAATGAATATTAATGAATGGATGAAATTTCAAATCGAAAGTATTCATTCCATTGATATCTTGGTGAATTGAAAAGAATTTTGATTTTCGAAAATATTAATTCAATCAACACAGAGATGGATTGGAAAATTTGGAAAATTCCATAATCAAATCAACTTTGAGTGTATCGAATTGATTTCTAAATGAATCAAATTTTCAAAGCGTTCAGACACCAAGCGTTTTAGTATTTTTGACAAATCAACACCGAAACCCTGCAATTGCAACTGGGGACCGAAGATTCCAATTAATTCACTCGATTCTGGAACCAGTTTGGCGCCACAAATCAACCGAACTTGACTAAATCAAGGCTAAATCGACCAATCAAACCAAACCAAATCAACGAAAACAAGTAAACAATTCAATTCGTTTGATTTAAATTCAAAATTTTCATCATCATAATTGAATTTAATTAAATTTAAATGTAAATTTTTTCTTCGATTCTGGATCTTCCAATCAATTTCAATATAATCAATTCAAATAATCATTGATATAAACAACATCATTAAACATTTACTGTTTTTTGGTTTCACCGAAATTTCACTTTGTCAACGACTGATTTTGGATTCTGGATTCTATCGAGAGTTGTGTGAATTCGGTAAACAAAATTGACAATATTGAAACGATTGTCAAATTGAATTCATCCTGAATTCAATGAATTCGTTTAGAATTAAATAGATTCGTTCAGAATTAAATAGATTCATCCAAAATTCAATCAAAAAAACAAAAGCATTTCATCTGTCGCCAATAGTTGAAATTCTCCAAAGATATACTTTATCATTCATTTAATTTAATTCAGTTTTCAATGAAACAAAAATTCAAATTACAAGTTTGATTGGTTCACAAAATTTCTCATTGAAAATATCAGAATTGCATCGAGCATTGAACATCGAAGAAGATGAACAGAAATAGAAGGAAAATATTCAATTGAATTGAATTAAAATCAATTCAGACTCAATTTCGGATTTAATTTAATTCAATTCCATCGAAAAACAAATAAATTCAAATAAATAAATAAATAAAATATCAGAAGCAGATCAAGGGTCTTTGCGCTCGGAAGGCGCCGTACAGGCACCGAAGGATTCATTGTTTTTCAATCATGAAAATGATTCAACAGGATAAGATGGGGTAGTATAAGGTTTGTTGGGGGGGGGGAAATTTGACAAAAATTAAATCTGAAGAAGAAAAAACATGAAAATTGAAAAGTTTAAACCAAGAAATGTGCAAGATTAGATTGAATCGGATCAAAACTTCGAGCTTAGCGTGTTGAATTCGAATCAATCAAATAAATTGAAAAATCGAAAGTAGACACGAGTTCCTGGGGAATTAGTCCCTTGGAAATGCACCCAGAGAAGAGAATAGTCGGGGGTAAAGTGGGTAAAAATAGTTTCGGGGACCCGAGTTAAGAGTACCAAAAGAAACACCGGAAACATTGAAATGACTTTTGTCATTTCAATGTTTTCCATTGAAATAGATCACAATGGATTTGATTCAATGTTTCCGGTGAATAGTATGAATTCATCGATTTACTACGAACAACAACAAGAAGAATCTCGGGATTTTCAAAAACATTCGAAATGAAGCTTTGTTTTCATCAATGAATCAATGATGGAATGAATCATCGAATGAATCATTTGTTCTAAGAAATCCGTGATAAATTCAGTTTTTGGCCCGGGAAATTCTTCAAAATTCTTTAAAATTTTAAAAATTCAAAATAATCGAATTGCTGATTCAAGGAATTTGGGCTAATCGTGAATTTCATTGAAAATTTCAAAAATTCACGAAAATATCCAAAAATATTCGTAAATATTTTTGGATATTTGAAAATTTTGAGTTTCCTCACCACCCTGTGAATCCTTGGCTCCCGAAAGTAAACAAAAGTTTTCATTTATTATTGGAATTTTCATTGAAAATTATTGAATCAATGAATGAATGAATGATGAACTGAGAACATGGTAATAATGTTTGACTAACTGATGAATGATGATGATGTTTGGAGAAATACACTGGGAAAAATAGTTACCGAAATATTTCAAGCCCCAGGGCAGAACGAAAATTTTCTGCTCACTGAATTACGTTGTAATTTCACGAACAATAAATTTTTCAAATAACTTATATTAGGTTGTCCGTAATGTTTTGGCCGATTTTCATGTGCAACTCTATCGCTGATTAAGCGGCCTGAACTTTTCGGACAGCCTAATTATAATAAAAATTGAATAACTTGGTACAAAATTACCATTTTTTTCAGGGGTAAAAATGGTGTTAACAAGGCACAAATATATTTTGTTATTTATTTAAACTTATTCAATCATATTTGAATTATTGAAAAACATGGTTATTATGTGTCGAAAATGTGTGATGGTGTTGGTGAAATTCTCGAATCAAATTTTGGAAATTTGAAAATCAAAATCAATTGATTTTGAATTTAAGAATTCAAGGGGCAGAATCCTCGCAAATTCCTCATAGAGACCTCATTGAAAACTCTGATCAAAGACTTTGATCAAAGACCCTGTGAATCGAAGAGAATAACAAAGATTCAATTTGAAAGCTCATCGGAATTCTTCGATTCTTTGAAATTGTTTGATCCTTTGAAACTCTTCGATTTTTCAAAATTCTTTAAATTTGAATCTACCCAACTTTGAATGACTTCCAGTGTGGTTACATGACTTACACTAGAAATATTGACTCATGGGAGCGAAAGGGGTAGAATTCCCAAAATTCAAAGAATTTCATATATTTTGTCTTTGGTTGCCCCGAAGCAATCATAATTCTTTGACATTTGTTCTCTTTTGCTTCGTTCTTTCGAAAATTAATTTTAAACGGAATCATTTTTTTTTTTTTTTTTGAAAAATGAAAGGACAAAGACCTTGGCAAAAAATGAAAAAGTTCAAATCATTTATTTCGTTTTGAAATTGAATTGAATCGACTTGAATCGAACAGAGAACAACCAAAGGAGAGGGAATTGCGAAAGGCAAAATCAATCAATCGAACCGGATATTTGAAAATTTTGGATGTTATTAACAGGGTTACATGCTTTTGGGGTCCCAGAATTTTTTGGGCCCCAGAATTCCTGATTCTTATGTTAAGGAATTAAGGAAAAATCTCATTTTTCATATTGGCAAACACACTGAATTATTAGGCTGTCCGAAAAGTTCATTCCGCTTAATTACAATAGAGTTGGCCATAAAAATCGGCCATAACTTTTAGGACAACCATAATAGTTTCTGTGTGTGTGTTGATTTTTTTTCTCTGAAAATTTTGAAATTCTTTTAAATCAAAGATTTTCAAGATTTTTCTTAGGCCCAAAGAAGAGAATCAAAAATCTTGAAATTAATTGAATTTGACCATTTATTTTTCTCTGCTTTGTTTCTAGGGTTATTTGGGCTATTTAAGCCCAGAAATGAAGGGAAAATTCAATTTTCAAATTTTCAAAATCTTCAAAAAAACGAGTGTTTAAGACGTATTAAAGTATTGAACAAAACATCAAGAATGTTGAAATGTGGAGAGAAAAATAATTAAATTTCTGAGACTTTTCAAGTATTTAATCATCTTTAGTTTTTAGGGAATTTTAAAGTATAAGGGGGTTGAATACTGGGGTGAATGTTGGGAAATTAAAACATAGTTCAGTGGTCAAAAACAGAGGTACAAGTTCGAGAGATGCTTCGGAAAGACTGGAAGCCAGGAGAGAGATGGGAGACGCCAGGGTGGACTGGCAAACGGGCGTCATCGAGGTGTATGAGGGGTTTGGGGGACATTTTGTGAAATTTTCAAAGAAAATTTCCGAAAAAACAATCGATTTAGGGCCAGTACCTAAGAAGATTGACCCCCTTAAGACCCCTCGAATACTACCGATTATCAATCAATTGATTGATTGATTGAAAACATGTTATCAAACCTTTTAAAAACAACAATAAAAGCTTTAATAAATGTTTAAATAATAATGTTTTGTGAAGAGGTTTTAAAATTTGGAAAATTGAAAATTGAAAAAAAATTTAATCATTTTCGTACTAAAACTGCTGGTATAGCACAAGTGCTTCAATAGCAGATATATGTTGGCAGCGCTATGGCGCTGCTCAGCATTTTTGAATTAAAATTAAAAAAAAATTGAAAATTGCCCTGGAAATTGCACTTAAACGGGGCTTGAATTGTTTTTTTTTCGGGTACAAGTGGGATTGGAACAAGCCATAAACATTCAAAGTACTTGAAATTATTACTTTTGAACAAGTTTTATTTTCTCATCATTTTTGGAAGCATACATCACAGATATGAAATGCAAGGACAAAGACCTTGGTAAACAAAGCAAAGCACACTGTTGGCATTGATAAAACATTGGGGAAAATCGATGTGAAATTCGAGCGATGATGCGAATGGACAATTTGGAAATATTTGAAAATATTGAAAAACTTGAATAAAATTGAAAAAGACAATCGAAAACAATTTGAGGATGGTAAATGATGAAGGACAATTGGCTTAAATTATTTAAAAAACTGAAAAATTCTGAAATCAAATTGAATTAAATATTCGAAATAAATTTCAAACAAAATTGAATGATAAATGAATGAATGAAATGATTATTATGGGAAATGTAAATAAAACAACAAACGAATACGAAATATTAGGTTGTCCGATAAGTTCTTGCCGATTTTCTCATGATTTCTCTACGATATAATCGGCAAAAACTTTTCGGACAACCTAATAAATCGACAAAACGAGTGGATAAAACAAAATATGTAAGAATTATGACACTTACCAGAATTATGAATTGTTGAGGAATAACGAATTAAAGATTTAAAGATTTTAGATGAAATAATTTTTTATCGACAAAGAAACATTCTAATAAAAATATAAATAGAACACAATTGAAATTAAATGATAACGACATTATAAAGTGACCAGCTTGCTTGTTATCGATTTGTATGCTGTTTATATACTCAATTTATAGTCAACACATGAGTGTATGTGACTCAGATGTTGTATGAATTGACTTGAATTGACTGTGTTGTCTTCAATGACAAGCTTCAATATTAACCTTGACTGTAACACTACTCATAATATATTACTATAGTCTCAACAATCGGCAACAATGAATAAAATGAATGAATATTCTTGTCATTTCTTAAATTATGACAATTTCATTGTCAATGACATTGGAAAAAAATGAAAAATCATTCAAAATCTGTGAATCAGAGGTTTCAAAACCAAAGGTCTCAAAGAAGACCCCAGAATCTTTGGCAGAGACAATTTCAGCGCTAAGAAAATTGGGTAAGCAAAAATTCTTGGAGAATTCTCTGAAGATTCTCTCTGAAGATCGTCTTCAAAGACAAATGCATCAAAATGAATAATTTGGCTCCCAGAATCTTTATTATCACAACGAATACAGAATAATTCATAATTTGATTCATTTTTTGATTCATACATTTCGGTGTTAAAACTTAATAATGCGAGAGAGAATTCTAAGAATTTCTAAGAATTTGTCATCAAGAATTAAATCTTTGAATTTTGAAAAGAAATGTACGTACATATACACAAATCATTATTGTCATTAGTGTTATTATTATTATCATTATTATTATTACATACATTCATCATAAAGAAATGGAAATATTTCATTTTTTCATTTTCATTTTCTGTAAATTGACATTTACATATGTTTTTATAAATTTAGTAAAAATCATTAGAAAAATGAAACAATATTTTCATCTTATGCATATATAATAATAATAATTATATTCAAAATCATTTTGATATTAGATTGTCCGAAAAGTTTTGGCCGATCATCATTGAGCAACTCTATCGGATTAAGCGTAATGAACTTTTCGGACAGCTTAAATAGAAATATATTCGGTTGTCCGGAAAGTTTTTGCCGATTATTTTTTTAGAAAATAATTAGAAAATCGGCCAAAACTTTTCGGACAACCTGACATGTGTAACATGTGAAACACATATGTAAATTTATTACCAAGAAAAAGAAATAAATAAATAAATAAATATGAATAAAAATAAATTAGATTAATCCGATTATTCATATGTCTATGTTATGGTAAATAATGAAGAATATTCAAGAAAATTGCTCAAGAAAATATTCAAGAAATTGTTTATGACAACAAATCATTATTATTCACAGTGGAATATCAGAAGAATGTCTGATATTCTTCTGATAGTCTTAGATCCTTTCATTCATCATTCATTATTATCATAGCATTTTACGCTAAGGATTCTTTGCTAATCAAAGATAATTAAATTGAACATTGATTCTTGTCGATGAATTTGAATACACAGACACAAACATGTAAACATGGATTATCATCAAACCAACACAATTTGTTCACACAAAATTGTTTTTCGAAAATGTCATCGAAATGTTTGACAGATTGCTATTTCATATGTGCAGTGTTTCAATGGTGTGAAATGACAAAACTTTCAAACAATATTCGATTGGCTTAGTTACATCAGTTTTCTGACCGAAATTTCATGTATTTTGCAAGATTTTCAAAGATTTTGCGACTGGTAAGACCTCAAAGGAGACTAACGAAGACCATATTTGACTGGAAGCGACTTTCTTGGGTTCTAAGTTTCTAAAGACTTTGAATATTCAGTTGAAAGTTTTGAAAGGCTCAGGGAACTGCGAGTATTTCAAAGACTATTGATTCTGAGACAAACAAACAAAAGAAAAAACTCGGAATATTGCGGCCATATTACTCCTCTAACTACTCTCACTACTCTCTTATATGATTCATTCATTCATTCAATGATTTTACCAGGATTCAGAATATCAATGGTTTGAAGCAAAATATTTTTGCTTTGTTTTGTTTTATTTTATAATTCAATGTTAGAAATACTAATACAATAATAATGTCACGTCAAAAAATAAACGAAACATGAAAAAAATGCTGCATAATGGGATTAATGTATATGGAATAAGACAAACAAAAATATTAGGTTGTCCGATAAGTTTTTGCCGATTTTCTTATTAATTCTTACGATATAATCTGTAAAAACTTTTAGGACAGCCTAATAAATAAAAACACATTGTCACATATTCTTTTTTATTTTATTTATTTACCGAATACATTTTTATAGGGACCCTGCTTTGGTCTTGGGGACTTGTGGTGATGTTTTTCGCTTTGTTTTATTTAGTTTGAGGGCTGCAGCACATTGTCGGGCTGCACACAGTATTAGTCAGCCAGCAGCGACTGAAATTCAATAATAATAAAAACAACAAAATGAAAGCAAGAATCAGGGATAAATAAATGAAAATAAAAGAAGGAATAAAGACTAAAGAATATTCTTTGATGATGCACGAAAATTCTTCTGATGTTTTTCATGGATGTATAAATATGAATGTAAATAACCAATATATTTCATTGATGTATTAGGTTGTCCGAAAAGTTTTTACCGATTTTTCAAATGAACAACCTAATACATATATGTGGAAGATTGAAATTCTTTTCGAAATTAAAAAATTTGATCAAAATTGATCGATTTTTATTTATCCATTTATTTATTATCGATAATATTTTACGTAAAGATTTGGAATTTATGTATGGGGATATTTGAATATTTTCTCATAGAATGTATATTGATATTCATATTGATCAGTTTATTGATTTAGTCTGTATTTTTTATTCGTTTATTTATTTATCCGTGACTAATAAATCCATATTTATTCAGTCTATTTATTCATTTATTATTAACAATAAGTTAGTTAAAGTCAGTTAACTGACTAATATTGAAATAAATGAATCAATAAATAAGTGAGTATTGGAAGTGAATAAATAAATAAACGAATAAATAAATAAAGGAATAAACAAACAAACGAACAAATAAACAAGTAAATAATTTAGTTTGACAATAAATTTTGATACGTAAAGCAAATACACCTGTCATTAGAATGAATGAGAAAACATTTTAGGAAAACAAAATATTTAAATGTTATTTAAATATTTGTAACAAACAAATATTTTTATTTTTATTTTTTTGACAGGTTATAAGGTGTACGGAGGGTAAGGAATTCTTTTGAATTCGGAGAAAAATTTGATAAATTTAGCCAAGAATCTTGGCTAGAATTTTGAATTTTGAAAGAATTTTGAAATGCGGGAAAAACAAATGAAATTCCTTCGAAAATCAATTCATTTCATTTCATTATATATGGAATATTCACACAAAGAACTAGGAAAATTCTTTAAGAATTTTAAAATTTTCAAAATTCTTTGTGTAAGACAAAAAAATATTCCTGAGAAAAAAATTAAATTTGACATTTTAAATATGTGTACCAATGACAGCATTTGAAATGGGTGCATTTTTCTTGAACATGTAAGATTCTAAGACAGTGATTCTGGTACAAATTCAAATAATGTAAGAAGAATATGAAGAATTTCTTGGACCAAATGAATTCTTGCGTCCATTATCTTTGTTATGGCGATTCTTTCGAGAAAATCTTATGGCTATTCTTCGTTTTTCCTGCGAAATTCTCATGTCTGTCATGATATTTCGGTGATGCACCCAAACAACAAGTACAACAACAATAATATGAACACTATTAATAATGATAATAACAATATTCTATTTGTGTTAATGATAATTATCATTAACAAATCATTAAATAATCATCATCATCATAATCATCATGAAATACTAATGATGATGATCATCATCATCGTCATAATAATAATAATAATAAAAATTTTATTCGAATCATTAACACATTCATATATATATGTGTGAATTCGTAATTGAAAGCATATGAAATGATAGAAATGATGGGGAAACTGATGTTGGACGCAAACAATATTGTGTGAAAATCGTATGAAAAAAAACGCATTAAAATTGAAATACATTAGTAGGCTGTCCGAAAAGTTCATTTCGCTTAATCCGATAGAGTTGCCAGATGAAAATTGGCCAGAACTTTTCGGACAACCTAATACATTACGGCAGAAATAATTTTCTCAGCAGAAAACCACGCAAAAATTCACGGGTAAAACTCGTCCAAAGTCATTGAAATCCATGAGATTTCGATGGAAATCTTCCGTGGAAATTCAGCAAAAATTCACAAAATCCAGCGAATTACTGAATTACACCAATGAAAAATTACAACAAAGCAAATCAACAGAGCATCAAATTCATTATTATTATCATGTTTGTTTCAATGGAAAATTTTCATTTGAAACTTTTCATTTTTTGTTAATGAAACTTTGGTCTCAGTCATAATAATAATGGATAATACACACATACAGAAAGAATAGTCTTCATGTCTCATCAAATTCATCTGTGTTTATCACTCTTTAAGGCTATCACCAAGCAGAATTCGGCACCAAATATTAGATTGTCCGAAAAGTTCATTCGGCTTAATCAATAGAGTTGCTCATGAAAATCGGCCTGAACTTTTCGGACAACCTAATATAGATAAAACAACTAAGCAGCAGAATTAAAATCAAAAAGTTTCCGTTCACAAATGTATTATTACATAATCATTACATGAAATGTTCAATGTTATTTCATGTTCAGTAGCGAGAAAAAAACTTCTCATAGAAATAAAATGAATGAAATGAAACTTTTAAATTGAAATTACACATAGACATATTGGGTTGTCCTATAAGTTCTTGCCGTTTTTTTTCGATTTTTTCATTCGAAAAACGGCAAGAACTTATAGGACAATCTAATACATGAACACATACAAAGTTTTTAAGTTTTTCGACATCAATATCATCAACAATAAACCTCCATAAATTCACACCAACATTCACACTATTCAATTAGCTTGTCCGAAAAGTTCATTCGGCTCAATCAATAGAGTTGCTCATGAAAATCGGCCAAAACTTTTCGGACAGTCAAATATTATCATTATCATTTCAACGATGATGACGATCATCATCGCTATTATCATCATAAATGTTATGTTAAATTCATCAACACCAACAACATCAACAACAGCAAAATAATCACTACAACTAATGATATTTGTCGTCATTATAACCCCAGAAAAAATTGTCCAAATTAACCAATGTTGAATGTGTGTGTTGTGTGCAGCCATTCATTCATTCATTTGGTGATCATCATCATACCAGTGGCATTCATTTCACTTGCAGGAAGGGCAAATCACATGTACAATGTATCATTGGCCATCAAATGGAAAATGTAATGTATGGAACCAAAGATACACATAGTACCGACCATTGTTTATGATCATCTGGTTGGTTGTTTGGTATTAATAAAAATTAAAAGATTTAATAATGATTTCAAATAGGTCCCTGTAAAAAAAAGTTAAAAACCCAAAAATGGAAATTTTCAGGGTGATTAACCTTTAAAACTCGAGCGGTGAGCATCACTCACCATAACATGTAATGCAGCAACTCGATGCAGGCGCCCTTAAGTCACCATTTTACATGAGTTTGAAAAATTGTCGAGCTGCTGGCTCGCTTGCGCTGTAAGTGCTTCGAAGGCTAAGGGTTGATGAATGGAAGAATTTGTTCGAAAGGAATTTTTCATTAAAATTTTATTTTTTTGGGGTGAAATTCCTGCGATTCTGGTTTTAACGAATGAGTGGAAATAGTGGAAAGAATTTGGGTTTAAATTATTATCCGAATTATTTGGTTACCATCACTAATACTTTAACCATAACCAACCACACACATAAATTTAATCAAAATTCATGGATTGTTTTAACCCCAAACAACCAATAAAACACAAGAAAAAGCGGAAAATATTTTCAACACAATGATTTTGTGGAATTTCAAATTTTTGTTTTGGGAAAAATGGTTCAAAATACCAGAATTTATCTTACGATTAAACTTGTCATAATTCCAATAATATTTGGTTGTCCGAAAAGTTCTGGCCAATTTTCATGAACAACTCTATCAAGATAAAGCCGAATAAACTTTTCGGACAACCATTATTCTTTTGGTTAACCTAAACTAAGCCTTGTTTTTCGCCTAGTGACAAATATCCGTAGTAATTATCATCATCACTGGATGATAATTCATGATCTATAGACCTTGGAAAATGAATTTCATTAAATTCAATTAAAACAAATTGAAATTTCGAAATTCAAAGAATTTACATTCAAAGAATTTAACTACAAAGATTCTGGGCCCTAGAATCGATTCCCGAGAATCGCTGGAGAATCACTCGAGAATCGAGGACCAGAATTTTATGATTTTTACAGGGTAAACTTAGGGACATGTTGACTGAACCCAATTGAACACTGATTTTCAATTGAATTGTTTATTCATGATCATTGTTTATGGGGTAATAAAAATCAGAAAAATTGAATTGATTCTGATTCAATCTTTTTGATATTCAATATTGAAAAAACTCAAAAAAATAATAAAATAGTAATAAATTCAAAAATAATTCATTGAATTACTCAGGTTGTCCGAAAAGTTCTGGCCGATTTTTCAATAGAGTTGCTCAAATGAAAATCGGCCAGAACTTTCCGGACAGCTTAATATTATTATTTGAATTTTGATTTTGTCAAATATAAATTTCGAATAGAAATTCACAATGATTTTTGGGCCAATTGTTTCCCAAGAATTTTCACCATGTTTTTTTATTGCATTCAATTGAATTGAAAAGTAATTGAAATATTAGGTTGTCCGAAAAGTTTTTGCCGGTTATATCGTAGAGAATAATTGGAAAATCGGCAAGAACTTTTCGGACAACCTAATAGTTATTAAAATTGAAAGCAATTCGAGGAAACCAATTGATGGTGGGGGGCCAATTGGTAAACAATCGTAAAGCAATTGAACAGCGACGATTGAAGAATCGTTTCAAATTCACATTGAATTTTATTAGATCTTCATTGAATTAGACAAAAACTCAATTGCGTTTCAAGGTCCAAACCCTTACCCCTGGTCAATATGAATCACCCTTTGAATAATGATATTCAAGATGCATTTAAATTATTCAATGATTGTTTTTGTCCGTTTTGTTTATTCTTGGACACTAAAAATGGTCCAAATCTGGGGCAAAACAAAACAAAATTATTCTTGGGAAAGCCATTTTTCTCTTTTTGTGAAGAAATAAAAAGATTTTTATTTCTTTTTCAAAGAATTATCATTTCGATAGTAGGTTGTCCAGAAAGTTTTAGCCAATTTTCATTAGCATTCGCTATTGTGATTAAGCCGAATGAACTTTTCGGACAACCTAATACATTCATATTCGGTGTGCATTTATTTATTTATTTATTCATTTATTTTATTTATTCGAGGGTAAATTATGGTTATTGTTTATTATTATTATTATGGTTCATTATTATTGCTGTTATTATCGTTATGCTATTATTAATAGGTTGTCCGATAAGTTCTTGCCAATTTTCTCATAATTCTCTACGCGATATAATCGGCAAAAACTTTTCGGACAACCTAATATTATTATGATCATTATTGTAATAATCGTCGTTGTTGTGTGTAATAAATTTTAAAAACATGAACAATTTGTGGTATATTTATATGCATGCTGCACAGGCGAAAATTCATATGGGGAAAATATGAATTTTTAATGTTCGAAAAATGAAAATAAAATCGCTATTCAAGGATTCAAGGGTCTAAGGATCCTAAGAAACTAAGAAATATCTGGAAATATCTTTAAGAACTGTGAAGAATTCAGGGATCTCAAGAATTTAAAAGAATTCAATGAACAAAGAATAATCATTCGGAAAACAATTTTCCAAATTTCTCAGTGTATTAAGTGAGGGAGAGAAAAACAAATGATTTTGTTTTTCAAAGGAGAGGGAGAAACTCTTTCAAAATTCATTAAACCCTTGTTTTAAGGGTGTATAGGTGAAAATTTCGGGACCAATTCGGCTGCCGGCGCTTTGTAATAATGGATAATTGCACGTAGCAGTACGTCGCCAGCTTTTGGAAATCAGAATCGCTGAAATTAACCGAAATTCTTAAAGAATTTTTACGAAAGAAATTCTTGAAGCACATACACAGGCACAGAGACTCACGAAATTTCTCTTTCTTCTCTTCATAATTTTGACAAACATTTATTCAGACACTTATGGGAATTCATTTTGTTTTTTGAATTGGTTGCAATGGAATGAATTGAAATGAAATTTAATGCAAATTGAATGAGAAAGAAGGAGAGAATTGAATTGAGAAACGACAAGAAACAATTGAAGATGCTTCAAATGAAGAATAGTAATGCTGGTAATGACAATTTTCAAGGAAAATGAAGAATTCAATACAAACATTTCGAATCGGGAGAGCTTCTAGGGCTCTGAATACAGGCATACCATGCAGCATATACCATGCTTGCCAAGGGCCCCTGGTGACACTTCAGCGGCCCAGAACTTTGCCATGGCCCCTTAAAAAAGAGAATGAAAACATATTCATCAATTCAAATCGTCGAAAATGTCAAAAATATATTTTCAAAAATTTTGACAAAAATTGAAATTGATTTGTGATAATTATATTTAAGTTGTCCGAAAAGTTTTGGCCGATTTTCATAAACAATTCTATTGATTTAACGGAATGAACTTTTCGGACAACCTAATATAGATAAAAGTTTAATATTTAACAAACAAACAAAACAAGACAAAGCTTTTTGGAAAACAAAATTTCAAAAAATAATTAAAAATAATCCATCATTTATAGTTTTTTCGAAATTATTCAATTAATTAATTGAATAATTAATTAAATGAAAAGTAATTAAAAATTTTGAAATTTTGAACAATGAAAAAGTTTCATTTTGAAAACAAAAAATATTAGGCTGTCCAGAAAGTTCTAGCCGATTTTTATTAGCATCTCTATTGATTAAGCGGAATGAACTTTTCGGACAACCTAATATAGATAAAAGTTTTTTTGTTCAAACAGTCAAAGAGTCAATTTTGACATATAAAAAATAGTCAAAATACAAAACAATATGTCACAATATAGATACATGATTTATAACATTGATTCATTGAATTATATATTAGATTGTCCGAAAAGTTCATTACGATTAATCACAATAGAAGTGTGCATGAAAATCGGCCAAAATTTTTCGGACAACATAATGTTATCATTTTTTAAAAACTAAAAACTTTGAGACCTTAATGAATTTCGAAAAAAATAATTAAAATTATTTGTTTTAATCTTTTCAAAATTAAAAAATTCGAAAGAGTTCACTTGAAATTAATTGGAAAAACAGGAACAAAACCTTAATCATCAGTGAAAGGCCCCGAAATTCGCTCCGAGACAATTCAAGCGAATTGTAATGTTCAAAGTAAACAACAAAAATTGACAACGAAAAACAGACGAGTACCTAAAATTCAAATTCGGATACAACGAATATTGATAAAGCAGCCTAATCAATGTTTTCATTTAGTATTCATTAATTAAGGTTGTCCGAAAAGTTCATTCTGCTTAATCACAATAGAGTTGCTGAATGAAAATTGGCCAAAACTTTTCGGACAACCTAATATTTGTTTAATAGTATTTGATTAGTTTCATGTTTATTATCATTAAAATGTTTAACCCTTTGAGTTGAAACTTTTTGAGTTGAAATCAAAATTTTATGAAAAACAATTTTGTTTACTTTAAAAGTTTTCAAAATTTCAAATTAATTTTTTGAAATTTTTAATTACATTTAGGCTGGAATTTTTCATTTTATTTCTATTATTTCAATCGAAAACAATTGTCATACTCATATCGCAACTTCAACTCTTTGAATACTTTGAATTGAAGCCTTTGAATTTAATGTTTAAACCATTAAAACTCGAGCGGTTAGCATCACTCACCATAAGATGTAATGCAGCAACTCGATAGGCGCCCGCCAGTCACCATTTAACATGAGTGTGAAAAATTGTCGAGCTGCTGGCTTGCTTTGCGCTGTAAGTGCTTCGAGTGCTAAGGGTTAAACATTATTCAATTGAATCATTTGAACACTTTCAAGAGATGGAAAATTTGGTTGAATTCATTGAATTTAGCAGAATTCATTGAATCATTATTATCATCATTATTTGTTGTAATTCAATTGCTTTCAAAAAAATTTTCAATTCCCATGATTAAAATCTCAAATTCGATGCAACAAAATAAAAGGGTTGAAATGGAATTTATATTTCAAACGGAATTAATAATATTATAAATATTAGGTTGTCCGAAAAGTTCTGGCCGATTTTCATGAACAACTCTATTGATTAAGCAGAATGAACTTTTCGGACAACCCAATTCTACCAATAGCCAATTTGATCAATGACATCAAATATTTTTCCATTTATTTTATTCCATCGATAAAATTGAAAATTGTAAACAAGCCATTCCATCGATTGATGATTATGGCCAATTTGGCCAATAATGGCAGCCCGTTTTCAGGGCCCAATTTAGGGCCGAATTCGTAAAGGATTGAATTGAAATTATTATTTGTTTGAATGATGGTAAAATTTGCGAAGAAATTCTCAATGGAATCATATACAAATTGAACAAATAAAATAAATTCGAAATGAATGAAATGAATATAATTTCAATGTAATTGGATGGAAAAATATTTGATTGTCCGAAAAGTTCTGACCAAATTTCATGAGCATTTTCTATTGATTAAGCGGCCAGAACTTTTCGGACAACTTGATATTTTTTTCGAGAGAAATATGAGAAATTTTTTTTTCGAAAAATTCTACATAAGAACAAGAAGGGAAAATTTAAGAAATGTTCAGGGAAAAATTTTGGAAAATTCAAAGAATTCCAGGGAAATTTCCCTCGGTACATCTTAGGTCCAAAAAATGTAAAGAAAATGTTTGAAACAAATGAATTTGTAAGAGGAGAAGCAAAACAAGACAATTTAGAATTGCATACACGTTTTGGGGATTCTTTTTGAATTCCCAGAATTTCAGAATTTTGAAAATTTCAAATCGGGGGCAATCAAGACCTCTTACAAAAGACAATCGAAAAAATTGACAATTAAATTTAATGATGTAACAATAACAAGCGAAAACAATGGAAAATTTATATTTTCACTTGTCATTTGTTTATTTGCTTGTTTATACGTCTGTCAACCGACCAGTAAACATTATTAAGGGGCAACTATTTAGGTTGTCCCATAAGTTCTTACCGGTTATATCGTAGAAAATTATTCGAAAAATCAGCAAGAACTTTTCGGACAATCTAATAACTAGAACATATTCAATAGACAAACAATTACAGGCAGAAACGTAGACAGAAAACATTTCATTTAGAAGACTATATTCTCATAATTTTCGTGTATTTCGTACAGCTCGTTATTTTGTTGCATTGTTTCAAGACCCAAGACCTTGTACATCAGGGTATATCTGCTATCGGGGGTTTGGTCGTTCTTCGAATGATTTATTCTGTACGAACATTCGTGTATTGTTGTATCATCATCATCATCATTATTAATTGTTTGTCCAATTCATCAATGACATTTCAATTATTTTAAGGATAAAAACAACAACAACAAGATAATAACAAAACAAAGGCTATACGTTTTTTTTTTTTGCTGCTGAAAACCATTAGGTTTGTCTATTTTTGCTTGTTGGGTGTTTTTTTCGAATCATTTGTATTCGATCGGACGGTCGGTCGAACGGTCAGTATTATTTGTATGATTATCACATATTTACTATTAGGTTGTCCGAAAAGTTTTTTGCCAATTTTCCAATGATTTTCTACGATATAACCGGCAAAAACTTTCTGGACAACCTATTTATTTTTCGATGTTTTTGTTTTCACAAAAATCCTCGATCAAACACAGAGAGGACCAAAAATAATAATAATGAAACAATGACATTTCAATTAATTTAATAATAAATTTGAAACAGAAGATTGTAAATTCTATTTCGTAAGAATTAATAAGAAGAATTCAAAGAAAATTTTCTTTGGGAGAATTTTCTAAGAAAATTTATTCGTTCTTGTCTGGCATAGATATACGAATGTCACACTTGTTATTGTCGTATATTTTGGCTCTAATTAACGAAGGAAAATTTCAAAGATTCAATATCAAAGACTATAGATAATGATGATGATCACTCTTGAAACCATTCGTGGAAGAATCGGCGAAATAATTTGAGCTCTGAAGCTCTGAAATTCTTAAATTCTTCAATTCTTCGATTCAAGAATCGCAAAATTTTCGAAAGATTTTGACAGAATTTTCGAAGAATTTTAAGAAAACAAAAAATTCTCGAAGAAATTTCATTAATCTTCAAGTAATAAGTAAGAAAGGAATTGATAATATTAGGTTGTCCGATAAGTTCTTGCCGATTTTCCAATGATTTTCTACGATATAATCGGCAAAAACTATTCGGACAACCTAATAGGAATAATAATAATTAGTGAAAACATTGAATTTCTAAGCATCGAATTAAGCATCTTTCAATATTTCTATTTTTAGAAATTTTCATTTTTTCAAATTAATTTGGATTAAATTAAATTTTCAAAGATACTTTGTTCAAGATTAAATATTTGAAAAATAAGAAATGTATTGATTTAAATGAAATTTGATGCCAATCAAATTTTTCAATGAAGAAATTCTGTTTTTAGAGGAGCCTGAGGGTGGGATCCTTCTCGGGAAATTTTCCAAAAATCCCAAGATGGATTCTCGCCGACCCTCTTCACTTGGTCCTCCATGGACCCTTCCAATCAAATTTTGCTATTTCACAACTATCAGGTTGTCCCAAAAGTTCTTGCCGTTTTTAGAATGAAAAAAAATTTAAAAAACGGCAAGAACTTATGCGACAATCTAATATTTCACCATTTCTATTAAATCTTCTACTTAAAAGCTCTAACACATTTGCCATCGATCACACATCGATCTGTCATTCAAAAGCAATTATTTTGATAATCATATATTTGAACGAACGAGCGAAATTATTTATTTCTTTTTAATTTTAACACGATTATCAGTGTTATTATCGTTATTATTATCGCTGTCAAAATTTCATTTCTCATTGATCGGCAATTTCAAAAAATTACTATTAGATTGTCCGAAAAGTTTTGGCCGATTTTCTTCGAGCAACTCTATCGTTGATTAAGCGTAATGAACTTTTCGGACAACCTAATATATTTTTATTTTGACACATTTTCATTTTGCTCTCTCATCGAAGAATGATTCAGTATTGAAAATTTGATGATAAATTTTGTTAATTGAATTTATTATTGAAAAATATTAAACTGTCCGAAAAGTTCATTCGGCTTAATCAATAGAAAAGTTATTGAAAATCGGCCAAAACTTTTCGGACAGTCTAATACATTTGCTTCAATTATAAATAATATAAAACATAATCTTCAAAACGATTATGTCTGAGATATAATAATTGCAATATTGAATAAACATACGAATTTTGAACATGGCAGAATTTTCAGCAAAAAAAAAAAAAAAAAAAAAAAAAATTAGGTTGTCCGTAAAGTTATGGCCGATTTTCATGAGCTATTCTATTGTGATTAAGGGGAATGAACTTTTCGGACAGCCTAATATTTCGAACAAAAAATTCTGTAAGAAAATTCTTAAAATCATTGAATCATTAAATTTCTTAGAAAAGTCTTCAATTCAATGCAGCCCATAAGATGATCGGATTTAGATCAATCTAAGAAAATTTTTGTTAATGACAATTTAATTGAAATTGATAATTATCACACACACATATGAATCACCAACAGAAAACAATTTGATTGATTGTATTGAGATACATATTAAGGTTGTCCGATAAGTTCTTGCCGATTTTCTTATAATTTCCAACGATATAATCGGCAAAAACTTTATAGACAACCTAATACATTGGTGATGCTTGCACACACACACAATACGCATGTAATTGGACACCACCATCTTTCAAATACACAAATTACAATTCGACATTGATGCAATTCGATTCATTGGACCCTAAGATTTGATATCATGTCGTGTTGTAAGATGGTTCGGCTTGGTGAAATTGGAAAAAATATTAGGCTGTCCGTAAAGTTCTGACCGATTTTCATGAACTATCGTTGATTAGTCGGCCAAAACTTTTCGGACAACCTACTAATACAAATAAATCAATTAATAAATATAAATAATTACAATGACGACAAACGAAACAATGAAATTAATAACAAGAAGATAAATTTTTGCAATTATCGCTCAAAAAAAAGGGAGAAATCACTACATACCCCATCGACAACAATTATTTGGTTGTCCAAAAAGTTTTGGCCGATTATATCGTAGGAAATCATGAGAAAATCGGCCAGAACTTATCGGACAACCTAATATTTACTACCGACGTCAGCGAAAAAAAAACCAGTGTGAACCAAATAATTTTTCGAGAAACAAATGGACCGAATAACAAGGCATACACAATTCACATTAACATGTTGTGATACAAACAATTTTTTGGTCACAATTTGTATTGGGTTGTCCGGAAAGTTCTGGCCGATTTTCATGAACAACTCTCGATCGATTAAGCGGAATAAACTTTTCGGACAACCTAAATAGTATGTTGATACAAATAAATAAAAAATAAATAGAATCTGACGTAAAAAAACATATTTTCAATATGTTGAATTCTATTCGACATCTCTCAAGCCGTCAGCCTAGAATTTTGAATTGAGGCAGCTGAACGCCGTCAATTCAATTACCCTATGGGGGGATTTGACGTATTTTTACGTCAATAAAGCTTTCAAATGTGAAAAATAAAGACATGTTCATACGTCTTTGACAGTTCCAAGGCCAGAGACACATGTGAAAAAACCAAAAATATTCCAACCTAAATAAACCAAGTAATGATTTGGAAAATGATTTCATTTCAACTCTGTGATTGAATTAGTTTTTTTGTGTGTTAGGGCAACATGGAATTCTGGAAGAATTTCGATTGAAAAACAACAGCCCGAAAATTAAGGGGCCAAACAGTCGAATTATAAGGTTGTCCGAAAAGTTCTGGCCAATTTTCTCATTATTTTCTACGATATAATCGACCGAAACTTTTCGGACGACCTAATATTTGCCCAAAATATTCGAAATCGGGACTTTGTAATTCTTTTTCCCCCCCTTAAAAAAGCTTCAATGATGAGCATTTAATGGCTGTGAAAATGAATGAAATTCAGACTCGAAAATCGAAATTCGATTTGATCCGAATTCAATTTAAAATCAATTATCAAGTTTTTGTTTGATCGAA
Organism: Psoroptes ovis; assembly: GCA_002943765.1. NCBI lineage: Eukaryota > Metazoa > Arthropoda > Arachnida > Sarcoptiformes > Psoroptidae > Psoroptes > Psoroptes ovis. Next base: position 293,615 of record PQWQ01000019.1, on the reverse strand, counting down.
TCGAAAAAATTAGAAATTAATTGAAAACATTATCATTATCATCATTATTTTCTGCTGATTTCAATGATTTCTTTTCAATGATTATCAAATGAAAATAAGCATCAAGAATTTGAGAATAGAAATCGAATTCTTGATTGAATTTAATTGAATTCTTGATTTCGAATGATTTTTTTTCGAATGTTTCCCAATCAAATCAATTTTTATCAACAAAAATTATTAGGTTGTCCGGAAAGTTCTGGCCAATTTTCCTTAACAATTCTATCGAATAAGCGGAATGAACTTTTCGGACAGAACCTCGAAATTGTCAAAATATTTAAATTCAATGATTGAATAATTTTTGTTTATCGCCGAAAATGTTTTTGGAAATTTTCAATGATCAAATATTTCAAGCATTTCGTTTTTCAATTTACCAAAGAAAAAATGGGAAAAAATTCAATTTCCGTGGTTAAATTGATTTTTTCATCTTTGATTTCTTCGAAAAACACAATTTCGAATCATCTTCAAAAATCAATTTTGAATCTCAATAACTTTCAATGGTCATAGACTATAGTTTATAGAATGATGGTCCAAATCATACATTGAACTAATTAATTTTGCTTGGAAAAATCAAAATGAAAAATTGATTTGATTCATTAAACAAGAATCAAATGTTGTGCAAGATTCAATGGTCATTCAAAGAGTTTCAAGAATCGATTACCAAAAAAATTACAAGAATTTTCATTTTTCAATGTATTGGGTTGTCCGAATAGTTTTTGCCGATTTTCGCATAACTGCCTATGATAAAATCGGCAAAAACTTATCGGACAACCTAATAAATCATTGAATACAATAAACTAAATCAATGAACAATGGACAATGTTTAATGTTATCAACCCCTGAAGAATATTCTTGGAAAAATATTTTCAAGCTTATAACCTCATCAAATGTAAGAATTTGAACAAAAAGAAAAAACAAAGAATAAAATGAAATAAAACAAAAATAAAAACAAACAAATGAATTACATTCACTTGTAATGAGTAATGCAGAGAGAAGTATTTACAAGTATAAAATTTTGCCTGAAGCACTATTCAATCGACAAAAGAATATTCATTCATTTGTTTTTGTTTTGTTTCACTCCATTTGCTTTCATTTTCATTGATCAAATATTAGGTTGTCCGAAAAGTTTATACCGCTTAATCAATAGATAATCCGATAGAGTTGCTCATAAAAATCGGTCAAAACTTTCCGGACAACGTTATATTAGCGAGTAACTTTAAATGTAATTCTTCGGAATAATCAAAGATAAATACAACACAATTGAAGATAAACGAAAACAGACAAAAACATTGAAAATATTTGTAAATACACAAAAATATTAGGCTGTCCCATAAGTTCTTGTCGTTTTTAAAATTTTTTTTTCATTTAAAAAACGGCAAGAACTTATGGGACAACCTAATACTCGAAAAGTTAATGGAATTTAGCCCAAACAAACAAACAGACACATCTTTGAAAGCAAAGACTTTCAATATTTGTGACCGGATAGTTTTTCGGAATGAAATTTCAAAGATTCTTGGAATCTTGAACAATTTCTGAAGCATTTCTTTCTGAAGAAATTCAATAATAAAATCAATTTGAATGTGGAGACAAGCATCTTTAAAAGAGAATAAGCAAAACAACAATTTGTATGATTTAATATTAAGAAAATTTTCCTTGTAAATATGAAAATAATTTGAAATGAATATTCACAAAGAAAATTCCAAGAAAATTCAGATGTTACAATACTTTCAAATTTAAATGTTTTTTCTCGTAACTTTAAATTGAAATTGTCTAATAATAATAAATCAAATACTCGAAGAAAATCAAATATGGAAAATATATAGGGTTGTCCGAAAAGTTCTGGCTGATTATATCGTAGGAAATCGTTAGAAAATTGGCAATAACTTATCGGACAACCTAAGACAATTTTTAAAAGTGAGAAAAATGAAATAAATATTCAAACAACAAAAAAACAATAAAAACAGCCGTAAGTTTTGCCTGTATGATGATGATAATGGAAAAATTATTATTACAACACACAAAATATATGAATGATAACGATTCCTTGGAGAATTTTAAGTGTGAAATGAATTCTACATGCATTCATGCTTATTTTTGAATTTATTAGGTTGTCCGAAAAGTTCATTCCGTTTAATCAATAGAGTTGTTCATGAAAATCGGTCAAAACTTTTCGGACAACCTAAATAAATTACAAAAGTGAATATTCTTCGGGTGCAACGAATGAACAAATATGTAAAATGTACACGTAATATATGAATTACCTAAGATTTTACACGTTTGTTGTTCGCTAAGAATGATTCTACATTCGATTGTTATTTGTCGCTGTTTGTAATTTGAGGATTTTTGTTTTTTCGTTTTTCAATGAACGCTAAACTAATGTAAAATCCATTAACACATAAGTAAAAAAAAAAAAAAAAAAAATATTAGATTGTCCGAAAAGTTCATTCCGCTTATTCAATAGAGTTGCTCGAGAAAATTGGCCAAAACTTTTCGGACAGCCTAAATAAATATAAGCAAAGAGGAAAATGAAATTTCAAAAAAATAATGCATTTTAAATTAAATTCTTCAACGAGTGCTGAGAAAAATTATCAAAATAAACAAAATAATTCAAAATTCAGCTGAAAAAAAAATTCCTTAAAGAATTCAAGGGAATTTCTAAGTAATTTTGCAATATTTAAAATAATCCGCTTTGAATGGCACCTTTTTCTATCCTGGTAAATCAATGTGATTTGAATTGAAATTTGAATTGAAAGCTATTTATTTATTTGCAAATTTGCAAAATTTTAATCAAATTTCCAATTTCTTAATTCTGCAAGTATTCGGTGGAAACGTACTTGAGAATATCTAAATATCCAGAATATATGGTAAAATATTAGGTTGTGCCATAAGTTCTTGCCGATTTTTACATAGGTATTCATTTCAAAATCGGCAAGAACTTTTAGGACAACCCAATAGTTTACAGTTCAATTCTCAAATCACGAATATTTTTTCTTAGATTTGAATTTAATTTAAAATCAAAATGAGTTCGCAAGAATTCGTGATTACCAACCAACACACTGACAATACACATATAGATCTCACCAATACGAATGCATGTAACTACTCACAAAAAGCTCATGTAACTTGTAAATTCAAACATAAAACATCTAATAGAAAATACATTTACACACAAACACTTATTTATATTCTTCGAAGAAAATAAATTAAAAAGTAAAATATTGCTAGAATGTCCGAAAAGTTCAGTCGAATTTTTCAATAGAGTTGCTGGAATGAAAATCGGGCCAAAACTTTTCGGACAACCTAATATTTGTTTTACATTCTTTTCAATTTACACACTTGATTATTTTATGCATTTTTCGTTTAAAAATAAAATAAATAAATAAAACAAATGTTTGTTTTGATACAAAATGTTTTTTTTACATTTGTAAAATGAAAAATAAATTACAAATTTACAAGAATAGAATAATAATAATAATAATAAAGAAAAATATATTTATTTATCAAAATATTGAGCTGTCCGAAAAGTTCTGGCCGATTTTCATGTGCAACTCTATCGGATTAATCGGCCAAAACTTTTCGGACAACCTAATATATTAATTTCATTCAAATTATTCGAATTTAGTAACAATAATGAATGAATGAATTAATGAATGAATGAATACATTTAAACACATACATTTAGTATTGAATTACTTAATGTGTGTGTAATTTCACTTTAAAATTATCAAATGTTTACAAACACTCTTTGTTGGTGTCTTATTGGTGCATTACTTATCACCATTATCACCAGCACCACCATCAGCATCATTCATTCATTCATTCATTTAGTCAAAACATTAAATTACACACATCGCCAAGGCTCATTACTTTTTCATTTCAATTGTTTGCTTATTTATTTGGTTGGTTGTCCCATAAGTTCTTACCATTTTTTAAATTTTTTTTCATTGGAAAAAACGACAAGAACTTATGGGACAACTTAATATTTAATGGTAATTTCTCTCTCCCTCACTCGAACTATAAATTCTTACAAGAATATTCATCAGAGAGTATGAATTGTAATGCAAATGAAAAAGCAAATGAAAACTTATTTATTTATTCAACACTTATTATTATTAGGTTGTCCGATAAGTACTTGCCAATTTTCTCATAATTCCCTACAATAAAATCGGCAAAAACTTTTCGGACAATTTAATATTATTATTCAAAACATTTGAATAAGAAATTTTTTGAATGTACACAAATTAAATGATAATGAAAATAATGTAAAATAATAATAAACGAATCAGTAGTTGTAGTGTAAAAGAATCAATGTTAATGAATGAATGTAATCAATGAATGTAAATGGTGAATGCACCCAAATACACATGAATCAAAAGCAATGAAAATGAAATCAAATTAAAAAACAAGCAGTCATCAGTGTATCATCAACAACAACACCAGTGATAATTACAATTACAATAATTCAAAGATAAGAGCTGGAAATTCGGTGATTTATGTGTCAAACTAGGCAAATTTACAGTGTTTTGGGACCGTAAAATTGAAACCAAATGGGTACCTATTCACTTAACTACATCTCCGAGAATCGTAAGGACTTTTGGATCCAAGAATCGGTCAAATAGCTTGGGCCAAAATTTGAGTCTGACACGTGCGAAACGCGAGTAACCTTTGAAAGAACTTCAAAAACTCTTCAAAACTTCTTCAAAACTTTAGCAAAAAACCTCATCAAACCCTTCAAAAAAAACCTCATCAAAACCCTCGTCAAAACCTTCGCAAAATCTCTTTGAAACCCATTAAAGTATTTGAAAATTTTAATGAGAATAAAAATGCACTAAGAATAGCATCATTTGTCTACGAATATAATCATTATCGAGGCCAAAAAATGATATTTTCTCACCCAAATAATAATATTCTTACACTTTACTCTTTTAAAATTTGAGAAATTTGAAAAAAAATCCAATTTAAAATTCAATACAATTGTTATTATCATTATCATTGGGGTACTGTTCAAATATATGCAAAAACATTGTTTAAAATTGCGTAAAATTTTGTTCAAAAAAAAAACGATTCTATTAGGTTGTCCCATAAGTTTTTGCCGTTTTTTAGAATTTTTTTCATTTGAAAAACGGCAAAAACTTATGGGACAACCTAATATTTGAAGAATTTGATGAAATTTTTTGAATTGATATTTTTGAATTTTTTTTCAAAGAAAATGTCTAAGAAAAATAATTGAAGTAAAAATATAAAAAGTAATTTTTGAAATAATGTTTCGTTCATCATTTTCAAGTTTCGATTAACAAATGAAGAAGGAGAAAATAATGAAGTATTTCTTCAGAATACTTTTCTAAGGTATTTTGATGAGTGAATTTTGGGCTGTTGAAAGGGTAGACACAAGGCTAGGAAAAGGGTGAAGAGAAAAAATTTCAAATGAGTTAAGAATTTCGTGTGATTTGAATCATAGAAAATTGAAGAATTTCAAGTAGAATTCAAAAACTAATTTATAGATTTGAATTTTTTTCAGCTTTGAAAAATTATCATTAAAAAAATTATTCTTGGAAAATAATTTTCATTATCAGTGCTTGAATTCGGTCTTTAGGACCTCGGTGGATATTTTTTTTTCTTGGTGCTCGATAAACTCATTCAACTCTAGGCATCCGTGAAATGGTTATAAAGACTGTGGAGCCATCGATATATCGAAACAATCTCTGGAGCCCAACCGATTCACGGAATGTAAGGGTTAAAAATTTATACTCGAATGAATTTAAATAAGAATTTTTCAAAAATGTCAATGACGATTTGGTGGTCGATTTAAATCATCATCATTTTCGATAATTATGATTTTAGAAAATTTAAAAAATTTAAAAAGTAACTTACAGTATTGATAATATTACCACAGTAAATGCATTAGGATGGTCTTGAATTCTTAAAATTTGAGAAATTTTTCAAAGAATTATACGTAAACATTGGTGACAAGTTAACTTTTTCTTGAGCAAATTTCAGTCATTCCATGGATGTCTTGCAATTGATGATGCACCTCGATAATTCACTCGATGAACCCTTTGAATGCGTGTTTCAAATCGTCTTGAATGCTTCAAGAATGGTTTTTTAGATGCGTTTGTTTTTTGGGCACAAAGAGAAAAATCAATTATTTCTTTGGAAAAATCTTAAGAAAATCTCAAGATTTTCATTTCGAATGTTTTCACTTGTTTCGAATGTTTTTTGTTTTCTTTTTTTTCCAGAAAACTTTTCACTTTAAAAATGAAAATGAACATTTCTCGGAAAGTTTCCGCTTTTAAAACTTTTTAAACAACAAAAAATGGAAAAAACTTGACTTAAATTTAATTAAATTTTAATGTCATCGTCATCGTCATTATCATTTGAAGACAATTGAAGACAATTGAATTTGTTTTATTTCATTTTTTTTCAAAAAATAAAAAATTTCACAAAAACAAACAAAAGAAAACTTTACGTAAAGTTTTCAATTTTGGACAAAGAAAAATTTCCCGGAAATATGTTCTTTTTTTTGAAAATTTTCTCCCGCCAAATTCTTGGTCCAATTTGGGCCCAATTTTTTGCCTGAAAAAAATCATTTTTATGGCCTAAATGAAAGGATTTCAAAGGCTTTCAAATCTTCATGATTTTCTCAACGATTTTCTTTCATTTCGCTGAACAGAAGCTGATAATGACGAAGATAATGACGATGATGATTAAGACAAATGAGATGGAAATTATTTCAAGCATAAAATTTTCGTAAAGATTTTTTTTGTTTTGGACGAAACAACAAAATCTTTACGAAAACTTTTTCTTCCCAATAATCATCTTATCTTATGTCTTCAAATCTTCAAATCTTATAAGATGGTAGCAATCTTAAGAGATTTCAGATCTTCTAAGAATCTAATCGATCAAACAATTCACATTTAATGAAATGTTTGATAATTATTTTCACCATGGTAAAAATAATTATAATCATATTGCTCTTAATCGATTTGGTCTCCACCAACCAAAACTACTCCCACTTGTTTACCCCTTTTTTACTCCAATTTTACGCTCTTCTACACTCATCACCATCACTCTCATTGTATCCATCACTCATTACCCTTACCCCTACAGCCCATTTCGGCCCTTTCAAATCTTCACTTTTCTCTCCCGGCCGCAATCAATTTACACCCTTTGGCTCCGTCTTCTTCTCCATGGCCCACCAGGGTTTGGGTGTTCATCTACATTCAAGATTTCAAGCTCCATGCTCCCATTTGAGCCACTTTTAACCCACTTCGGAGCCCTGTTTCCCCCCGCCCAGCAACGTCACTGCCACACCATTTTCCATCAATCTTTGGTTCGATAAATATAAATATAATCCATTATCATCATCATCATAAAATCAATTTCAATATCATTTAAAATGATCGTGGTTTATCATCCATATAATCATAATAATAATCATTATCATCATTTACCATTAACCATTTAAAAACTAAAAAAAACATTCAATGATGGTAATAATGGATGCCTTGAAAAAGTCAAATATTCAATGATTATTTTATGGATGATTGACCAAAGTCGAATAAGAATTACACACGAAGAAAAGTTGCCAGAAATATTTCGGGAATTTTAAAGAAATTTTTCAGAAATTTTCCCGAAAATTCTAGGAAAATCCAGCCAAAATACTCGAAAAGCACTGTGGTCCATGGGGCCATGGCCCCATGTATTCACCCCTTCAAAAAGAAAATCTCTTCGAAACAAAAAAAATCCACTGAAACAAAAAGATTTATGATTTTGGAAAAATTGGGCGTTTCTTTGAATGGTTCTTTGGTGCTTGGTTCCACACTTGGCGTTTGCATCCATTGATTTAGCCCATACGACCATCCATTTATTCAGCCAATAAATTGATTCAATGATGGGCCCTAAATGTGGCTCCGAATATTCATTGATGCATAAATTAATTTGCATTTTCGTTGGTGGAGGAATTATTTTTATATTTTCAACAAATGTGAAAAACCTCCATAGACAATTGTAAATGAAAAATTAAAAATTCAAAAATTCAAAAAATTGTTTGAAAATTCAAACAAAATGTTTGAAATTTCCAATGGTGTTGACTGAACAACTTATTATTTCAACAATGAAATGAATGAATTCAATGGATTCAATGAATTCTTGTTGAAACAAGGAATATTCTTAAGAAACAAGAATATTCTTAAGAATATTTTTAAAGGATTCTTATCTGAATCAGTGACAATTGGTGAGAAATTTTCTCGGAAGAAAATTTACGGAAGAAATTGGCGATAAAGTTCTCGAGAAATTTCTTAAGAAATTTCCGAAGAAATGGAAATTTCTTCGAGAAAGTTCAACGAGGAAAAATTTGGAAAATTCGGAAAATTCAAAATGAATATTCTTATATTACCCTTCATTGAAATTAATGAAATTACACTTGGTGATAATAAGGAATATTCTTCTTCGAGGAATTCAAAGGACAAAAAAGAAATGAAATTCTTTGATGAAGAAAAGAAATTTGAATAACAATGACAAGTTAGTGAGTGCATATTTGATAAGGTGTTGTTGAAGCTTGAAGATGTGTTGGAATACATTTCCAATATTTCGATGATAATTGAAAGGCGAAGGAGACATTATGGGAATGATTCGCCGAAGAGAATGGCAAGGACCATTTGAAATTTGTAAAAATTCAAATGAATTATCTTTGATAAATTTCCTTTGACAATTTTGGACGAAAACAACTACAAAACAGTTGAATGGATACGAGATTCAAATGATTCTCAAATTGTGAATTTCAAATTGAAATTTTCAGGGAAAAATATTCACGGAAATATTTTATACAATTGAAGCTGTTTCAATTGTTTTAATTGTTTGTGAATTTGATTCGATTCAATTAATTGAATTGAATTAATTGAATTCAATTCATTCGAATTTGATTCACTTGAATTTAATTTGATTCAATTCGAATTCCTGCTTTTATTTTGAATTGAATTCAATTCAAATTCTATTCGAATTTCTGTTTTTTTGAATTTAATTCAATTTTTCTCATTCAAAATTCAAATTCATTCATTTAAAACTAGAATTTATTCAAAATTAATTTCCAGACAAGTCTCAATTTTAGCTTATTTCAAAGATACTTCCAACCGATTCCGGCCTCGATTTCAAATTGTTCATTTTACAATTTTTCAATTGAATTTCAAATTGTACGAAATCCCGCTTATTCATTTGTGATTTGACACTGATTTACTGCCTATTTCACTGTGTGTGTGAGTATTAATTAATTTAAATTTTTAATTAAACAATGAATACTTGGGAAATTAATGAATTGCTTTGAATTGTTTTCTACATCGAATCAGAACTGCGAAAATGGAACAACAACAACAATCGAATGCAAAACGATTCGACCAGCCAAATATGGCGATGGACTCGGTACAATCGAACAAAGGCGACCAACTGGATGGTGATGGTCCAACTGAATTGAATGAATTGACTGAATTTGAATTGATGCAAACATTGCGTAAACATTTGAATGACATATTTGAGATTATAGATAATTTCAAACAAAAATTATTGGACGAATGTGTTGATATGATGAATGAACAAATGTCAAAATATCGTAATTCACAATGAATCGTATCGAATCATCAGAAGCTCTATGAGCGATGATGGCCCTTAATCTAATTACGCAATTGACGATTGCAGAGTGCTGGGGGGTTGCAGCAAATGTCAAACACACTTTGAAATTTTTTGAAATGTCAAATATTTACCCTGGAAAATTTCCCGAAAATAAAATTCATTTATGTAAGCAAAGAGTTATTTCTCGCAAAGGTTAAAATAATGGAAATTTGAAAATGATTCAAGCGAAAATAGAACGAAAATCAAACTTGGAACTCTTAGATGCCTTTGCACTCGACAGGCGCCTGAGAAGCACCGCAGCACTTTGAATTCAAATTCAAACTTGAACGAAACTTGAATCTGATTGAAATTCAAACAGAATCATTTAATTACACAACTACATACACAGACATAGACATCGTAATTCTTGATGAATAATTTCATATGCATGAATCTTGAAGATTCGAGATTTACGAATATGCAAAATGATAATACATGTGTTCAATAGTTCAATGACGAAGAATATAATTACAACCAGCAACACCGACAACAACAAGAAAATAATCCCAAGAAATATTCCAAGAATATTCTTGGAACACCACATCCATGATGCATATGGATGCTCGGAAAAATCCGAAAAAACACAAATTACAAGGAATAATATCCATGTAATCATATCTCGATGTATAATCTTAAAAATTTTAGGCTGTCCGAAAAGTTCTCAAGCCAATTTTTCAATCATTTTCTACAATATAACCGGCAAAAACTTTCTGGACAGCCTAATCACCATAATTACCATAATAATTATTATTTTGAGTGTATGATCATATGTTTTCATATGATTATGATAATCATTATCATATCATTTGATTATGATCATGATGATGATGATGGTAATTATCATCATTATCGTTGTCATCATCAGCAGTGATGAATGGATATGGCATAAGCATCGTCGGCTTAGTGGAGGGTCCTTGTCAGGGACCCTTGTGAGCGTCCCTATGATGCTATGGGCCCTATCATGTTAAGGGGTTGTTTTTTTCGGTGCTTGTTTGTCTTTGTCAAATTATATAATTATAAAATTCTATAATTATAATTAATTATCATGTCATTTGAACATTCATTGAATGAATTAATGACATTGAATGAGTGTTTACATAGATTGTAATTATTGTTATAATTAGTTTTTGTTTGATTAGGGATGTTGTGGGTATGCGTGTGTTTGCCATGCATCTTGCCATGCAAAGATGAAATTCAAGGAGATGAAATTGAGGGGCTGTTGTTGATGTTAAACGAAGATATTTGAGAATGTAAAATTTTCAAATTTCAAAATGTTTTCCCAATGTAATTTTCAAAATGTAATCCCAATGTAATTTCAATTGATTCGAGCATAATTTCTGTTTGAAATAAATCAAAAAATTCAAAGATTTTTGGCTGGAAATATGCAGTGAATATGTATCGAATTTCATTGTTTTGTATCGCGTGGGAGGCATTCGAAAATGATTTTTCCCGATAAGAAGAACAAATATGTCTTTGATTCATTTGAGAATTTGAAAATTAAGGACCGAGCTCCAAGCTTCGAGAATTAAGAATGGCAGAATTAAGAATTCAACAACATCTTAACATGTTTCAATGTTTGACAAAATTTATGAATCAATTGTTGTTGTTGTTTGAAACAACAAATTGAACAAAATTCATTCGAACACATTCGTGACAATCGGATTAATTAATTAATCTTTGAACGATGAGAATTGAATAAATAAATAAATGAATGAATTACAAAAATTCAATGAATTGACAAAACAGAAAAAAAAATCCTCGATTTGACAAGTATTAGGTTGTCCCATAAGTTCTTGCCGTTTTTCGAATGAAAATAAATTTAAAAAACAACAAGAACTTATGGGACAACCTAATAGAAATGCTCAACGAATTATAATTCTTTGGACTAAAAGTAATCCATGATTTTTCAATCGGTTTCAATGCAAAAATAATTGATAACTTTTCGACCGAAAATTTTTTTTTTTTCAGGATTCTGAACATTCAAAACACTCAAAAATCACAAAAAGCAATAAGACACGATTCATATTTATTAATTTGAACAGATGAATAAATATGAAAACTTTTGCTTTTTAAATAAATATAAAATGGATTATTCCATTATTATGTGCATTGAATTGAATTGTATTGAATTAAATAATAATAATTCATATTGAAATATATGAAATTTTTCCACCAATTATCACCATTCAATTGATGATCATAGACCAAAAGAGAATTCATGAGGAAAATGGCAGAATATTGTGACATAGAGGATGAAATCCTACAAATATGGTTCATTTCATTGAATACATTGGATGCATCCGAATGCAGCATCGAAAAGTCCATAGAAAATGAATGAAACATCAACACGAATGCATAATAATCAGAAATACTGAACCATAGGAATTACACCGAGAGAAATTAACGAAATTTTCATGTGTCAATGCACACAAACGTTTGAAACACATTGAAAACATTCAAGCTAAACCGGTGCCCGATTGGGGACAAGCGAGCGCTAGAATTCATTGAAAATGGTTCGAAATTAAATTAATCAATTTAAATAAATTTTTCAATATTTTATTGAAACGATTGATTTGACAATTATTTCATTGACTTATGGCACGCATACACGCAAATATCATTTCTTAGACCAATGAACACGGTGAGAAAATACAAATGGGGACCAAGGGAAACAAGGCAAATAAAAGGTGCCTTATGACTCTGGCAAAGACTATACCGAATTCGTACCCAGTCAGTATCTCGAAGAATACATAAATATCTCAAAACAACAACAAAAATCAAAAACAAATATTATTAATATAAATGATGCGGTAAATTTATTCTAAACATCCATCCATTCATTCATTCATTCATTCATAGATTTATTCATACATAAATATCGAAGTTCATATATTCATTTATAATTCATTTATTTTCCATTATTCATTCATTTCCCATTCACCATTCAAATTCCATTTATTTTCATTTTCACAAATAATTCAAATGATTCAAATGCATTCAATATGACATATTGCACCAGACCAGCACCATTCATACATTCATATATTAGCTTTATTAGTGTGGAGATCATTGTCGAACATACTGAAATCATTTGAAAATGAAAATTGACTTTGAAAAACAAACAAATATGCTTGGAAAATGAATGAAAACAGAGCAAAACTATACAAAACTCCTTACAATTATTAAGATAAATGATTTTTGAATGATTTTCAAATGATTTTCAGCCTTAGAAATAGCTGGCAAACCTACCTGAGGACCGTACAAGGTCCAGGGAACCTTGATAGTACCAAAATGGGGATCTGAAACGATATAGACCAAAGCTAATAAAGCTAAATTATATCAAATTGATCTAAAATATGTTTTTGGAATAATTATTTGATTGAATCATGTTTTCAATATTTTTCGGAAATAATTTTTCAATTTTATTCAATTTTTTTTGAAAGGTACCTATTCGATTTCGAAGGGGCCTAGACCCTGGAATTCTAGGGCGAAATTACGATTGAAAACTAATGGGAAAATCATCGGAAAACCTTGAGAAATCTACGGGAAAACCGCCGGGCAAACTACATAAAACATTTGCGAAATAACCCTGTAAAAGACCCTGTAGAAGACCCCACAAACAAGAACAAATTCAAATTAATGATGCTGCAAATGTAAACAAATATTTATTCAAAATAACACTGTATTAATAATTTATTTAAATTGAAACATTTAAAATATTGAAACATTTAAAACAAAAACCAAAACCAAGAGTAAACATATTGATTCATTCATCAATTCAATCGTGGAAATTTGAAATCATAAATGTTTAAATGTCTTACGATATCTTTGATTTCAAAGATTTTTTACGAAGTTTTCTTGAATGGTAAACCAATCATTGATTCATCAATTACATTGCCGCAAACCTCACAAAACCCACTTAACCCCTAAAACCTCTAAATGCATAAAAGAATTAATTCGAATCATTAGCTTGAATGTGGTTCTTGGGAACTTTGTATGAAACTTCGGGAACTTCGAATAACTAAGGGTACATTGAAAAATTAATAACCACAGAGAGTGGGGAAACCGAAGAGAGGAGAAAAAATCGATACAATTGATATTTGAGGGTGGAAATTCGGAAATTCGGCAATCATAATTGTATGGGAAAAATCTACTGGAAATTTCTATTTCCAATGAACTATTAATACAAATGGTGCACATAGAGTTTGTCATTGAAGTCAAAAGAAAGGCAAAAATCAATTGATTTTAATTCTTTTTTTTTATTGAATTGATTTAATTCGGAGGTTTTGCGGTTCCAAGTTTTTTCAGAAGTTTTCTCAAAAATTCTCTGGTTTTGTATTCCTGGTTTTCATCATATGATCTTATGTAAGAATAAAGGATTCCAAAAAGGGTCCTATTGAAGGCATTCAAAGGCTTCTATTCAAGTTAATTACAAGGGTTTCATCGATGATTCTATGGCCTCCAGGATACTTAAGAATCGTTCGATTTTCAAGGGGCCATTTCTAACGGGAAACAGATGAAGATTTCTCTCGGAAATCTTCCGGAAAACTCGGAAAAATCGTTCAAAGCAACAACAATATGGACTTGGAGACGAACGGAATTAATCCAATGAATCAATGAAGTCAAAGAATCAATGAAATACGAGAGAATCGTAAGAATGGCCAGAATTTATGATTTGTTTAATTCTGGTTTTCAAGAAAATAAAAAGAAAACATTTTTGCATAAGTCACGTTCAATACATTTATTATTGTCGATTCAAACAAAAAAAAAGTTTTCCAAAAAATGTATAATCTCAATCAATATTCTGTTAGATGGTATACGTGTACAGAGGGGGGGCCAATATGTATAGTCTTAGGATATGTATAGTCTTTGATCAATTGAACAATATGTATTCAAGTCTTTCGAACGATTGGCTCTTTTATAGTGATTCATCATCTTAATTCATTTTGATTTGTTTTTTTGGTTGTTGGGATATTTCTGATTATTTCATATTGTTTTACTTTATTTTCGTGCTTATTTCATTCATTTATTTATGAATCAATGAATGCATTTATGAATGAACCATTGAACGAATAAATGAATGATGAATTAATACGAAACATCATGTGAAATATGGAATTCAAGATCATGGAATTCATAAATAATACAAATACAAACACAAATATTTGAAAAATCAATTTTCAAATTCAATTATTGGGTGCGTGGGTGTACTTCAAAGGTACACTAAGGTAGTTCAAGGGTGCATCAAGTATGCACCGACCAAGGATGCGAGCATAGGGTCCTCAAGAGGTGTTCGAAGCAAGCTGTGGCAAACGTGAAGCGGGCTCAGAGGCCATGGAAAACTCCTTACAATCTAAGAATCGGTCTTTTTCTTAAAATTTCATTAATTTCTTAAGGTTCATTATTTCAATTTTATTAAAAGAACAAGATGTTTAAAACAACGGACACATCCATATGATGAATGATTGAACAAAGTAAGTCAATTCTAAGGATTTCAAATTCTTCGAGGTTCTTAGGGTCTTTCATTATTCTTATTTTTTACTTATTAAGTTATAATACACACATACAAACAAACACATATTACAAGTAATAAACTCATATTCCCTATATTACATGCATTAAATTAATAATAATAATAATAACAATATTATCATCATTAATATTATTATAACCAAGTATAATGATTTAATATTTTAATGTGTGTCTTGGAGCCTAAGCCTTTTGCGAAAAAAAAGGAATTTGGCAAATATCAAAGAAAAATGAAGGAAAATATTTTGAACACTTTGCGCTCGGCGGGCGCCTGGTTAGCACCACCGTTACTATGCTTTTCAATGTAGTAACAAAGAATCTGTCGAGTGCAAACGACCCTTATGATATTATTACACGTTTCTCTTCATGCAATAATAATACTGATAAATTGTTTTCATTTGTTTCAATTTATTATATTACACACAATATGAAAAAATATTATAAAAAAACAATGAACGAACACAACACATCATCAATCTTATTCATTTTTGGTCGGTTGGCTGGCTGGCTGACTGGTTGGTTGGTTGGTTGGGATCAAATTTTGTTAGAAACAAAATGAAAAAATCCTGAATTGTGAAAATTGTGAAAATAATAAATAATTTACTTTGAATCCCTGAATTATTATTATTGAATTATGAGAATATGAAAATATATAAAAAAATTACATATTTCATGACAGAAATATATTAGGTTGTCCGGAAAGTTCATTCCGCTTAATCACAATAGAGTTGCTCATGAAAATCGGCCAGAACTTTTCGGACAACCTAATACCATATATAATCAACAATACATCTAGTATTATGATGTGGAAATGAAAATAATTATCCCAGTAATAATGATAATTAATTTCAAAAAGTATAAAGTATGAAAACCCAAGACATGAAGTCAAGTCTTAGGAATTATGAAAATTCATTCATTTCTTAAGACCATGTGGGGATCTGGTCCTAAGAAAAGCTCGGAAAAGCTGTCAAAATCCCAGCTAAACCTACTGGTACAGACCTCATGACATTCTTAGAATTAGACTTTTCTTCGAGAAATTCAAAGTAAACTTAGGTCAATATCATTGAATTTCATATTCGATAAGCTCTTCATATATTTGTTTGAATTTAGGGAAAAATATGTTAAAAATTTGATATATTTGTCTGCGATTGTCCACTATTTAATTTCAAATACAAATGATAACTTGGTAATTCAAGTAATTCATTTGATTAAAAACAATTGTAATGAAAATCAATGAAACAATTGAAATGAATGAAACAAATGAAAATATCAAAGGAACTTAATAATAATAATAATGATAACGAATAAAGTAAATGAAATGAATAAAATAGAGTACAAACAAATAAAGTCCATCAATGAAATTATAATTATTTTAATGGATTTTTTGAAATGAGAATTTTCGGGGGAAAATTCGGGAATTTTGGTTTCATCCAATTTGTCTAACAAGGACACAGAAAGTCTATAGAATCCAGTGATATTCAACGATATTCAATGATTTCAACGATTCGAAATTCACCAGAATATTCTGGATTCTGGACTTGAAGATCCTTGAATCTTTGGACCTTCAGTAGTCAATCAGTCAGTCAGTCAATCGACAATTTGGCCCTGAGTTTGTTTCCATATGGATCATCAATGTTGCATCGAAGATGCATCATTCAGATGTCCATGCACAGAGACAATGAGTATTTCCGAGTCTTTGAATTCATTGATTTCATTGAATTCTTAAGACTAAATTTGACAAAAATAAACACATAAATGTCAATTGATTAGAAGGCGAATTGGATTATTTATTTGTTCGTTTGTTTCAATTCATCTATCGACATAAATATTTCTAGAATTTGTGCCTTTGTTTAATGTTTGGTGTGATATATGGCTGCAAGTATGTCGGTGTGGGCGGGTGGAGGTGTGTGTCAATGTGCATTACTTATTAAGATATAAAACACAAATGAAATAAATAAACGAATAAAAATAAAATTAATCATATTAATTCGATAATTTAATCAGAAAAATATTTTTCCATTTCTCTATTTATTTATTAAGTTGTCCGAAAAGTTTTTGCCGATTATATCGTAGGGAATTATAAAAAAAAATCGGCAAGAACTTATCGGACAACCTAATATTTATTTGTTTGATTAATTCATTAGTTCATTCATTTATTTATTCATTCATTCATTCAATCATTCAGCCATTTCATTTGTTCAACAAGGAATAATAAGAACAAAAATCGAAGAATCAAAGAATATTCTTTGATTCGATCAGAATTCTTAACAATTTTTCTGAAGCAAAATTCTTGATTCTTTCACAATTTTTCGTAAGAATAAGTCAACAATCAAGGAAAATTTTCAATAAAAATCTTATCGAGAGTTTTCCTTGAAAAAGATGACGAATTCAATTCAATTCATTGAAAATTCAATGAATTTAATATGTCAGTGAATTCAATAGTTTAAATGAATTTCAAAATTTTTGTTGAATTCAATTCAATCAAAATTTAATTTGGTTAAATTTGAAATTAATTTTGAATTTTTCAAAATTTCAAAAAGAATTATTTCAAAACGAAAACGAAAATTCCATGACAAACAAACAAACAAATTCCAAAAAAAAAAATTCTTGGAATAAAATAATCATCAAAATAAAAAAATATTCAAATTTAATTTCAATTGAACATTTTTATTATAGAATTAGGGTGTGTCCGGAAAATTTGTGCCGATTTTCAACGTTAAGTTTCATTGATTTATATCAATAAAATCAACTTAAACTTTTCGGACAACCACAATCACCAATAAAATCATCAAAATTGAACCCTTTGAAACCTTATTTGATTTTCAAAAATTATTCGTTTTTTCAAATTCAATAAAATTCTTGGGAAAAAATTCAATTTGAATTTCGTCAAAAAAAAAAAAAAAAAAAAAAAATTCTGATAAAATCAAAAATTTTAAATTGAATTTAAATTTATTTTCTTTGAATAATTCGTCAATTTCATATAGACATACAGCAGTATATAACAAACGTATACCAAGTTGTTTGCTATGGAATAACAAAATTTTTAGAAATGGAAGAATTTCAGAATTCAAAGAATTCCAAAGAATTCGTTTCAAAGAGAAAATTCTTTGAAAAAAATTCAAGAATTTCTCTCGCAAATGAAACAAAATTGTCATAGATACTCAATGGTTGCATCAGCATAAGTCACAAGTACCAGAATTGCGACTGTATCAGTTATAATACAGATGAAACAAATTAAAAATTGAAATTGAAAAAATGTTTTTCCGAGGAAATATTCAAGTACAAAACGTGCTCATACACACAGATATTATATGAACTAACTAACGAACAAATACAGTTGACAACCCTTTGAATTTTTGAAAAAAAAAAGAATTTTTTTAAAAATTTAAATTCATTTCGAAAATTCATTTAAATTCACCAAGGGTACCATATCTATTAGTATTACTGGTATCATTTTCAATGATTATTCGGAGTGAAAAACTTTCAAAATAAATTAATATAAATGTATGAAAATGATAAATATATTATTTCTGATGAACATTTTGATGAATATATATTTCATCATTTCTCTCTGTGAATAAATATATTGGGTTGTCCCATAAGTTCTTCCCGTTTTTTAAATTTTTTTTCCATTCGAAAAATGGCAAGAACTTATGGGACAACCTAATATTTCAAAATGAATAATAACAAATTGAAATTAATTTTTTTTTTTTGAAATTTAAAATTCATAAATTTGTATATTCAAATGCAGTATAACAATGGGCAAATGTAACACTTTCAAAATAAAAAGCTTTGTAAAATAATAATAATAATAATATTAGGTTATCCGAAAAGTTCTTGCCGATTTTTGAAATTATTTTCCACAATATAACCGGTAAAAAACTTTCCGGACAACCTAAATAATAAAGCTTTATAAACACAAAGATACATTACAAATGTCACCAATTTAAAATTTCATTTATATACATTTGTGTGTGTATTATATGTTGCAATTGCAATTGTAATATATGTATCATAATCATCATCATTTATTCATTCATTTTGTATTTCACAATTCATACAAATTGAAATGAAATTTTCATACAAAATGATCATCATCATAATCGTATGGTCTTATTATTATTATTAATATCAATTGTCATAGATTTAACATGTGTCATTGATACCAATTATCTTTGATATTAATGTTTATTGTAAAGCTTTAACAGGTTCACCAAAAAGGGTCTGTTTTAGGCATTAAATCGCATTGAAAAAAGGCTTAGCGAAATCACAATAATCATCGGATGGGTGGTGAAATGGAAAATTGGCCTCGTATGAAAATTATTACTTTGTCATATTGTTCAACAACCACCAACAACAGTAAATTTCAATTTTAAATTGACCATAAAACAATTTGAAATTTTCGAAATTGTGAAATTATGAATAAAAATGCTTGAAATATTAGGTTGTCCCATAAGTTTTTGCCGTTTTTCGAATGAAAAAAAAAACTTAAAAAACCGCAAGAACTTATGGGACAACCTAATAGGCATTTAACCTTTTAAAACGCTTTTCAAAGCTATTTTCAAAGCTATTCAAAGGCTTTGACGCCCGAAATAACACGGATAAACACTGAAAAACACAGAGCATTTGCTGGTAGATTGAATGGGAGAGAAGGGGGCCAACAAGGGGGAAAATAAGGGGGACAGATGGGCGACAGATATCGTTGAATGGTGCCAAATTACACTCAAAGAGTGAGAAAATTAATGATTTTTTCCGAAATATGACAAGATAACCGTAAGTAAATATAAATTGGACACACACAACACACACACAAATTTGAAAAATTCAAAATATCACATACCTTTGAAGCTTATAAGCTTATACAAAACCCAATGATTAACCAAGTGTTTGGGTAATCGAAATATGACAACGATAATAATCAATAGTTTCTTTGGTTGTTCGGTTACTTCGAATAATCAATTTGAGCCTTGGTGGAACCTTGAGAGAACCAGAGAAATAAACCGAAATTCTTCAAATTATCTTCGTTGAACCCTTGAATTGTGTTGGATTCTGTTGATTCTTGATTCTGTTGAATTGTATTTGTTTTAAATACACTTTTGAACCCTTTTAAACCGACTCAGAGGTGAATTTGAAATTTGAAAAAATTCAAATCAATCTTCATATGTGTCATTCGAGTCATTTGAGACCTAGAATTTCATTCAAAATCGTCCAAGGATCGTGCCCTATTCAAGGAATTATTTGAGGAAAAACAAAAAATTTTAAAGAATTAATTGACTCACGAAAGCATTTCATTTACGGGGCTATTCTTTCCACCCACGCACCACAAGAAATTCCTTTGCTTACATAATGTAGTTCACAAAGAATTCCAATGAATGGGTCTGAATTATTCGGAGCTAAATTAATTCTATTCTTGACATACAAATATAATTTGAATTGAATTATTGCGTGTTCACACGTCAATAGGGTTATAATATTTTTCTCCATTCGTTAGATCCATTTGTTTTAGGCTTGTTTTTGTCTAGCTGATATTCTATTATTAAATGATTATTATCATTGATTATCATTATTCGAACGAAATTCAATAATTCAACCAAAAACAAAATGAATGATTATTCATTTTTAAATAAGGGATCGAGGAAAATTGCTTAAAATTGCTTAAAATAATAATTTTCAATTGAATAATTGAACATAATTGAATATTATTCAATTTTCTAGGGTTATTCCGGGGCTGGATTCGATGGATTTCCATTGAATGTTTCAATGAATTTCCTATGAATTCCTCCGGTTCTTGATTAAATTCTTGAAACCTTTGGAAAATGGAAAAATATAATTAATTTTTGTCTGGAAAAATAAATACGATTAACTGTCATACGATTGATTGAAATTTAGATAGTCCGAAAAGTTCTGGCCGATTTTCATGAGCAACTCTATTGTGATTAATCGGAATGAAATTTTCGGACAGCCTAATATTTATAATAATAATCACTACACATAGGTTCATAGGTATACACATGTGTAATTAATGATAATTTTTCATTATTTTCCATTATTTCTTCATTTAATCTTTACCATATCGCAAACATTGTTTTTGACAGGTTTTTTTACTTTTCTCTTCCCTATGCATAACCCTACGAGAAATACCTGTAATTAATTTTTTGTTCGGGCAAAAAGCTTGAAGCTAAATTAATGAATAATTTCAATTATCATTATAATAATTGAATCGGGTCGGAACAACCATTGAACTAATTGAAAAAATTAATTAATCAAAATCAATGGAAAACCAAAGATTTTTCTCCTTGAATTTTCAATTAGTTCAATTATTTCCATTAATTTGTTCGATTTACAAACCAACACAGAGAGGGTTCAGACGTTTTCAGGGATGTTTACGGGAGATAAATCAAATGGAATTCCGGCTTTCAGTTATTCTTATTGGCGGCCTGTGGAATTTCGAAAAATTCTTGACGTTTTTTGCATGATGTTTTCCATTGTTTTTTTGGCAGAATTAACAATGTTATTATCCTCTGTTGTTTGCTGCTGTTTGGGATAATAATAACAATAATAATATTAACTTGTCCGAAAAGTTCTTGCCGATTTTTTAATTATTTACTACGATATAATCGGCAAAAACTTTTCGGACAACCCCTAATAAAACATCTAAAAAGCTAATAATTTATTCTGGCAAATTGTATTTTGTATAATCGGATTTCATCATTTGAAAAAAACAAAACAAAGAAATGATTTCATAATCATAATGAAACAATGACTGAGAGAGAAAACAAATGATTATTGTTTTTATGATTATTATCATTATTATTATGCTAAAAAAACAAATGTCTCAATTATTTTGTTTGTTTTTATTTGAAATATTAATAAAAATAATGATTTGATTTATGTATTCACATCTAAATTGAATTTCTACTTGGAAAATTTGAATATTTTCTTTGTAATTTGAAGAAATTTGAAGAAATTTTCAAGAAATTTCAAATAAATCAAGCAATCCTTGAAACACATGACCCGAATCAATCGATTTGAGCATAATTTGATGAAATTCTTTGGGAAATTTCGCGAAAAACCCTTTGAATACCGAAATAACCAAGATTTGAGTAAAAATAATGACAACAAGGCCCTGAAAATTCGAGCTTTTTTTGAATAATAATAAATGTAAACGTTTTACGTATTCATGGCACATCTTCACACATCGGGACACTGGCACACTGGTACACTGGATACGTGTGTACTGTTGAGGGCTTTGCCCTTTAACTTACCCCTTTGGCACATACACCACGCTCCTCGCACACATACAAAGCTATAGTATACTATGGTATTTTGTATCATTTTTTAACAAAAAAACAAAAGGATCAAACCATTCATAGCCTATTCATTATTTCGATCATTTTCAATTACTTAGATTTACATCATTTGATACATTTTGTCGTTCATTTTTTTTTTGTTAGAGTGATGATAACATCTAAGCTAATAATAAGATCTGACAAATGTATGAGGACAAATGTATTAGAGATTGTCCGAAAAGTTCATTCCGCTTAATCACGAATAGAGTTGTTCATGAAAATCGGCCAAAACTTTTCGGACAATCTAATATGTACTTAAATGAAACTATTTTCGACGACAAAAAATTTTCAATGAAAAATTTCATTGTCAAATCACATATAATCCAGAAGCTTTAAATATACGAGAATTAAGTAAAACTAAAGCAGTAAAAATGCATTAAAATAATGTGAAATAAGGAAATTTCTGTTTTTCAAATCAATCTTAGCTGGATATGAGGAGATGAAATGAAATTTCAGAGAAAATAAATGAATAGATGAATGAATGAAGGGCAAATACATGGGATTTGAATGAATTTCAATGAATTTCTCAAAGTGAATAATTCATTTAGAGCAAATCATTTCTGAAAAATGGATCAAGTTTAATTTGAATAAATTTTTGTTTTTTCGTGTGATTTTAAAGTTTTCAACGAGAAAAATATTTTGCTGCTGTCATCATCATTTCATTTCATACATTCAATCATTCATTCATTCGATATTGGTATTACTACGATCATCATTACTAAATACAAAGGTATCGATGATTTAAAATTCAGAATTTCGGAAATTCCGAGCTGAATACATTAAGTAAAAACTGGATACGGGAAAGGTCTGATGATTGAGCTGATTGTAGAATACACTGATTTCTTAAAAATACACTGATTTCTTAAAAATACACTGATTTCTTAAAGATTTACACTGATTGATGAACCCACTATTAGATCTTAGAATGGAAGTGAATTTATGAAAAAACAAAAAACCTTATAAACTGATTAATAGAATTCACGTTGAATAAAAAATGTGGAATCATCAAAACTTTATCGCAGAATCATCTGCAGGAATTTCCAATCATTCGTAAATTCACATGATTTCAGTGAATTCTATTAGGTTGTCCGATAAGTTCTTGCCGATTATTCATCGTAGGAAATCATGAGAAAATTGGCAAGAACTTATCGGACAACCTAATATGATTCTCTGTGAGTTCAATTTACTTTGAAAATTCCTGGCAAAATCTCCCTACGAATCAAAATCTCAGATATTTTTACGAAAACTTTTAAGATTCTCAAGGCTCAGAATTTTCTAAAATCCAAAGATTAAGATAGATTTATGTTTGCAGCCACCATTGAATGAATAAATAGGAATTTTTTTTGTAAACATTCAATGACTAAATGGAAAATTTTTTTGAGAGATTCAAAATTCACCAAATACACCAAGACTGTGTACTTGAGTACTTAATTCACTGTTGGATTATACTATTAGATTGTCCCATAAGTTATTGCCGTTTTTCGAGTGAAAAAAAAAAAATTGAAAAACAGCAAGAACTTATGGGACAACCCAATAGAATTTTGAACCAAAATGGTAAATAAATAAAATTTATGTGAATTATTATTTCTTAAAAACTATTTAAGGAAACTTCAGGGTATTTCAAGTTTTGAAAATAAATAAATATTTGGAAAAAATTTGAAAATTTTACTTACTTATTCGATGTTGTTGTTGTTACTGTTGTTCATTGTTATTGTCGTTTATTATTATC
Organism: Psoroptes ovis; assembly: GCA_002943765.1. Classification (NCBI taxonomy): domain Eukaryota; kingdom Metazoa; phylum Arthropoda; class Arachnida; order Sarcoptiformes; family Psoroptidae; genus Psoroptes; species Psoroptes ovis. The sequence continues at coordinate 269,312 of PQWQ01000019.1, read as the reverse complement.
ATAATCATCAATTTATTTTCGGGCAATATTTTCATTCAATATTTTTCAGCCATTAAATGCATTTCATCTTGTAGTTATAAGATTCAAGATTTAAAATTCAAAATTCTTATTATGATTATAACGATGATTATATTTACTTTCATTGATAAATTCCTGAAAACATTATCAAAATCATAAAAGTATTAGATTGTCCGAAAAGTTTTGGCCAATTTTCAATGAGCAACTCTATCGTGATTAAGCCGAATGAACTTTTCGGACAACCTAAAATATACGACGTATTTCTCAATGATTATTTTTTCAAAAGAAATAATGCAAAAAAAACTTTTCGACAGGAAATGGCTGCAAATAATGTGTTAATGTTGCCAGCGAAATTACATGAATTTGATGAATTTTAGTGCTTCGACAAGAATCTTTTCTTTGGTTAAAAGTTTTCTTCTTCTTCTTTAAAATTCTGTGGTAATTTTCTATGGAAATTGTCATTAATTTTCATTGAAATTTTTCTTTGATTTCAAAAGCCATTAAAAAACCATGGAACGAAAATGGAAATAATATAAAAGTTTCCTTCGTGAAAAAAAATATTAAAAAAAATAAAAGTAAATTATAATTAATTAAGATTAATTAAAATTAATTAATAATCAAAAATACAAACAATACACACTTACATATAAATAACATTATTCATTATATGGTTATATCATTAATTTATCGATTGATGTATCCACAGCGGTGATTGTTGTTGTTGATCAAAGTATCATAAAATATATATCGAATAATAATAATAATAAATCAATGACTTGATGGAAAATTCATGTAATTTTTCCAATTTTTTTTTTTGAAATTCTTGGTTCAATTCTTCCATTAAAATTCATTGATTCATCGATGATAATCGATGATGCTTTGATTTATTCTTCTTCATAAATATCGCCACACACACCGTAAGCGATAACATTGATTAATAATTAATGAACTTAATGACAATTATTATGGTGAAAGATACCCAAAAGATAAAAATGTCAACAGACATAAATGTTTCAATGGAAAATGCCATTAATTCTCTCTGTGTGTGTGTAATAATTACTCAAATTCATTTGCCCAGATACGGTAAATTAGTGTCGTAGCTATTCATTGTTCAATACGAACGATAATTAACATTAATTCATTCATAGATATTATTAGGTCGTCCCGTAAGTTCTTGCCGTTTTTCTAATGAAAAAAAAAAATTTAAAAAACGTCAAGAACTTATGGGACAACCTAATATATCGGTATTTACCGGTATTTCGACGAAACTTTAGCACCACACACATTTGACATTAAATTATTGGCTGCTGCTGCTGGCTCTTTTTACATTGTCTCATATGTTTGAAATAGTTGATCACTATTAAATAATAATAATGATTATGATACATAATACTGAATAATACGACTAAATATTCATATATAAATAAATATTAATAATAATGAAAATTAGGTTAATCGATTTTTTCTTGTGTTTTGTCGTTGATTTCGGTTAATTTTGGTTGCTTTTAGTTGCAGTTGTCACCAATAATATTAATATTACATGTAATATTATCAAACATAATTATCGTAATAATAATCATTGTAATAATTGTAATAATAATCATCAGAATAATAATAAAATGTAATTTCCTCATGTTTTTACCATTGATAGAAATATCATTCCTGGTATATATTCCATGTATATTTTCTTCTTTTTCGTTTTGGTTATGAATACAAATAAACGATGATGATGATAACATTAATAATAATGATGATGATGATGATGATCATTTATATTAATGATGAACAATGATGCCTTATTTATTGTCATTTCATTTTACCATTGAAAAATGGTACAAATCATACCCGTAATCAGGATTTATTTGGAATATTTCTGGGGACATTAATTTGGTCTGTGGACTGTCATTTGCATTTTTGACTGGCGGAACAAGACTAGGGCCTTATTCTGGGTCCCTAGATTGATGTCTGCGTCTTTGTCTGATCGGATAGCTTAATTATCAAGTTTTATGCCTTTTAAAAAGTTGAATATCTTTGACTTTTCCATGTTTCCAATGTGAATTCTTAACAAATTTCACCAAATCTCGAAATGATGATACATCATTTTCGTATGTATTAGGTTGTCCCATAAGTTCTTGCCGTTTTTCGAATGAAAAAAAAATTTAATAAACGGCAAGAACTTATGGGACAACCTAATATGTTTTGAAAATGAAATCATTCATTGTATGATTATCATTATTATTCCAATACAATTTCAATGATCAAAGTTTTATTTTCTTCATTTCTTCTTTATTTCCATTTCAAAATTTTGTTACACAGGATATTTCAGTTCCAGAACTTCGGCAATATTTTCATCCACCATTAAATTCCATTAAATTTTTCTTGATTTTATCGATTTGAAATGATATTTTCTTCGATTTTTTTCTTCGGTGATTTCTACTGTTAAAAATAGAGAAAAATATGTGAAATCAAAAAAAAATATTAAGACATTCAATGTACAGACATACATAGCCTGCAAGCATCACATACATAGATATCACAGCCAGGCATACAAAAATCGATATATGATTGATTCTTTGAAAAATACACACATCATCATCATCGAAATCATCATTACTGATGATAATGGCAAATGGTGTTGGTGTTGGTGATGATAATGGCGATGATGGCAATGGCAATGATGATGATGATGATTTGATATCTGTAACTAACGATCATCATTATTATTATCAGTTTGAATTCAATTCAATACAATACCAATGCACAAACAGATTGAATTTATGAAAAATTCAATCTTGTCATTTGATCACATATATCATGGATGGAATCAGAATTCGTAGAATTGAATCAATGAAATTTCATTTTAAACTTTTTTTTTCAGAAATTTTCAGAAATTTTCCCCCGGTTATAGTCCTCCATTGATTCATTTTCACTGGGTTCTATGGGCTGCTGTTGCAGCCACCAGTCATCATATTTATTTGTTCAAAATATTTCAATTTTTATTATCGTTTTGCCATACGGTTTTTTTCCATTCGATTGTTTTGATGAATCAAAAGATGATAATTCAAAAATTGATGATGTGTACAAAGCTATTTATCGCCGAAGCTGACGGGAATTTCTTTGGTAAATTTCTTTGGTAAATGTAAGAATATTCTTCGCATACATTCATTCGTATGTCAATAAAATGCACAAATAATACATTTAGTTTCATTCATTCATTTCATTCATTCAGCCATAGCGTAAACATTATGACAGGAAATTATGGAAATTTATTTTCCATACTATTCTACGAAAATTTACACACACAATTTATTCGATGTTTGTGATGAATGTTTCATTGATGTTCAACTGTATTTTGTCGGTAATCATCATCACCATTGATGATCATCAATGATAATAGTTTGTGAATATTTATATTTTCATTTTTCCAAATAACGAAAAATTTTAAATTTACCGTTGATGATTCAATTTATGGCATTTTTTTTCCCTGGTTGATATGATTTCATCGTGTTCCGCAGATATTTTCGCAGATATTCGCGCTAAAATATTGGAAAAATAAATAAAAATAAATTGATATGTGAATAATAACAGCAATTCTTACATTTTCGATGCCAAAGAACTTAAGGATTCGCTGTTATTATTATGATTATCGCTATTATCTTTATTGTAGTCAATTTCATTCATAGTCGATGATGATATTGTATGCACACATCATCAACATATTATCACATTTAAAATGGCTTCTTCATTGTTTTTCATTGTTGATCGGCTTTTATTTGTTTTTTCTTTAAACTGGCAATTTATTCAAACTAGAAATTACTTCTTATTATTACTTTGAATTGCTTCTTATTTTTTTTTTTGGAAAAAAATACCTTGAAATTTAGTCATTTATATGTTTAAATCGTTTGAATTTGATGGTAATAAATAAATAAAGTTTGAGCATTCGAAACTTTAAAATTATCCGTTTACAAACAACTTTTGTTGAATGCTTAGTAATAGCCTTAATAATAATAATGATGATGCGAATTGAGCATTAGTCAATAGTGTGCAATCTATTGATTACGGATGAATTGATGATGATCGAATCAACTGGAACGAAATGAAGGTAGATTCATTGCTCAATCATCAGTAAATTTGGTCCAAATTACCAACATCGAATTTCACCAACTACCTTCCAGGTGTGTGCTGGTAATTCGAAACAATAGGACAAGGTGACAGCGCCATCTATTGGCCTGAAAACCAATCAAAAAATTTCTTGGAAAGTTTTCCGATTTCAAGCAGCAAGAAGAAATTTCGGAAAGTTTTTTTTCAAAAAAAAAAAACAAAAAATTTAATTTCAGCAAAAATAATTACAAAATGAAAACACAAAAACATTTGATTGTTGGCGTGTAACATTCATTCAAATTCATTCATCAATTTAGTTTTGATTAAATTTCGATAATTGATTTTTTTTTGTTTTTTGAGAAAAACAAGCACGGAAATGAACTAAGAAATTAATCGATCAGCTGATTATTCTAAGCAAAATTCTTATAATTAACTCAAGATTTTCCAATTTCCATAATTTCGTTTCGGATTTAATTATTTGCTTCCCTTCGCAATCTTGTTGTTGCAAGACATCTTGATCATTCTACACCATCAAAATTCATGATAATTTAGTCTCCGAAATTCAAATAATTCCAAGAAAACAAAATAAAAATGAATATCGATCATCATCAACATCATGATCATTTAAATGAAGCAGCAGCAGCAGCATCAGCCGATGATGGACCACATATTTATCATGGTATTGATTTGAAAAAAGTAAACCTTAGTTCGTTGCCTAAAAATCAACAAGAACATTTGTTGATGCATGAAAAACATCGTGGACATGAATCAATGCATGCAATAATGTTAATAATATTGATAAATGCAATGATAATAGCACAAATATTATTAATTTATTGGCGTCGAAAACATTTTAAATCATATCAAAATGTTTCAATGTTTGGTAATTGATGGTTATATTGATGATAATTGTTTGAATTATGATTAATTGACCATTATTTTTATCATTTTTGATGTCTAGGAATGTGGTTAATACCGATTATCGTATCAATATATCATTATTATTGGCGTTTCATAATAATATGGTCATCGATATCAATCATAACAATTATGTTGATATTTCGTCCATTATTTTATAAAAATTTAAATGTAAATGGTTCATCATTGCCACGGCTGATTTATCGTTGGTTTTTTTATTTATATTCAATATCATCAGTAATAGCTGTAACTGGTTATACAATCATTATGTTAACATTACTCGGTATCAACATATTGCTGGGCATTAAACCAATGTATACACTTGATTTAGGAATATTATTATTATTTTATGGCATTTATTATGGTGTATTAACAAGAGATTTTACTGATTTTTTAGTCGATATATTAGCCGCAAATATTGGCTATTATTCACCATCATCATCATTACCTAGTAAACAATTAAATTCAAAAACATGTGCAATTTGTGGTCGACCACATAATGGTGGTATGAATTCGAATAATATTTCAAATACAATCAACAATCGAAGAAGATCATCATCAATGAATAATTATGATTTGAATCATTATAATGATTCAGATCGTTCAAGTTTATTGTCATCATCATCATCATCCACAAATAACCATGATTTGAATCAAAATGATTTTAATAATATAAATTGTTATAATAGTGATATAAATAATATTTCAACATCATCAACAGCTACAGCGACAACAACAATACAAGATCCATCATTAATGGAAAAAACATATACATTAACATGTGGACATACATATCATCAATATTGTATATTTGGTTGGTGTTTGATTGGTAAAAAACAATTATGTCCATTTTGTCGTGAAAAAGTTGATCTCAATAAATTATTTTCATCATTACCATTTCAAAAACCACATTATCTTTATGGGAATTTATTAGATTTTATACGATATTTAATTGCATGGCAACCATTGATATTGTTCGCTGTACAAGGTGTTAATTATGTATTTGGTTTAGAATAAAATCCCCGAGGTTGAAAATGAATGTAATTTAATGTGTTTCATATTCCACAAAAACTGTTTAAAACTTGAATCTTTTTCCGATGAAAACATTGATTTTCCCTCTCTGATTCCTGAATTCAACGAGATCAATTACAATAATTAAATGTTCATTCGACATTCACGACCAACAACAACAACAACAAATCATGAATTTGTATTGAATCGTTCCACCTTACCTTACCACGATGATATATTCGATGATATTTTTCCATCATTATATTCCATCATTAATTTTACAATTAATTATGTTACATAATTTTATAAAATTACAAAAGAAAATTGATGAAAATAAAATCAAAAATTATTTTGTTTTAAATTTTGAAAATAAAATCAATCTAACGCCATCTATTGCCTTGTGATTAAACTACGGTTGTAAACAAAACATTTCTCAAAAATTTTCATTTATCAAAATTAATTCATTTCCTCAAAATAATGAAAAAATGAATTAGATACATATTAATCAATGACATTTTGATATTTGAAAAAAAATTGACATAGAAATAGTAAAATTGAATGATAAATAATAAAATATCATTGAAAGAAGAAAAAAAGAAAGAAGTTCAATTCAATTTAATACGATCATCATCATTGAATTATTATTACACTCTTGTTGTATATTAATAATACAATTCAATTGTGATAACATTGTGTTGTATATTTGCATTTTCTCTTTTCAAATTATTTGAACAAAGACAAGACAAGAAAATAAAAGATCTAAGGCTCGACATGAAACATTTTGATGATGAAATTTTCTTAATTTTTGAAGATTTAATCCATTTCTCAATGCCGAAACAGGCCTGTAAGAGCTTTTTAAATAATAATAATTGAAATAACAGCAGCAGCAACTTAAATCAACGACAACAACAACAATGCCATGTTATTATTTACGCACAATTGTTTAATAATAATAATCTCATCATAATTATAAATAATAATAATGATAATCTGCTTTTGTATTTTACGAATTGTTGAATTGTTGAAAGATGATGACGAAGTCAGCTAAACGTAATGAAACATTGAGTAAAACATATGTAAATATTGAATAATAATCGAAAAGGAAACGTATTTTAAATCAAATATCGAAACAAGTGCAATTCTCATACGACTACAAGTGTCTTCATCATCGATTGATCATCGTTAATCAGCTGATTTGAGTATTGAATATTGAAAATCAAATCATTTTATTCAAATTTAAATCAATCAAATTTTGTCTATTCAAATGACGTTTGTCATATTTTCAGTGATTTTACAAAGTTTTTAATTCAAAATTTTCAATTTTTGGGTTTTTCATCGAAAATAATACATCATCAATTGTTTCAAACTGGTGCCCCGTTGTAAATACACATCAATCAACCATCAGCCATCAACCATTAAAATTTCAATTTTTCAAATTAAGCTTATCATCAAATGCCAAGATATCGATGGCAACGCGTTTTAAATCAATTTGATTGATTTTTCATTTATTTATTTAAATTAATTTCAATGTCGCTTTGAAATATTGGAGCCACCACTTGAAAACTTATTTATTTATTTATTCCTTTATTTATTTAACTCATTCAAATTGTGATTAATCAATTTTCAACCCCTAAAACAAGAATATTGATTCATTCATCTTCATTTTAATTATTTACTCTATGAGTGTTTATTGTGTGTCTGACTGTGTTGCCTTATTTCACCTGTTGATTTCTACTTTGTTTATTTACATTGTTATTATTATCAGTGTTATCAGTGAGTGTACATCTCTGCTGTGATATTTGAGAATTGAGAAAAAAAATAGCCATATATTTTATAAGGTGTGTGTGATCTTTGAGATATACAAAATATACAAAAGGGAATAATAGATGAATAATTAAATCATTTTGCATCGTTTTGTTTATGTGTTTATTTTGTTCATTTGTTTGTTCATAGTTTATTCATTGTTTATTCGTATTTGTTGTGGTCAACGAAGCACAAAACAAAAGTTTTTTGATCCACCCAAACAAATCAGTGATGAATCATACAAGTACAGCTGCTGATGATGGTGATAATGATCACCAGCCGGATACTGTTGATGTTGATTGTCATCAACAGCAACAACAAGAGAAACATTTGCAAAAAACAATTGTTTCTGTCGATAATGGTAATGATAATGATAATGGTAATGATGATGTCAATGATGACAAACAATCGATGACAAATGATTGTAAGGTTGACATTACAAATGGTATTACAGTCAATGATAATGATAATAATAATGATAAAATTGAAATAAATATTGAAACAATTGAATTAGAGTGAGTAAATTTTAAATTTTTTAAAATGTTTAAATGTCAATTAATCCATTTTTCGAAATATTTTCAGAAAAATCAATGATAATAATGAAAACATGTTGACGAATTTAAATATGGAATGTGAAAAAATTCAAACTTTACTACAAACATTGAATCGAATCGAATTGGAATCATTACCATCATCATTGACATCATCATTATCGATCACTAATGATGATCGTGTTGATGTCAATAATGATGGATTAAATGATTTAAATGTTGAATCAATTAATGATGAAAATGTCAATCATATCAATGATGATCGAATCATTAATGATGATGGTCATAATGATGATAATGACAGCCAAAACAATACCAATCATCTCGAAAACATTTCAAATGATGAAATCAAAGATGAAAAAATTTCAGAAATTTCAAACGATAAACCTTCCAGCTCAACCCGTATCGAAATTCCTAAACCACGTGAACGTAAATCTAAATCTGTTGACCCCAAATCCGATGATCAAAATGATTCAATGATTAAAAAAGATTCTGAAGCACCGATTGAAGATGGAGCCAAAGAATCGTCCGATACAGAACAAAATTCAGTATCAAATGACCCAAAAGTCGAACATGAAGACAAAGCGTCTTCAGAATCGAAGCCAATTGCAATTGAAAAGACGGTGGCCACAGCTGTCGCAACGCCAGTGATAAAAATAGAAAAACCTAAGGATTATCCAGAGGATTTGAATCCATTCGGTGATGAAGACGATGATGATGATGGTGGTGGTGCTGGTGGCGCCACCACCACCAGCAAAGTGACTGATCATCAACCAAATCCAATGCCTTCTACGACTGTGATTATAACTAAAAATGAATCGAATCAATCATATCCACAAGATTTGAATCCATTCGGTGATGATGATGATGACGATGATCAGAGTTCTATCCATAACCACACAAATAATTCCATCAAACAAAACATGTCTTCATCATTAAATCCGTTCGGTTCTGAAGATGAAGATGATGATTCATCGCTAAGGATAATCGATAATAAATCACCAATCAAACAACAACAACATCAATCATCATCAACACCTGTAAAACAATCATCACCAACACCATTATCGAAGCGAAAAAAGCGTCCAGCACCGTTGCCACCATCCATAAATAAATCGAATCAATCATTAGATAAAATATCAAATAGTCATGATAAATCAATTACGAATGATCATCATCATCAACAACAACAAGATTCAATATCGACAATATCGAATATGGAATCATTAAATTTGAATGATGATTCAATTAGTTCATCGAATGTATCATTCGATAGCCTGCAAATGGTATCGAATGATAGTGATAAAGCCAATCGTGTACCGACGCCATTGCCAAGACGTAGTAAGCAACAACAACAGCCCAAAAATCAAGAAGAAATCAAGAGTTCGGATACGATTCAACAGAAATTGGCCAAAATTAAAAGTAAAAAACGGCCAGCACCACCAAGGCCGGCGTTTAAACGTGAATTGAAAGCATCGACAAGCGAAATGGATGCAGAATTGAATTCGATAGCCGATAAATTACCTTTGATTGAAAAGGAGAAATTAGAGCTTGAACAATGGCTATTGTTACACCTGGAAAAAAATGATAAACAAATTGAAAATGCCAATGGTAAAGATGATCATAGAGCATCCGATGAAACGAATGGCAAAGAATATGACGCCAAATTGGCCAAATTTCTTGAATTGGCCAAAGAAAAATGTAAATTGGGCCGAAAACAAAAAGAATTGATGTATATGTAAGTTTATTTGATAAAATCAGTTGAATCAACCCTTTAATTGAACTTTTTTTCAAATTTTCAAACATAGGAAACGTGAAATAAAGCTAGAAGAAACACAGCTAGACATTGAATATCAATTACGTGTGATAATGTCAAAACAAGATGCACAAAAAACAGTGGAAGATCGTGATAATGAACAACACTTACTGCAACAAATGATGGAATTGATTGATGAACGTAATGATATTATTGAAAATATGATACAAGATGAGAATAAGTGAGTATTTGATTAATTGATTATCAATTTTCGATTAACCCTTTATCCAAAAATTTTTCCAGAGAAATTGAAGAATATCAAAACATGGTGAATAAAGTGATTCCAAAGCAATCAAACGCTGATAATTCACAAGCAGTAAATGGCAATAATCACAGTAAGAAGCAACCGTTGAAGCCATTCCGCAAGTTGAAAAAATTGAATAAAAAAATTAAAAACAAATTCGATAAGCTCAATCACTCAAGCAATAATGATAATAACAATAATAAACAAAATGGTCACGTGAATAATGGTAAAAATGATGAAAATGATAATAAAATCGATGATGATGATGATAATGAAAGTTATGGATCAATGACCAGTGGCAATAGTTCGCTACAAACGTCTACAAATGATTTATCCACAACGAATAATGATAATAGTTTTGAAACTACGAATCACGCCAAGAAATCCAATAATAATCAATTACCGAAGTCTAATTCAACATTGAAACTGTTGACATCGAAATCATCAAAAACATTGAGTTTAGTAACGAATGAGCTTAAATCAAAGCTTAAACATTCAAATAATCATAATTATCATGAGCAACAGCAGCAGCAACCGAAATCGCAAACGTCTTCAGGATCATCATCATCAAATCAATCGTTGAATAAATCAAGCCAATCATTGAATCAACAAAAATAATGATGATTCGAAATGATTTTTAGAGCTGAATTTTTTTCCAAATTTTTTTCGTATTTTTAATTAGAATTTTAATTGATTAATATTTTGTTTCGTTTTGTATTCCAAATATTTTTTCCCATTCATTTTTTCTGAATCAAAAAATGATCAGAAATCATATGATTATGTTTTATTTATTTACATATTTTCAAAAAAAAAAAACAAAAAACAAAAAAAAATTCGAATTAATTTTTAAATTTTTGCAAATGGGCGGAGCTTCGAGATTTTTTTCTTCCTTCACAATGCCGCTACCACCAAAAGTTTGAATACGACTGTTTCGAACACATTTGTATGCGTCTAGCAGTTGAAACTGTTTTCATTTTTTTTGACACATTCGATTTCTATTTTTTGTGTGTTTTGCATTTATTCACCAAAAGAAGAGAAATGAGAATTGAAGCGCTCAAATGCATTTTTTGACATTTTTCTTCAGTTTTCTCATCGAAATTTCAATTTAAATTGAATCCGTGAATAAAAACCGTTTAAAATTGTGACATTCAGTGTATTTGTCCGCCTGAAATCCCGAAAAAATCCAGCGTAAACCAAGTGAAAAATCCGTTAAAATCTTCGCAGCCAAATGTCAACGGTGAACAATTTGATCAAACAGAATAATATTTGTTCATTTGTTTACATTGAAATTTTCATGTTTTTAAATACATTGAAAACATAAGAAGAGAAAAAATCACATAAATTGAAATAAGACGGTATATATTTAAACGGTGGTTAATGATATTACATATATAGAATCAGTCGAAGAAAGAGACATTTTTGATCATCATTTTAATCAAATATTCATATATATCTGAATTCAATATATTGATGAATAGTCAAAGATTAGTTGATGAAGAAAAAAATCTAAATTTAGATTTTTTGAATAAACATTAACATCTTTAGCAACAACAACAGAAACAACCGAAAACAACAACAACAAAATCATATGTAAGTATAACCTTTTATTATTTATTTATTCATTTATTTATATAAGCTTATATCAATGAACATAAAAATACATGAAAAAATGACCCCAAACATGATAAAATCAAAGTTTTTAAAATGAAAAGAAATAGAAAATAACTGTATATTTGCGATGATGATAGAGAGAACAAGACAAAAATTGTACAAGAAGCCAAAGAAAGAAGGAGAAACCAATTAGGTTGTCCGAAAAGTTTATTCCGCTTAATCGCGATAGAGTTGTCGCATGAAAATTGGCCAGAACTTTTCGGACAACCTAATAGTATTTCATAATCATTCTGTTCATTTTTGAAGAAAAGAAACGAAAAAAATATTCATTCAAATGTTCATAGAAAAAAAACAAGAACAGAAAATGATTTTATTTTTTTTCAAAAAAATTATCATTGATAATTATAATAATGATAACAAACAAAATAGTATGATAATCATTATTATTATTATAATCATTGAAAATCATTTTTTCTTCTATATATTTTCCAAGTCTGAATATAGATATCTATAGACATTTGCTTAGCCAAAAAAATTGTTTTTCGTTCCAAAAAACTACGAAAAACTCCGAAAACTATAGCCATGATCAATTAAACGTTGAAATAAACATATGAAATATGAAATCAAACAAACAAGTCATTGTTTCCAATGGTTATTATGAAATGGCTGTGCGTGTATAATGTATTTTACTCAAATGTTTTTAAAAATTTCATTTATTGATTGTAATTTCATTTCAATTTATTTCAATTTTTCTATTTTTTTCTATATTTTTTCTAATTTCACAGTTTGATTTTTCGAAATTGATTTCTTCCGATTAATATTTTTTTTCTGATAAGTTCATTCATTATTTCAACATTTTCCAGTGATATTTTAGTGATTTTTCATTCATATTTCTACAATTATCATCAATAATTGATTTGTGATTTGTGAACATATTTTGTGAACAAAATTTGTCAAGTAATTTCGTCTGGCAGCTTGTTTCATTTAAAAAAAAATGATTCGACAATATCGTGCATTCGAAGACCTGGAAGAGCCTTGTTTCCTAATACCAGAACCAGAATGGATTACGATAACATATCAAATGAAATCCATCATTTGTCAATGGCGTTGGGATGAAATTGAAGAACTTGTACCGAAAAAATTATCGAAACCAGTCCATAATAATAATAATAATAATAAATTATCGAATAAAAAGAAATCATTACTATCGAAAACTAAAAGTGATATTGATAGTGAATCGATGAAAGATATTCGCCATTCACAAATACAAATACGGCCACCGCCACCATTACAAGCAAATTCAGCACCGGCATCACCAAATTTACGTATAAATAATCCAAAATATTCAACATATTTACCATCAAATTACCATACGACAAAAGATGCAGCACATCATAGTAAACATCATCATAATCCAGATAAAATTTATAAAAAAAATTTATTAAAAATTGAATTCATTAAAAAATCCAACGATAATCATTCGAATGATCCGAATGAAACAAAATCTACTAATCAACAACAACAACAGTCATCATCACAGCTACAAGCACCACCGTTAAAATCAAAATGGTATCGTTTCGATTCCCGAGAAATATTGGATGAATTCTTATCCGATGCAAATCGTAATGGTTATATTGAACGTCTAGTCAAACATAAATGGTTTCAAACAAAAGTAAAATATATACCAATGTGTCATATACAACAAAAACAACAAATCAAACAAATAGCATCCACTAATAATGATAATGATGATGAAAAACGAAAAAATAATCAAAAAATTCCAAATAAAAATCGTACAAATTCAAATATATCGAATGATCATTTATCTGAATCATCATCATCATCATCGTCTTCATCATCATCGAATAATGAAAACAATAATAATCCAAAACAAAAGAAAAATATTAATAATAAAAGTAAAAATAATCAAAATAATAATCAAAATGATCAAACATCATCACGATCATCGACATCGACATCAATGATGGCTAATAATCATAATAATTTAAATTCAAATAATAATAATAAACAAAGATATCATCATCATCATCATAATCATAATGGAAATGATAAAAATATTATGAAAGCAAAAGATTATCTTCAACAACAGCAGCAGCAACAACAACAGAAACAAAAGAATTTGACAACAAAAAACAACAGCCTTATCCCCATCACCATCATCAGCAACAACAAAATGGTCAACAAAAAAGTTTGAAAATTTGAATCCATCATCATCATCATCGTGGATTTATTATTATTATTAGGATTATAATCATATAAAATGATGCCACAAACAAACAATCAAAGACGAAAAACGCCTACAAATCTTTAAAATTATGGATTATGATGACTTTTTCTGTTGTTCTGTTCTTCACACCACCACCATTATTCACATTGAATTTCATTAATTGTGAAAATATGAATGAATGAATGAATGATGAATTCAAACGTATGAAACTAATATTATTCAAAATATTATCCCATCAAAATGGATTTTTATATGTGCACAAATATTTTTGAATTTGAATTATGATTTTTCCTTTTTCTATTTGTGTGTTTGTGTGTAACCTGTTGATTATCATTTTTTTTTCCTTTTTGAATATTTCCATACATTTTCTCCCTCCCCCCATTGAATTTAATGATAACTTTTTGACACAAACACAAACAGCTACATAACAAAATTATAGAAAATAATTACTTTTTTTTCATTTATTTACATGTTTAAAACAAAAAGAAAAAAAAATCCATAGAAAAATACATAAACATGCAAAAACGAAAAAAAAATGCATATATTAGATTGTCCGAAAAGTTCATTCCGCTTATTCAATAGAAAATTGAAAATTGCATATGAAAATCAGCCAGAACTTTTCGGACAATCTAATATTTTAAATATTATTCAATTTTTTAATTTTTAAAATTTTCAAATCATAATTTAATAATATTCACAAAAACAGAAAAAAAATTGAAACAAAAACACATAAAAAAATTTAAATGTACACAGTGTTTAGATTTTTAAAGGATTGAAACGAAACGATGATTGGATGATGATGATCGTATTTTTATATAACCGAAAAGGTAAAAAAATCATTTACATTTACTTTTTTCATTTACTCTACTTATACACATACACATACACAGCACACGACAAACATGAAAACAGTTTTTTTAAATCCGAAGATTTTTTCATTGAAGAATTAACGAAAACATGAAGAAAACTTATAAAATTTCAAATCTATCCCATGTATAAAAAACAAAAAATGAACATAAATATACACGAATGTGTGTGCGCGTATGTGATTTGAATGAATTAAATATTTTTTGAAAAAAAATATTGAAATAAAAATTTATGAAATTTTTAAAAATTGAAATTCATTTTTTTCCAAATTTTCATTGATTTTCCATTAGTTTTCGAATGGTGGAAATAATCGGAAAAAACAAAATAATTATCTTTGAAAAATTAAAGTGTTGATTTTTGATCTCACTTAAATATATGGTTGTCCAATAAGTTCTTGCCAATTTTCTCATAATTACCTACAATATAATCGGCAAAAACTTTTCGGACAACCTAATAAATAAAAATTAATTCATGTTTTTTTTTTTTTTGTTCGAAAACATACATTGCTTACTTACCCACGCTTCAGCTTCGGATAGACACGGCTGTATACAAGCTTATTACATTTAAAAACAAGCCATAGATGTACTATTAGCCGACTTGAGTTCAAAGATTTTGGAAAAATTTTAAGTTTGATTAGTCAATCAATCGATTAAGATTTATATTATCCATCCATTCATTCATTAATTTATCCATTCGTTCAATCATTCATTCATTCATTGATTCAATAAATAATTATGATCTAAAAGTTAAGATATAATTTCGATTGATATCAAACATGTTGTTGTTGTTGCTGTAATCATTGATTTACAGTGATATCTTTAGATTTAGATTTTTCTAATCTCAAACCTTTAATTTTATTAGGTTGTCCGAAAAATTCATTCGGCTTAATCGAATAGAGTTGCTCCCGAAAAATCGGCCAAAACTTTCCGGACAACCTAATAAATAAAACTAATCGATTTTATCATTTTTCCATCTTCTATATCACAGTAATTTTTGAAATGTTTATTATCATTATCATTATTAAGATGATAATAATAAAACTCTTGTTTTGGTTTGTTTGGTTCTGTTAATTTTCTATGACTTGTTCTATGTCTTGTTGTATTAGGTTGTCCGGAAAGTTCTAGCCGATTTTCATGAGCAACTCTATTCGATTAAGCGGAATGAACTTTTCGGACAACCTAATAAATTTACCATTTTTGATGTCATTTATTTATTCACATTTTATTTACTGCTGCTGCTTGGCTTATTTTCACCGCATTATTATTATCATTATCATTATTTCAAATAATGATAATATCCGATGATGATCTAATTTGATAAAGATGTAAAAAAAAAATTAAAGGACTTTCGAAACAACAAAATTAAAAGTGCTGATGATAAAATGAAAACCTTCGATTTGAATTTTAAATATTCAAATTTATCGAAAATTTTTCCCCACAAAAATTTTCCAAATTAAAGCACATATAACAAGATGAATTGATTCTTGTATTCACCGTTATATTTGCATACGTTTTGAACTGAAAATCATATGTCTTTTGATGTATTTTCGTTCAATAAATTGTGATCTTGATTCATTGTCTTTTGTTGCCCCTTTTTTCGTGGTTTTCTAAGGGTTTTCTAAGGTTTTTCTAAGCCAGTTTTCACATAATAAGGCTACCGGATTCGGTGATATCGGCCATTGTTCAAGACAATGGTGGACAATGGCCCTATTGATGAATAAGAACAACAGCCGAAGACGATTAGATTTCTTTAAGATCGATAATATTGCTTTCTTTGATATAAATTAATGTGAATTGAATTAAATTTGATTCGAAATATAATAATGGTCTTTTCATATCTTCGTTTTAATGATTAATAGATTTCGATATCATATTTAATAATTTATCAAATTTCAATCGGGGATATTTTAGATATGATTAGGTTGTCCGAAAAGTTCATTACGCTTAATCGTGATAGAGTTGCCACATGAAAATCGGCCAGAACTTTTCGGACAACCTAATATTTCACCCTTTTGAATATCAAAATATATTCGATAGATGAAAAAATAGATATTGATTCATACATTTTTTTCAAAAAAGATAAGATTTCAAAACAATACAACATTCCATTTTGAAAACTCGATATTCAATTAATATTTTTTTCCAAAAACACATCTTATACATGTCAATAAGGTTAAAAAAATGATCAATTGATGACCGATTGATGATCGATTGAACGATTGTTGTTGTTATATGAATGGCCTTATTCATATTTTGAATATTTTCATTTGAATCCGAAAAAAAACGATTTTCAACAATTCAAATGGTGTTTTGATGATGATCATTTCTGTTATTATTATTTCATTTCTGGTTATGATTTGAATTGTAAGAATAAGAATTGATCTTTGAATTTATAGAGTTTTCGATTGTTTCGATCATCTTATTCGGAATCGTTATTGTTCAAATTCATATGATTGAATGAATGAATATGTGCACAATTGAACATAATAAATAATCATTGAAATCTTTCAATTTGACACAAATCTTCAACCATCGAAATACCATTCTTTTGAATCCATCAAAGTGGCCAGAAATTATCTGATTAAAAATCAAAATAAATTCAATTGTAGTTCAAAAAATTGATAATATTCATCATCATTGAAAATACATACATTTATTTTAAATCGATGGAATGATTTGATTTGATTTGATTGTTTGATTATTTGATCAAATAAGATTTGTGAAAATTTGGTTAAATAATTATTACGGTAATTTTTTTTTCTTTTTCGGTTTTAAAATCATTCAAATAAATCATATTGTACATGTTTTGAATTTGAAAATTTTTCAAAAATTCCACCTTAAAATATAATCATACACATCTTTGCCATCTTTGATTGATTGACTACGATTATGAAAATGAAATGAATGAAAATATTAGGTTGTCCAAAAAGTTCTTGCCGTTTTTTGAATGAAAAAAAATTTAAAAAACGGCAAAAACTTATGGGACAACCAAATAGAATGAATAAATAATGATAATACTGACAAACAATTGTAGATTTTGAAGCTTTTCACCGAAATTTCAAAAATTTTCATGGTTTATTGTTGTCGTTGTTGTTGGACATGGTTTCGGTGATTTTGGAAAATGGAAAATTGGGAAAATTTCTCAAATTTTCATGTTTGATTGATTTGTTGAATTATGAATTTGTTTTTTTGGAAAGATTTTCGATCATTCATTCATTCATTCATTTCTTATTATAAAGTTATTATGAAAAAAATAATAATAATAGCCATGACAATAATAACCATTTTTTAATTTTGTTTGATTAAATATCCAAAAATAAACAACAACAAAAAAAATTTGTGACATTTTTTGGCCATATTTTTTGTTTGTCTTTATTTTCTTCTGAAGAAACCTGCAATGGACAAAAATAAAACCTTTGAAAATCCAATGATTAATGATTTCGAAGCAATAATCATCAAAGGTAAATAATGACAATTATCATGTAGTATTTATTTTTCGTCGTCTTCAAATTGACCGAAATGCACCAATGATGACATTAGACATGGTTACCACGGTAAAGATGGTAATCTTTGAAATCTTTAAAATCATTTTTAGGTTTGAAAAGTTTCGCGGGTTTTGACAATTTTGACAAATTTGAAAAAAAAACATTCGAATCGAACGTTTTTTGATTCGAAAATCGAACGTTAGGCGTCTTTTTTTTTTCGAGAAAAAAATTCGCCATTTTTTCAGAGGTAAAGGGTTAATGCGCAGTTAGCGCATCAATTTCAAAAATTTTTCAAAAAAAATTTGAAATTTCGTCAATTCGTTTTCAACACACTTTAAACTGTTCTTCTACAACAGCATTCACATCAATCAATCAGCCAATCAATCGTTTGTCATTTAAAATAATTAAATTGGCAACAATTTTGAACTTAAAATACTGAAAAAGATAAAAATAATTGTTTTTCATTGGTCATCGGTGGTTGATTTTTTTTACGCTTCTTCATTTTTCAATTTTTTTTCCTCCCCATTTTCATTTTCTCAAGATTTCTAAAGATAAATTGCAAATCATTTTTCATTTTGGCATTCACCATTAACACCATTTTGTTTTTCAATGTTCATTTTTCATCATTTTTTTCTCATCATTTACACATCTCATACACACGCACACACACACAGTTTAATCATTTATTAATCAAATATTGGCCAGAGAATGTTTAAATTTTTCTCTCCATAATTATATAAAAACCTCACATTTCATAGTGATTTATTGAAAATTAAGAAGTGTTTTGTGAATTATTATTTTTTTTTGTTAATCAAGAATTTCGCCGAAATTCTTATTTTTTTTAAATTTTTAAGAATTTGTCTGTGATACTTGTTGCATTTTTTTTTCTGTTATATTTTTTCTCGAAATGAATCGTATCATTTCGAATGAATTCAAACAAGTTGATCCGACAAATATTGAATTAATGACTTATAATCTTTGGAATGATTCATCTATTAATTTTGTTAATAGTAAGTTTTTGAAATTATTTTTAAAAATTTCTAAATAATCTAATCCATTTGATGTGTTTTGTTGTGCAGGTTCGAATCAATATTATGAAGAATCATTGAATGATTCTACCACATGTGAAAAACGCTATGAATCAGCTTCGGCTACGACAGCAACATGGCGTCAACATCATCGCCGCATGGAAACAACTACAGCAAGCGTACTGTCACCACCACAACCACCGCCACCTTTACCTCGTCCATTAATGTCTAGTGATCAATTTATTATGATGAATAATGATACCATGAATCGTACATTGATGCCAATCAATCATAGTCATAATCGTAATCATAATCACATTAATTATAATGATAATAATATTCAACCATCACAGCCGCATCAGAGGTCATCAATCAATGACACAATAATGAATCAAATGTGCACCTTATATATCGATATGTCATTCGATGATCGTGTATTTTTCGGTGTGCATAATTTTTTCATATTGAAATGTTCATTATCTGAAAGCCAATGTAATGTTGATTTTTCGGCCACAAATAATAAAGTGTCAATAATCGGACGATCAGAAAATGTAGCAAAAATGTGTAAATCATTTTTCCTACATTCAACATTTGCGCTTCAATTTGAATTTCATTACTATGATCAAGAACTTTTTGCAAAATATTTACATGAAGATTTTCAACTAATACAAAAAGAATATGAAAAATGGGATGTTTATATATCGTATCGTCCAGAAAAAATGAATGTAATATTATTCAGTTTTTTGACATTTCGTAAATATTTCATTCGCCTCATACAAGCAATGATCAATTTTCAAATGCAATTAGAATTTCATCAATTAGGACGTGTATTGCCAAATTTCATGAGTACTTTACAAGTGCCGATTACAAGGCGTGAGAAGAATCTAATCAATTCATCGTATTTAGATATGATCGAAAATGAAACTGGTACAAAAATTAAATTGATTCGTTATAATGATTGTCAGCATTATCCATTTGAAAATGTCATTATTACCGGTGCAAATATTCCATCAGTTATGCAAGCACGCTGGCTGATCACCACCCGTTTTGAATATGAATTAAAATTTCATTTAATCAATAATGATACTACAAGATTAGTGAAATGCATTTCAAATTTAAATTATGATCGTAATCAAATTGAAATTACAATATCACCATGCTTATCATCAGCATCACAATCATCATCATCATCATCATCATCATCGCTGACCAATGCAAAAACCATACAAAATCAAGATACAAAAATCATCTCAATAAAAACTAATGAAAAGTATGTGGATAAAATATTTTCTATTCATAAAGATTTAATTGATTCATTAATTTTAAATGGTGTGATGACTACAAATTATCTTTGAGCGAAAATTATTTATGTTCAATCCCCTCATAACACATAACTTAAATTTATTTGAAATTGCTTAATTTTTTTTTCTATTACTTATACTTCATCTTATTCCCTTATCTTTGATCTCAATCATCGAATCGTAATCTCAAATACGGTCAATCTAATCAATTTATTATAATTTTTTGTGATTTATTTTCTCCAGAAATTTGTCGTTTACTTATATTTTTTTTTTTGAGGCAAAAATTTATTCATATATTATCATGATTTATTTTTGAAATATCTTATTGTATCAGTTAATTACATTCATTATATAATAATTATTTAAAAGAAATGAATTTAAATAAAAAATAATTAATCATTTTTGGTCTCTCACAATTCATCACTCAAATGTTTATCATGTAATTGTTGACCAAAATCAGTGGCTTCACTACCGACAAATACATCATGATTTTGGACGATCTCGTCAATCGATAATTTACCATCTCTATTTTGATCAGCTGATTCAATTAAATGTTTAGCTTCTTGTAATGCAATTTCAGTGTTATTCGGTATAATCCATTGTAAACATTCATTGAAATCTAATTTTCCATCTTTATTTTGATCATATTCATTATCGAATTTATCTTTTTCACTAATATAATGTTCAGTATTTGAATCGGGTCGATTACCATTTTCATCCGATATGAATTCATTGAAATCAATGAAACCATCATGATTACGATCACGACGTATCATCATTTGTGCGATTAATGTTTGATGCATGTGATCGAATTCCTCTGGGTTATTGAATGCAGCAAATTCAACTGAATCAAGTTTATTATCATTATTCAAATCGGCTGCATTCCATAATATTCGATCTTCTTCGAGTAATTCATTTTCAAATGAATCATCTAGCTATGATTTTGAATGAAAGAAATCAATCAAATTATTTCGATTAGACGTATCAATATTCTCATACCTTTAAATCATCATCTAAATCGAATGAATTTTTGAGATGTTCATTCCATGTGACAAATTTATCATTATTACTATCTTCTTCTTCTAAACGTTCTTCACCTTCTTCCAAAGCTAAATTTACAAACGATTTCAGTACCCATTGTTGTAGTTCATGTTCATCAACAAAACCATCATGATTTGCATCGATACCTGTTTCGGCTAATTTTTTCAAACGTTTTTTCGATTCATCCGCTGATAATGTTTCGAATTCATGAACTTTTTTTCTACTACCAAGAATAGCTTCATGATCTAATTCATGATCATCAATTTCATTATCATCATATTGATGTTGTAAATGTGTTTCGAAAGCATCATCGATTCTTTCACGATTATGATCATGAACATCATGTGTTCTGGTGTGTAAATTCGGTGGTGTTGCTGCTGTTGATAGAACATTATTCAACAAACATATCGATACAAAAACAATAATAACTCGACAATACATGATTCCAATATTGAAAAATTGATTGAAAAATGAACAATTTAATCAAATAATGACTGTTGAATGAAATGAAAATGCCTCCTTCGAATTTTAATTTCAGTGAAAATGAATGAAATGGATGATCATTGAACAAATGATAATAACAGCTGTATCATTTCAGACGCATGAATTGAATGTTGCCAAAAAACATTGAACGCAGCAAACTAAATCCAAAATCACATTATTTATGGTAGAAATGTAGCAAATTTGATAAATTTCAAATTCAATCCCTGTGACTTATGGCGATCGGTTTCCTTCTTCAATTTATTCTCGTTGTTTTCTGTCAAAATTGTCAAAATTTGTATCAAAATTTTGAAAAATTAATCAAAATTTTTTTGTTGCCATTTATTTTGTGCTAATTCATAAAGGACGATTTTGAATTTCGAAAATACACGTATGAAAATTTTGAAAGCTATTGCAGCATGTGCGGGCTATTTGTGTGCATATAGCCATTAGACACATGATGAGTTAATGATTGAATTGTGATTTGGTCCGATTTGATCATCTATCAACATTAAAAGTTTTTTGAAATTTTGTACAACTAATTTAATTGAATTAAAAATTAACGAAGCTTTTGAATCGAGAAAAAAATGGCAAATTTCATCGATATTATTCGAAAATTTTTCCATGAATACAATAAAAACACTCCGAAACGATTGAAATTGATCGATGCATATTTGACATATATATTTTTTACCGGTATTATTCAATTTGTTTATTGTTTATTGGTCGGAACATTTCCATTTAATTCATTTTTGGCCGGTTTCATATCGACAATCGCTAGCTTTATTCTTGGCGTATGTCTTCGAATACAGGTGAATGAACAAAATAAAGCCGATTTTTTCGCTATCAAAGATGAACGAGCATTTGCTGATTTTATATTTGCACATATTATTCTTCATTTGGTTGTCATTAATTTTATTGGTTAGAAATGACTAATGATTGATAATTGCGATGCAATGAAATTTTTTACAGAAATTATTCATTTATTAATAAATATTGATTGAAAAAGAAATTGAAAAAATTCTAGAATACAAAATCTATGTCAAATTGGAAAAATATTGATAAATTTGTTGTGATTTTTGTTTGATTTCCACCGTAAATGTATTCATTTTTTCCATCATTTGTACAATACGACGTATTTCTTTGATAATATCATTCACTTGATTTGTTAAGGTGGCTATATTTGTTGTTGATGAATTTGTTGTCGATGATACATTCAAATGGATTTCATAAATTTTTTTCTCAAAAATTTCAAAACAATTATTAAATGCTTTATACGATAGCACAATTCGCTCATTATGATTCAAATATTTTTTATCATTATCTGGTTTTTTATACAGCTGCATGGCTATCAAACATAATTGATTATAATCCATTAATTTGATGCAAATATTTATCATCAAATCAATACATCGAAACATGTGTGAATTAAAATTACCGGCACGTTCAATTTCATCGACCGGTATACACCAAATACCGTTGAATAGATTTGTTGATTTACGTTCTAAAAATAAACTTGTAATATAATTATTTGTTGAATTGCCACATTTATTCACAATATTGTTGATCACATCTTGTTGATTATCGATTAATGGATTATAATTATAATATAATAAAGGATTTTGTCGATTTTCGCTGTTCATACCGAACATTATTTGTTTAGCTGTTGTATAATCACGTATTTGATAATAGTAATTCGCCAGACGATAATAAGATTTATAATGTCCATTATAACGTTGTAAACAAATTTTTATACCATTCAAACACATTTGTATTAAATCATTACGATATTGATTTGGATCGATTTTTTGTTGTCGTTCGGCAAGAAAATCCATCATATCATTGACTATGGCTATTATTTGTTGTTGATTATTTGTTTGTGATTGCGATGATGATTGAGATGAATTACTGAATGATTTTCGTAGAATAAATGGTGATTTATTAACTTTGATCAAATAATATTTCAATTCTCTTAATATGCGTAAAGTAAATTTACGATTATTGACCAAATATTTCAATATACATGAATGAATACGATAATAAATTTCTAACGATTCAATCGATAGTAATGATGGTTGATAATAGTTGATTTTCTTCGGATATGTAGCACCATCTAAATACAAATTCAAATATGCCCATTCATAATATTGTAGAATGGTCATTATTTGATTCGAATCAATTATTTTTGAATTATTATTATTATTTGAAATTGAAGATTTTTCATTCACTTTACCAAGCATATAATACGATAGCCATGATTCATCATTATTTATTTGTGGTTCTAGAATTTTTTCAAAACAAAATTTAGATTTCATTATCATTTGTTCATATGTGTAAAATTTTTCATTTTCAATAATCAATTCATTGATCGATGGCTGTTGCTGTTGGGATTGATTTAATTCATAAAATTTCTTACGTTTCCTCAATCTCGAAATATTACTGGCTAAATTATAGCAAAGTATACCGAATTCAATCCATAACTTTGAATTATCCGGTTGTAATTGTAATGCTTGTTCAAAACATTTAATCGTAGAAAATGATGTTTGAAAAAATTTTTCATTATTCGTATTTAAACCTTCGATTAATAATTGATCAACTTGATAATTCAGCGACAAAGCTAATCCAGCCCATGAATCGAAACGATTTGCATTGATTGCTAAATCATGTATGTAGAAATATTTTGCTTTAGCAAAATCTTTAGTCTTAAAATGATGATCAGCCAATAGATAATATAATGTTGATGTTATTGATCTATTATGATTAATATTATCATTTTCATCATTTGTTAAAGTGGATGGAATCGAAGTACCACGTTTTATGTAATTATTAATATCCAAAATATGTTTTGGCTTTTCTGATTCTGGTATTAATGTTAGAATTTTCAAGAAAAATTCTTTAGTTTCCAGCGTTATAGCTATTTGTCGATAATTACTATCGAATTCGGGTAAAACCTCCGGAACAAATAGTTGATAAATATCGTAACAATGTTCCCATTTCAGTTCAATATCCTTTGATGAATGATAATTATTATTAGTGCTACTTATGGCATTATTTCCATGATCCAGTGATGATGGCAATGATTTTTGTGGTGGAAATTTAAATAAACAACTAAAACAATGTAGCGCATCATCTTCCAGGTCATTATTGATGAAATGTTTTTGTGCTAACCAAAGGAATTTGCCATCATTAGCCGTACAAATATTACGACGACCGAGTATTTGATGTCCAAGTTTGAAAAATTTGATCAATCTTTCTTGATGTTCATAATCACTGTTATTGTCTTGAGATTTTTCAAGATGATGATCATCGTCATCATCGGATTTTTTCCAACTATTGATCAATGTTTCATGTATGATTAACCAAGGTAATATTGAATGACCGTCTATGGCATATTTGATTATTTTTTTCAATAATTTTCCACTTAATCTTCCTTTTTTACCATTATCATTGTTTTGATCATTATTATTATCACCATTATTATTCAAGGTTATACAATTCAATATACACTCGAAACATTCATCATTGAAATGTGACCAATTTTCAAAAAAATCCAATGCTTTTTGCCATATTTTAGCTTTCATAATTGCTTGATATAATTGATGTTTTTCATTTTCATTCAAATCCAATTCATTTTTAGTAAAACAAATTCGTATAATGTCAACATAATTTTGTTCACCACTGTTATTATCATCATTTTCATTGATTTTCGTTACACTTTGCATATCGATCAATGTTTGAATGTATTGAACATTGATTCGTAATTTATTCGCGGCAATTACTTCAAATTTTGATGAATTATCATTGTTATTTGCTGTATTTTGGTCCTTTGCATCAATTTCACCATCTTGTTCCATTTTTTCTTCCCCATCATCTTCGGGCATTGAAAAAAATTGAAAATATTTCGAATCAAAATTTTCACATAAATCCAGTCCATAATATAAATAATCTAAATCCAATTCTATTGAACCATATAATACGAAAAATCTTATAAGAAAAGCACGTAACTCATCTCGGCTTAAATGAAAACATAATTTACATAGAATTTCTTTGAGGAAAAACATTTCATTTTTCTTATAATCAATTTCATTCATTAACAATATCAACCAAATATGATCAATAGAAATATCTTTACCAATTTCACAAAACAAACCAAATGGTAGTTGATTTTGTTCACGATATAATTGATATAATATTGAAAATATTTTCGGTATTTTTATCATTTTTTGTAATCGGGTCACTTCAATCAAATAAAATTCAATAATATCCAATATGTTCATATATTGTGGACTACCGTTTCGATAAAATTTTGATTTTAATCGATCAAAAAAGATATCAATCGCTTCTAATTCATTCAGACGATCTAAATTTATATTCTCTTGTATCGATACGGAATTACTCGAAATATTTTCATTTTCAACATTTGTCATTGTTGTTGTTGTTGATTTGGGATTTGAATTATCATTTTTTAAAATTGATTCCGGTATCAATGATAATAAAATTTCATAATAATTTTGTTCATCATAATCTTGATTATTATTATTATTACTGCCGCTAGCATTACTTCTTAGCTTTGTTTTCACTCTTGATGATCGTCGTTTATCAACATATTCATAAAGTAATTGTTTTTCATTCATTTGTTTCGATGGCTGTTGTGTTTGATGATCAGTGGTTGATTTGGTATCGGTGTTTTCGGATGATTTATTCGAATCTTTGTTCGATGTTTGATTTTCTTGTTGTTGACCACCACCATTATCATTTTCATCATGTTCAAACTGGATATGAATTGATGCAAGAATATTTAGATTTTGTTTTTGTATCGATTCATACATTGATTCGATTTGTTTACCAATCTTTTCAAACGTCGAATTATCGATTTGATTTAAATTTAATTGCAATTTACGACGTTTACAACATTTTCTATCATCATCTTCGTTTGAATCATTTCGACCGGTATTAAAACAACATAATCGATAATAATTTGATTGTTCCAACTCTAATGGTTCCAATACTTTCGGTACTAATTCAATCAATACTTTATTATGATTAAAATCATAATCATTATGACCACCTAATACATTTGTAACGAAAGATTTTTGTTCATTATTCATATCATTAAGGATCGGTGGCATTGAACGAATACATTCATTTAATACTATTAAGGATTTATAATAAAATTGATTATCTTTATCAAAATTATTATCTTTGAATATATTCAAACAATGCAGACAAACATTAACACATTGATATAGATTGTTCGTAATGAAATAACAATCAATTAGATTATCTATGATGGCAAAATTGCTCGCATTCAAATTGAATGCTTCTTCAAAACAATATTTTGCTTGCATATAATTCTTCATGGCCCTGGATTTTTTTCCAATAAATATCCACAGATTAATATCACTATTATCAATTGATAATGCATCGAATAAAAAATCTAAATCATTTTTGAACAAGCCTAAATTCTTATATGTCAGATATTTGAGACGTTTCAGAAGGAATTTATCCTTAATTTTCGGTAATTCCAATTCATTTTTAAGTTTCAATAAATTTTCAATGGCACGGTCATTATCCCCGTTTGCAGCATATTTCAATGAATCTAAATACATTGTATTCAATTCTTCTTCTTCGGCTTCTTTCGTTAGCTGATAATCTTCATTATCAGATGAATTTGATTCTTCACTTGTTTTATCATCATTTAATGCTTTTATTTTGATCATTTTTATTTTAGAAAACTTTCTTTTAACCAATAAGAATAAAACAAATTCAAAATTCAAATTTTAAAATTTTCAAAAAAATGACAAGAAAAATTTGTAAACAAAACTAGTAGAAATTTTCTTCGACAGATGGCGCTACTCTGAACATTTTGAAAAATTTTTGAAAATTTCAAACTTGAAAAATTTTTGAATTTTCAGAAATTTATTCAAAAATTTTTTGATTATCAAATCACTAATTGATTAAATTGGTCAAATTGATTGATGATTTGCTAGAAATCCCATAAAATTTTCAAATAATCCTCGATTTCCAATCAATAAAAAACTAATTAAAAACCAATGATTGTCATTAAATTAAATTTTGAAAATCATAAAAATGACCAATGAAAGGAATTGTCAATTTAATTCCTTTGAAAAATATTCAAATATATTCAATTGACAAAATTTTCAATTATAAAATTTCCAATTAATAAATTAATTTTTTGAAAATATTCAAAATTCTTAGCAAAATTTTCAAGGTTTTTTCTGTCCAATCAACCAATATTTTCTCATTAAATAATAATTTGAATAATTCAACTAATATTTCACACTGATTTCCTCAATTTCAAGATTTAATCAATCATTGATTGGTAATTGAATTTTTCAAAATTTTGAAAAATTCAATTAAAAATGATAAATTAATCTGAAAAAATACAGAAATTAAATGGCGCCAATTTCATATACTCTACCAAATATTTGAATAATTATCATTGATAATTATTCATTCTCCTTTTAATTCTAAATTAATCTATTCGGATTTCAATAATTTCACATCGAAAAACCTGTTTCATTTGTACTGAAATACAGAGATTTTCCTCGTAAATTTCGTATGATTGTTGATTGTGTGTTCCAGAAATATTTTTTGAATTTTTCAAAATATCTCTTCAGGCCCAGAAAGAGAAATCTAAGAGAAAAAGTATCGTAAAGTTCGCACGTAACAAATATATGAAACGATGATGATGCCATGGCATATGGTCTATCTGTGTCTGTGTCAGTGTGTGTGTCAGTATGTTTAAAGCAATCAGGAACGAACAATTTCGGTCAAAATTTTGTGAATTAAAAACAGAAAATATCATTCATTACACTGATTGAATGTCATCTCAATGTTCAATCATTGTAATTGTAAATGTAAACAAACATCATTATCATCGATGCCCTACGGTAATTTGCTCTTGTAAATTGATTGCTTATTTACGTGTAAACATGTTTTCTATTTCTCACATTTATTCTTCTCATCGATATGTTTAGTCGATTTGGATCAATTTCTATTCATTTTTCCATTATTTATTTCCATTCATTTTCACTCTGAAAAAATATTGCAAATTATAATTGAAATAATAAACATTCATTCATTTGTATATCTTCCAGGAACTATCGAATATAATTCGAGGTCAATTTTTCCAATTTTTAACAAAATTTTCAAATTGCGTGTAGTACAAGTTAAGTGTTTGTCGAATAAATATTAGGCTGTCCGAAAAGTTTTTGCCGATTTTCTCATCATTCCCTATAGGATATAATCGGCAAAAACTTTTCGGACAACCTAATATTTGCATGTTATAATCATAATAATAATGAGTCAATTCATCAATTGAAAATTTGAATAAATAAACAAACAAACATCAACAACATCAATAATATCTGTGTACCGACATAGCCTTGTATATGCTTCATCATCTTTGGTGAATCAATTTTAACGAAATTTTAAATGAAAAATTTTCATTATCAATGCTAATACATGGATAATTAATCGACAGAAGAGAGAAATGATAGAAATGTGTTATTGATATTGAATTTTTAATGTTTGAAGATCAAACATTTGAAATGATGAAAAACATTGAAATTCAATTTGTATTTCGTTTAATTTGTGAATGAATGAATGAATGAATGAATTGTAATGACATTTAATAAATTCTTTGCCCATTCAATTATTCAATATCAAAACAGTGTCGATCAATAGAGCCAATATTCAACAACAACCAAAATTAATTCAAAAAAATCAATGTTTAGGTGATGATAATGGTAATGATTATAATTGTGAATGAATGAATGATTAAACGAATCAATGTAGAAAGCTTCCAAAGTAAATATTTATCAATCGAAATGGTGAGTACCATGGTGATTTTATTTGTTTACAATTTTTTAATTGTTTTATTTCATTTTCATTTTCAATTTAAAATCATACGATAACAATAACAACGATGATGTTTGATTGTGAATTTCCGGACAATCTTGCTTGTTGTTGCTTGTATTTGCTCAAATATTTTCATGTATTTAATCAGATTTCAATCGTTTGCCATCAAAAAATATGTTTTTTCAAAGATAACAATAGGAACAATAGGAAATTTCAAATCAGATTTAAATAAATGAAACAAATCGTACATCGAATAAAAACATTCGATTTCCTTTATGACCATAAGTGTCTTTGGCCATTGATGTCATTCATAATTTCAAAGATAATCTTTGGCTCTTTTTTTGTCATGAAATTTTGATGATTTACTGTCAATTTTTGGCTTTTTAAAATTGCCAAAAGCCAAAAAAATTTAAATCCCATCAAACTATTTTCACACAAATAGGCATTTGTTCAGGTTTTTTTAGCATCGAAATTTCCATTTCATTCATTCATTCGATTTTTTTTTATGTTTATAAACAAAACACAGAAATGGGCGGAGCTTAACTCACGCCACTTTTTTTCTAATTTTTTTTTTCTGCTGCAGCTTTTTTTTTTGAAACCGGCAATGAGAACATACGAAATTGATCAGCTTAAATAAATAAGAAAAGAAAACAAGTAGCAGTAGTGTGACATTTACCGGTATTCGTACTGAATGTTGTGCAACGATGATTACACAGAAAAAAATCGAATGATTTTTGATTACAAAGAGTAGCAGCATAGAATTAGGTGTGAATGAGGATGATGAGGGATTCTTAATTCGATTCTTTCGATTACCACAACAGATTTCCGTGCTACTTATCTATATATATGTGTAAATCGATTCCTGCACACACACTTAAATATATAGATCGAATAGACTCTTCTGATTGGCTCTTTTGCAATATTTGCACATGTGAGCGAGCTCTTCTCTTCTATTTTCAGTGCTCATCCTCCTCATAAAATCACATCCTCCTCGTGCTCCTCCTCGTAAACATCGAAGAAAAGCGAAAAACGTTCGATTGATACGATATATTAAATACACGACGATACGTTTACAATTAATGATAATCATTAAATATGATAAGAATCAAAACTTCAAAGATTTCCAAATTAATTAATCATCATACATGAAAAACGCTGATAATGATGATGATGATGATTAATCAAAGATGATAATGTTAATGATGATAACAGCAGCAGCTAACCTTTGGAAATATCACATTCAAATCAATTAAAAACAAAAACATTGAATGAAAGCGAATCTGGTTTCATGTGTGTGTGTTGGTGTTTAGTGTGTTTATTTATATGTGTTTTTAAATGTAATTTTGTTTCATTGAAAACATTCAATTTTGCTTCGATTTCATATGAAAGAAATATCTTAAAGTATCATCATTCCATACGATTTCATACGATTTTCATTTAATTTCTTAAAATTTTCAACTTAAAACATCAAATTTTTGTTTGTTTGGGCGTGTTTGTATTCAATTTGTTTGTTTTGTGTTTCATGTTTGTTTAATGTTTAAATGTTATTGTTTTACTTGATTTCCCATTCATTGTATTCTACGTTTAAAATATATGATTAATTGTGAAATTCATGAAAAATTGAATTCAAAAATTCATTGATTCATGAATTTGTTTTGTTTTTTTTTTCATTATCATCAGTGAAATGAATTCCAATTATATTTTGTACAATCCATTGAATTGAATATCATCTTTGAATCAAAACAAAAACAAAGTAATAATAAAAGGTAATTAAATCATTTTTTAAAATTCATTTGTTTTTTATTGTTGACAAAACTAAATACAATTTCATGATCATGATTTAATAATTCAACAATAAAACAATGATAGATTAATGAATTGAATTGAATTTGAAATAAATGAAACGAATCAAGAAAAAACAATGAATTTTTCTTTATTTTCGAAGATATCTACGAACATGTTAATGTTTCATTGAATAACTGAATGAATAATCTGTACGTTTCACTTTTATTTATTCATTTTTAGTTCAATTCAATTCAATTTGTTCATGCATACATTCATTCATAACCTTAATTTTTTCATTTCTTTTATTTTAATCCTTCAATCACCACTGTTAAAACGTGGAACGCTTGATATTTTTCAGCGCCTTTGAATAAAACGCATCATTCTTGAG
Organism: Psoroptes ovis; assembly: GCA_002943765.1. Taxonomy (NCBI): domain Eukaryota; kingdom Metazoa; phylum Arthropoda; class Arachnida; order Sarcoptiformes; family Psoroptidae; genus Psoroptes; species Psoroptes ovis. The sequence continues at coordinate 236,733 of PQWQ01000019.1, read as the reverse complement.
TTCGATTCAAAAGAGAGCCATAAATAAAGGACTCTGAAAGAACTGAAACAAACGTAATCAATCAATGAATGTGTATCGACGACTAGTGCAAACACATATTCAGGAATTATTCCATTGAATTGATGAGTGATTGATTTTTTTTTCTTCAAGAATTAATTAATTTCATTCAAATAAAAATTAACAGCTTCAATCAATGGTACTTCAATGTATACGTCAAACATTCAATTAAAAAAATCATTTACGCATAATTTTTTAATTATCGATACACAGACAGACACACACATGGTAAATAATCATTGATTTTTTTTTTCTGTTTTTCTTTTCTATTCAATGAAAATTCCCCAATTTCTGTGTAGTTCTTTTATCATCTTTGATAAATACGTAGTGTTTTATTTATTTGTTGACATCATCATCCAGTATCATGCATTCATTCATTCATCCGCTAGGAAATATTAGAAAATTGTGAAATTTATCAGCTCTTTCAAATTCAATTCGAACGACAATTTCTTTAAATAATAATCAAAATTTATCAATTAAACATTGAAATCGTCAAATATTTAATATGATTGATTATATGAAAATTATGTAAACAATATGAATGAATGATAAATGTTAAAATTAGAAAATTTTGATTTTCTGGTAAAATGAAGGTGTTACAATGTAAATATCCTAAATTTTTCAAATATTCACACATTGATTTAATCAAACAAAAGATATGTGAGAATTCGTGTGCCCTTTTTTGTCTGTGTGTGTGTGTGAAAATTAAACCAAAAACACGTGCCTGATTAAAAATTGTTTGTTTTTTTGCAAAAATTGATTAATCAATTTTGATAAAATTATCAATTGATCACGTGTTTTATTTTTATCTCTCTTTGACGTTTTTATACACAAAGGAAATTACATTTAAATAAATAACACGATTGACATCATCATTTGATTTATTGATTAATCAATCAATGATCAATCAGTCAAAAATTTATTTTGTGGCACTTGTGATTGAGCAAAATCTTATTTATTTTTTAAAATCTATTTATTTAGGCCAATTTATGAATGTTTTCATGGCCATTATCAAGAAACTTTAATCTTATTCAAACCTCATTTTTTTTTTGAAAATGTTTATGTCAACTGAATTTTGTGAAATGTAACTGATAAATGAAATATTTATGAAAAAAATTGTACAAATTCTCCAATTTGATTATTTGTAATTCATATCAACAGTTTCACATTATTTCACATTTCAAATTGAAACAAATTTATTAATTTCAACGGAAACGCATCGATAACAAATAATCATTGATGTCACTAATCATTTTTTTTCTTTATTTTGTACATTCAACAACAGGATATCCGATCATCGGAAAGGGTCATTAATATCGTAGATTTAGATATTCATAGTTTTTTTCTTTTTGTTTGTTTAAAAATTGTAATTTAATCAGTATTCAATTCAAGAATTTTCTTCAAGAATTCAAGTGTAAATTAATCTTATTATTCATGTAGAAAATCTCATAGAAATTCAAATGAAATTCTTCTTAATTAAATCATTAGAATTGTCTCTATTCATAGTTATTAATCGTTTGTATTATGCCAGTGTAAAATTTTGCATGAAAAAAATCGTAAAAATCAATGTTTATATCAATGGAAAAATTTATTTGAATGAACTAAAAATCAATGATTATATACGTAATACTAACAATCGCTTACGTCAATGATGATGTTATAATTATTAATTTATCGAATCAATATTAATTGATTTTGATGTAATTATAAAATGTATATGCATATTTAAAATCATATAAGAATTTTTTTTTTCAAATTGAAAAATGATTATGTAAATTTTTAAAAAATTCGCGTGCAATTTCCTTAATTCATTGATTATCATTATTATTATTATTGAATTTTCAAAGAATTCCCATTAATTCTCTTATAGTTTAAGTGCACACATACCACAGTAAATCCGTGCTTGAACATTTAATTCATCATTAAATTCAATTTATGTGAATTTTCTTCTTAAAATATTAGGTTGTCCCATAAGTTCTTGTCGTTTTTTGAATGAAAAAAAAATTTAAAAAACGGCAAGAACTTATGGGACAACCTAATATTTATTAAATGATTTTCAATCAATTTCTTCCATAATTTAATTATATTTTTTCTCATTTTTTAGATATCCATTGGGCATTTTGTGGGTAAATCAAATCAAATAGCTTCGAAAATTCAATTACGAATACGTCATAGCCATTGACTAAAATCACAAAAAGCAGCCAGCAAAAATCAACCAGAATATTTCAACTGACAATCGTTTTTATAAACGAATTTGAAATTGAAAATAACGAAACAAAATATCAATAAAAATAAAAAGAAAACGACAAATCTATTGAAATTTCACCATTAAAAATTGAAAGTACCAGTTTATCATTGAATTTCTTTCCTAAATCATTATTATTACTTGTGTACAGCGTGTGTGTGTGTGTGTTGTACAATTGTGATTCAAAATATAAAATTTTAAAACGTCAAAAGTTTAAGCCACACACTTACACAAATAAACATTCGAATATACATACAAAAGGCATATAAATCGACATACTATCTCGCATACATACATCATTTGATTAAATATTGAAAAGTATGTGAAATTTTATTTATTTTATTTTCCTAAAATTGAATTTTAATCATCATTTCATTCATTTGTGTGTAAACATTTGATAGCTGATGAATGGTTGATTAGAAAAAACGAAGATTGGCGCCTTTCATGTTTTGGACTTTAATAATTTTCAATTTAAAAAAAAAAATTCAACTTTAATTCAATGATCATTGATTTTTTCGTCTGGTGTATTGTATATATAAACGAACAAACGAATTTTACATCAAGCAAATTGTTTTTCTGCTCAAATACAAAAAAATCAATTGATCTAGTCGTTTAAGTTTCTTCAAATTATTTATTTGTTTAACAAAAATTGATAATTTTTCTGGTTATTTGCTTATTGCCATTGATTTGTCTGATTTTGAATCATAATTATCATCATCTTCAACTATTGATTATTATCATCAATTAAATACGATTTATTTTTATTTAAGCATCTAAGATTCGACTTTATCATAATTAACGAAAAAGATTCGAATTATTGGAAAAACATTGGTTTATTGTTGATTCTGTGATCATTTATTTCACCAATTATCATCATTGATTAATATTGTATCGACTGACACATTCATACATTTATTATTAAGCAAATTTCATTCATTTAATTGTAATTAATCTGTGTATTTATTGAGAAAACCTCCAATTTAATGATAATTATCTTTCATCATAATTATTTGATTTAAGAATTGATTTGACAACAAAAATAAGCCGAAAAAATTAAACAAAATATTGTTTCAACATTAATACGATGACAGCATCATCCACAGCACCAGGATTGGCAACGACAACAACAACGACTACAGCAACAGCCGCATCAGCCGTATCTGAATCAGCTCAATCATATTTGATTAATAATCATAGTCATTCAACTGGTGTTGATAGTTCAGAAACATCATCATCAACCATAATGATGAATGGTATTGTAGCCAATAAAAATGATTCCACTGTTGATACAATCAACAATAATACGATTCCAAATGGAAATTTGAAAAATAAATTGATGAATGGTGGTAATGTTATCACTACTAAATTGGATAAAGATTTATCAAATGGTTTCATTCAAAACAACAATCATCATCCTAAAATGAATGGTAAAATTGAAAATGATAGAAAAAATAAATTGGAAAAAATGGACAGTATAACATCATCGGTACCATCAACACCGATACCGGTCAATGAACAATCATCATCACCATCATTGATGACAACTAGTTCAACATCTTCGTCTGCAAAAATATCACCAACTGGTCCAAGTGCATTCAAAGTTTTCTTAGATATTGTTGCAAAATTATTGAAAGGTTTATTCATATTATTGGTCAATATAATCGTCACCCTTTATACAATAATATCTTGGCCAATCTATTATTATGTACAAAAACCATATGAAGTCGTTGAAAAAGCTAATATGATTCGTTCTGAACAAATCGATCCGAATGATCCTCGATCACCATGGGTTGGAAAATTTCCGGAAAAATGGCCATTTGTATTGGATAAATGTGAAAAAATGGATGATCTTCCTGAATATATTGGTGAATATTTTTCATTGAAAAATCCATCACTTGGATCCCGTCGTGTGATTCGTGAATATGTTGTGTTAGGACCAGATGGTAAAACACCTTTGCGTATTGATGGTCGTACTGTTAAAAAACGTGAATTAGCTGACTATGAATGGATTACATTCGAAGAAGTTATTGAAAAACGATTGAATATTGCACGTGGCTTTCATTTGGCTGGTATCAAACGTAATGATCCTATTGTAATACTTTGTGAAACATGTGCCGAATATTTTCTTGTTGAATTTGCCATTGCACGTGCTGGTGCTGTACAAGTGAATGTATTTGCTACGCTCGGTGATAGTGGAATTGCTCATGCTATCAAAGAAACAAAAGCAAAATACATATTTACATCATGGGAATTGTTACCTAAAGTACGAACAATCATACAAAATTATTCAAATGATTTTGCTATCGAAAAAGTTATTTACATAAATCGTCGTATCGAGCATGTCACTGAAGAAATGGAACTTGAAGCTGCTGAATTGATTCAACCAATTAGTAATACACAAATGGTATCTTTGGAAAAAATTGAAAATGATGGAAAACTTTATGGTAATGAAGTTGATGATCAATGTAGACCCTTGGATAAAGATGATATTGGTTTCATCAGTAAGTTTCAATTAATTTATGTTTTTCATTCAAAACTTTTAATGGATTTTAAATAATTTATTTAGTGTATACATCTGGAACAACTGGTATACCTAAAGGTGTACAAGCAACGTCATCACAAATGATTAATTTGATGCGAACAATTTTACCTGTATTGAGAAATTCTATTGGACGTGCACATGAAGAAATGTATGTCGCTTACCTTCCACAAGCTCATATTTTCGAAGCAACATGTGAATTCTTAGCCCTAGCTTTGGGTGCACCAATCGGTTTTGCTAATCCATTCACATTGACTGATTCAGCACCAGGACTTGCGCCTGGAACTATATCTGATCTTCGTTTATTGAAACCGACCATAATGATTGCTGTACCATTAGTATTGGAAAGAATGCGTAAAGAAATTTATACTAAACTTGAGGCAAGATCTCCAATATCATCACCATTATTCAACTTTTTAATGGACTATAAGAAAAGATGGACACAAAGAGGTAAGCGACAATTGAGAATAACCCTACAATAAAACTAATAATTTTTTTTTATATGAAACAATAATAGGTTATAGAACACCAATCGTAAATAAATTATTGTGTAAAAAAATTCGTGAACAATTTGGCGGTCAATTAGAAATGTTAATTCTTGGCGGTGCACCATTATCAGCAAGTTTACAAGCTTTGATAAAAGCAGCATTAGATGTAACATTAGTACAAGGTTATGGTATGACTGAAACATTAGGTGCTTGCATTTGTATGGACAACGATGATCTCTCATATGGCCGTTGTGGTCGACCATTGTTGGGTGTATATGCAAAATTGGATGATTGGGTTGAAGGCGATTATCATGTTACTGATAAACCGAATCCACGTGGTGAATTAGTCATTGGTTCAAAAGCAAATTCTGTCGGTTATTTACATAAACCAGAAATGACAGCCGAATTATATGAAAAAGATGATAAACTCGGTATTACATGGTTCCGTACCGGTGATATTGCCGAAATATATCCTGATGGTACATTCAAAATTATTGATCGTAAAAAAGATTTAGTAAAATTAGCTAATGGAGAATATTTTTCTCTTGGAAAGGTAGGAATTTGCTAATTTATGAACATATAAACATGATTATTGATCTCGATTCATTTTATCTTGTAAATCTAGATCGAATCAATACTCAAAAATTGTAGTTACATTGATAATATATGTGTATTTGGTAATGCATTAGCCAATTATTTGGTTGCCTTAATAATACCGAATGCAAATCGTTTTGGACGTTTAGCAAAATCATATCGTGTACAACGACCAGATCCACATAATGATGAACGTTTGATAAAAGCTGTACTGAAATCATTACGTGAATCTGGTATGAAAAATGGTTTGAAAAAAGCTGAAATACCAACAAAAATTTGTATATTGATGGATGAATGGACACCAGATAATGGAATGTTAACAGCAGCAATGAAATTGAAACGTTCAATGATAAAAGCAAAATATGCATCAATAATTGAAGAATTGTTTCATGATCCAGAAAAAGAATCGGATCAATAAATCAAATCAAATAACATCAAACTTCAATAGATGAATATTAATATAAACAAATTTATAAATAACCAGTTTTTAATTATTTAATATTTATGATTTTAAATTCTATTATAATATGAAAAAACCCTACAAATTATTTCAGTAAATAATAATGAATAAATCAGCCAATTTCTGAAAAGAAAGATTTCGATCATCTTCAAGAGCATTGGTGGTGGTGTTTCATTGGCCAGATTCAAACATTTTTGAATTTTGATCGCAATGAATCGTTTGAACCGCAATTAACCGAACAAAATACATACCTACTACAACAGCTATATACCTTCTAGAAGCGAATAACAAGATTTAATCGAATCAAAACAAAATTTAATTTAATTCAATCAATCAACCAATCATCATCATTAAACATGATTAATTAATTCATTCAATCAATCATCCATTCAATCATCAGCTGATCAATCGATATTCAATAATAATTGATTATTTGTAATTAATTATTTCGTATTTGATTATGTGATATGTTGAATTTGTTTTTTCAACCCTCTCTCTTTAAATTCATTTTCAATCATTATCGCCGAAGCCTCATAATTCAAATTATCATTATTCGATTTATGATTTTGAAAAAATGTGACCCTCACAACCCAGCCTGTACACATTCATTCATTCATCCTTAATAATCATCAGCCATAAACCTCATAATCTGTTGTAAACAAACCACAAAACTAACTGATACCCCATTATTCACTGGTTACGAAGACTTTGAAGACCCTAAAGATTGTATCAAGATGCTAAAGTATTAAATGGATTAATACTTTGTAAAGGCGCCAAACATGATTATTCATGGCCAAAAGCGCCTCACCAACCCCTTTGAGTGTAAATTTTCTCTTTTTTTTCTCCACAAACAAACACAAAAGTCATATCATCATTATTTGTTTTGATTTAAATGATTTCAAACCTTCTTTAAAATTGTGAAATTACAACTTATACAATCAATCAATAATAATTCGAATTTTAAAATGATTCAGAGAATAGAACATTGACCATTATTATTATTATTATTATTATTTATGTAAAACAAAACAAAACAAAACCATATTTAATCCATTCATTCATATTTGATTCATTCACTTTTACCTCTTTGAATTTTAATCAAAACAAAAATAACAAAAACTCAAATTTCAATCATTTCAAACATCATAAATAATCAAATGTATTTGTTGATCAAAAAAAAAAAAAAAAAAAAAATTATTTTAGATAAACATTCAGTAAAGATATTAGGTTGTCCCATAAGTTCTTGCCAATTTTTTTGGAAGAAAAAAAATTCAAAAAACAGCAAGAACTTATGGGACAACCTAAACAATAATCAATAATTAATACAATTATTTAATGATCAATATATGATTTATTGATTGATTAATTAATCAATTTTTTTCTTCATTTCATTTCTCTCGATTATTATCGTTTTTGGTTTTTTAATTATTAATTATTATTTTAGAAATAATTATAATTTTAATTATAAATAAATAAATGAATCAATAAATAAATCAATCTATAAATCAATAATTGAAATGAATAATTGAATTGATTCGCAATGAAAATAATGGATTAATCGATGATTAATGATTGATGATGAATGATCACAATTGATTAATTAACATTATTATTATTATTATCATTTCCGATAATAATATTATTAATGATATTTGATTAATTGTTTTTAATTAATTAATTAATCAAAGAATAAAAATTAATTTTTTTAATTAATTTAATTTTTTTCGAATGAAAATGATATTTAAAATTTTTAATTTTTTCGTCAACAGATGGCGTTGTGTAGACTTGAAGCTTCTCATCAACAAAACAATTGTTTAAAGGAAAATGGCGCTTCTTTTTTTGTGGTATTCAATGAATCGAGGTTTCCGAAGCATAAACTAATCATTCTTGGCCATTTTTGGACCATTTTTTCGAACCGATTTGGACCAAAAATCATTTCTACGAAAAACCAAAATCCCAGATGATTGTGTTCTCATGTTCAAATTCATCAATTGTCAAATTGTATCTGGCAAAATAATAACAATGTTAATAATGATCCTTATTACCCAGAATTAATATTCGTTAACCAGTCGAAAATTTTGGTCGTTTGGTCTGGTCTGGTTGATGATGATGATGATGATGATTGTTTCCACATGATTTCGGTGCATAAACCATGGCCAAAATCAATGAACCACAGAACCAGAATTAAAAGAGACGCAAAAAAAAATTCTGATTAAAAATTCATTAGCAATGAATGACGCTCGAATGAAATGAAATGAAATCAATGAACCAGAATTTTTCAACCATTGGAATATCAATTTACATGATTATCGTTGGAAAAAAATACCACAATAAATGTACGTATATGAATGATATTTGAAATTTCGTAATTTTGGAATCTTTTCTCCTTGTAACAAGTGAATTATATGTATGCAAATTAATATAATATGAATTATCGATGAATGCATTTGAATCGATCAATTTCATTCAATCGTAAATATTTCGTAAGCTAATACATTCAATGATTGATAATAAGCAAATAAATGTGAATATATCAATCCATTAAGATTATTATCATTGAGAAATATATGAATGTATTATAAACATCAAGAGCCAAAAGGGTTGTGTATTTATGCGAAGAATGATGAATAATGTATCATTGTGGCTCGACACTTGCATCAACTAGAATGTATCCAAAATGTATCCAAGGGGTAATGTATCCAAGAATAAAAATTTCAATTCAATTCAATTTATTCATATTTTGTGCCTTCATCCCTTAATCAGGTTCCTTGAAAGTTTCGATTTCGAACAAATAATGAAACAAATCAATGAAATGAACAATATTCAATGTGATTATATCCTAAATAATGAATCTCCAGCATAAGTCACGTGTTTCGTGTAATGACTATTTGGGCGCACGTGTTCTGCGATCAAAATTTTCAAATATCAAAGGTACAAGGGTCCAATTTTGCTTAGATCTAGTCCTAACTCGGGTATGAGTCCTTGGGCTTAATATTCATTTCATCAAATCATTTAATCATTTTAAATTTTCAATTCGCTCCTTGATTCACCACGAAAATGAAATTCAAATCAAGAAGCTCAAATAATGTCGTATGACATAATCTGTATCACCTTAATCACCTGAATATTTCGAAATATGGAAAATAAAGTGATGAATATTCGAAAAATGGAGAAAAAAACTGAATTATTCACCGAATTTGTCACGCAAACTATTCAAACTAACAATAATAATAACTGAAAATGAATTATATCCGATATGAATGATATATCCAAGATGAATTATATCCGAAATGAATGGATGATATATCCGAAATGATATTGTACCAAACAATTACCTGAAAATTTGTGAAAATAATAATAATATCATTGTCACCAAACGAATAATCATGATTAAACAAGAACAAAACGAAATGAAATTCATAAATTTCATATTATAAAATGTGAAAATAATGTGAAATCATTTTGGTGTGTGCAAATTATATAACATTTAATCATATTTTATATTATTATTATTATTATGTGGTCGACAACAGATTAAATGAATGGAACATAGAATGAAATGAACAAAATGAATGAACATGAACACATAAAATGAATTCATGTTCACCAGAAAAATGCTCATCCAAATGAAACCGTATGTGAAAATCAGACCTGCCAAACATTGGTTCACACATACGCAAATTCGCACAAGGTGTAAGTCATTCATTCATTCATTCATTTAGTCAATTCATTCATTCGTGGTTTATGGTTTTTTTTCTGTTGTTTTGTTTGTTTGTTGTATTAGGTTGTCCGAAAAGTTCTTGTTGATTTCCCAATGATTTTCTACGATATAATTTGGCAAAAATTTTGCGGACAACCTAACACATGCAATGATAATAATGATAATAATAATAAACCAGGTAAATCATTATTATTATTATTTTTATTAATATTAATATTTCTTTTAGTTTTATTATTATTACAGATATGAAATGCAAAATATTAGGTTGTCCGTAAAGTTTTGGCCGATTTTCTTCGAGCAACTCTATTGTGATTAAGCGGAATGAACTTTACGGACAGCCTAATACATGCATACATACACATGAATGCATTTAGTCATATTGTCAAACAACTAAACAACCAAACAACAACAACAACAACAATAGATTTTATATATGACATATGTATGGTGCTCCTATTATTATTATTGTCATCATCATTATTATCATTGTTTTATTTGGTTCAAATTTATGAAATGAAAAGCAAAGTATTTCAAGGTTTCTTTGGTTTTTGGCTGAAATTTTGTCATTTTTATTATTTTTACATTTTTTATCTGAATATTTTGAATATCGCAGATACGTTATAGTCTTCATATATGGTAAAGTCCGCAGGATTTTCTGTTTGGAGGAATATTTGGTTGAATATTGTTGTTTTTCTACGAAGAAAACCGTATTGAAAATGAATTATGGACCATAGAAAATGTGATTTGTTTTATTTGATCCAAAGACCTTGAATGTAACATGGTTTCGGCCGAAAGCCGCAAAAATACAAATACATTGAATCATGAACACTAATCATTGATTGGATTATAATTAAAAAAAAATGAATCGAAATATTTCAATGGATCAATGGATATGGAACCGATAGTTATGCTGATATGATATGAATCTATACATTAATGTAATTATTGATTGTAAATCTCATTATTTTGTTTGATACTTGGAAAATTTTGATTGAAAATATAGGAATTTTGATCATTTCAATCATATTGATCATATTGATGGGCGTGAATCCGTGTTTTCAAAATGAATATGAGAAATGAGATGAATGATCAATAATTTTAAATCAAATATGTGCCAAAGCGAATATTACAAAGCGATCAAGATTCACAAATTGATTGGAATTTCGTTTCACGTCCATATAAAATTTGAAATCAATGCCGTGTATCGAATTTGGATCAGATTCGAGGCCCGAAGATTTGAGTGTTGGTCGAACCGAATGGCCTAAGAACCGCTTGATAACTGGCCAAGTCGAGGCCGGTAATGATTTTTGAAGAAATTTTAATTAAATTTGAAAATTTCGATTTAATTAAAATTTTAACCCGAGAATTCCAATATAAAACTGAAGACTCGACACCGGAATCCGAAATTTGATTGATTTAAATTCAAAATTAATTTAAATAATTACTCGGACCAATTCATACCAACCAACATTTGATTTTATGTCAAAATTTAATAATTCAACCAATCAGATCAATGATGATGATGATGATGACGATAAGACCTCTGAGAATGTGGCTTCAAGAACCAATGATAATACCGAAGGCCTTAAGTCGGCAAAATTTGACCAATCACCAGTCATTTCACCATTATTATTATCATTACTAAGTCATACTAACAGTGAGCATTCATCCAGTCCGACAAATGTCATCAAATCACCAATAATCAAACCAATTGATGATAATCATTCAGTGGTCAATGACCCGATTGGAATTTTTGATGCAAACAATAATCAAATGCCAGCATCAATAACAACGAAAATGATTAATTTTTCATTAACAGCAGCGGCCGTTGATGATGATAAAATTAATGAACTACAATCAGATGATATCACTAATGATGATAATAATCGAATCAATGCTATCGATTCGAATAAAGATGCATTAATTATCGTCGATCAATCGAAATCAAAAATAAACAATAATAATCAATGGACACAATCAATGATATCCGATTTACCATCACGTGAATTACAACAATTAAATCTTGAACAAAATCGATTACAACCAGTTGAAAATAGTGAATTGTTTCGTTATCGTATGGCGGTGACTGTGAGTGACAAATCGAATGCCATCAGAGACGATAATCGGCCCGAATCGAATCAAAAACCATCGTCGAATACTAATCAAAAATCAAAATTAAAACAGCTGATCAAAACTAATCAAAATCAACCGGCTAAAATTTTGAAAAATAAAACATTGAAAACAAATCCAATGCAAAAGCTTCGAAAGCCCCGAACTGAATCGAAATTATCGACTAAAACCGCCAAAAAACCTTGTCTAAAGCTTAAATTATCGCCGAAACCCATCAAAACCACCACCACCACCAGCGGTGGTAAACAACGAAGAAGTGTTTCACCGGCATCGGTACCTAAGGTAGAAAAACTGCCGATGATCAATGAAATGAATAATCGGAGAAAATCAAAATTGAAAATTACAAATTTTCAAATCACCAAAAAGCAACAACCAATTGTTGCCACCGTACAAAATGAAAAAACTATTCGTTGGACAAGTGATAAGCTGTTTCAAATATCATCTTCGACATCTGCTTCAATCAATAATTACAATAATCAAAGTAATCAATCATTGAAATCATTGAGAAAAACATCGAAATATTATCAAACACCCGATGATTATCCTGATTATTGAAATATTGAAATCAAATCAAAATTAATCAAAATCAAAATGCTTTAAGTCAAAACCCTTTGAATTATTCAAAGTCATAAAAAATTTGATTTGAAATATTCAAAATCAACTCATTTCAATCCAATAAAATCAATTCAAAATCATCACTAAAAAAAAAAATCCAATAAATCACCACGAAAAATCCAATAAATTTCCATGAAATCACGAATCAAATATTCATAAATTCAATGGCAATAAAATTTTATTTTATTGGGTTGTCCCATAAGTTCTTGCCGGTTATATCGTGGAAAATCATTAGAAAATCGGCAAGAACTTATTGGACAACCTAATAATTTCACTCATCTAAAATCAACTAAGTGTGTAAACCCCGAAGAATTTGTACTGCGAAATTTTGCACCCGAAACACTTTGGGTTCGCAAAATTCAAATGAATTTGTATCATGTGAATCCATACATTCAAATTTTGAACACCAACCAGCAAAAATCAAGCAACAAAAATCCAATTTCAAATCGATTTACATGCGCGCATCTTTCTCACCTTATTTCGTTTAATAAATAAACAAATTATTATTAATCAAATCGTTCACCACCACCAGTAGACGCAGAATAACCGTGTGATATATGATTTCATATATAAATGGTGCCAGTGAACACATTGAAACACACATTTGAAACACATTTTAACACAGTGAAACACCAAAGATATCTGCTTTCATTCAGTCATTCTCTCGTAATCATCATTATCAGAAGCATTCACCGACCAAAATACATTGAAAAAATTTTCGGAAGGAACATGATCAAATATGAAATATGTTCAGTGTAGTATTCAAGCTCTTGATGGATAGACTTGTGAACACCTAAATAGATTTGAAATTTGAGTTTTTGCGAATTTCAAAGTGATTCGATACAAAACACATTGTTTCTCTTCATCGAAATAAACTCGATAATCATTGATCAATGATCGATCATCGATTAATGATCAGCAGACGATTAACAACCGAAAAACAACAGGGTGAAAATTACCACAAAATCAATCCGCTATTCAAGTGATCTACCGGTGTATTTCGGTGTGTATCTGCGTGTTTGTATTTGTGCAATTTTTGTGTGCTCAATGAATCATTCAACCAATTCAACCAGTTCAATCATCCAACCATTTGTGTATTAACCGTATTCAATAAGTGAAATGAATGCAATCAATTGATCTGAATTAATTTAGAATTAATTAAGATTTTCGATCAGCTAAGAAAGAAACATGTGATCATCATTCGATATCATTTCAACTCTTTGATTCTTATTTTGATTTGAATCATATCTTTTTCAAAATTTCATTTTTAATTATTTGAATCAAATACTCTAAGAACTTCAAGAATTCTTGAAGAATTCAATGATCAATGATTCAAGTGTGCTACTGAAGAAGCAGAGAAGTACCAAAGATTTTGAAGAATTTGAAAATTAAAATGAAACTAGAAATCAAAGAATCTACCTTTAAGGAGTATTTTTAATTTTTTTCAAAAAAGTGAAAATTCATCAAAATTTTTGAAATAAGATTCTTTAAAAACTTTTAATTCTTCTGTGTGCAGTAAGTTAATCAATCAACTCAAGTCAATATTCAAATGATTTGCTCGTTCAAATGTTGAATAAGATGTTTTAATTTCAAATTTCAAATTCCAAAATTAATTCCATTGTTTTCTTGGTGATTGAATATGTTTTCAATATATATATTTTCAACAATTGAATTTTAAATCAAATTTTGAATTGAAAAATATTTAAATCAAATTTTTGAATACTTTGAATTCAACAATCAATTTTATCTTGTCATTGTTTGATCGCCGATTGTAATGTCAAATAATCTTTGAATTTTTAAATTGGTGACTGAATACTGCTTTAAGATTTCATATTTTTTTAAAGAAATCTAGTTTTCTTATATTAATCAATGATCTCATAATTATAACAACAAAATACTCTTCATAATCATTCATCTATGGATTCCATTCAATCTATGTTGTTATTTGATTGAATCTTAATTTTTAGTTTGAATTATTTGAATTTGAATTTTTCAAAATTCTTCGCCATCAGTGAAATGGACATTTATTTTGATTTAAAAACTCAGTGTGCATCAAAATCAATATCATCAATCAATCAACTCAAAGATTTTTCAAAAAATAATAAGAAACATCGATTCATTCATCGATTCTGGTGAGTTTACAATTGATTAAATTTAAAATTAATTAATTATTTTAATTAATATAATTAATCAATTAATTAATTGAATTATTTTGAGTCGAAATTTCTTTAAAATTTCAAAGTAAAATTGATATGCTTCGAATTCAAATTTGAAATTTAATATGATCATTTTCTTGAAATTGAATTGCATGCATTTCAAATACACACACACACACACACACACTCACACACGAACGAACCAACGAATACGACCCGAAAATCAATTTACAGAATTTGAACACCACCAATCTGAGAGTATATACATCAAATCATACATATATTGGGTTGTCCGAAAAGTTCTGACCGATTATCAAATGAGCAACTCTATCGATTAAGCGGAATGAACTTTTCGGACAGCCTAATAGTTGAAACAATATGTACACATACGCAACCACGAAAAATCAATTTTGAATTTCGTTGAGCTCAATCGAACATGGAATAGACAAACTAACACTGAATCAATGAACAAAATGAATGAATCGAACAAAATTACATGTCAAAATAATGTTTTTCAGGATTCTTTCATTCAAATCTTTCATTTAAATCTAATTTGATTCTTGTTTAATTTACTCGTAATCATGTGATTCATCATACGTCTGTGTATGTAGGCCTTGTGTCGACTCGGATGATTCGAATTCAAATGATAATTCGAATGGTTGCCCCGAAATATCGGGCCCGAATCGTTTCTTTGGGTACGAAATATGAATTCTGTGGATTCATTTATTTGAAAATTCTGTCATAATTCAGTCGTAAATCAAATGGAAATCAAATTCCAAATCCCAAAATTCAAAATTCAATTCGAAAAAACAATTCAATCATTCGAATTTAATAATAATTCAATTGGTAAATCATTTGGTGAATTGAATTTGTTGAAATGATAATTGACACATTTGGTTGTGCAAACACATTGGTACACATTCAATCATTTGATCATTTGATTTTAGTTGATTCCAGTTGATTTCAGTCGATTTCGTTTGATTTCAATTGATTTGAAACAAATGAATTGATTTTGTGTTTATGTGTGTCAAACAATGCCAAAGAATCAAATAGAAAATTAGATTTACATCCATCCCCATGTATGTGTTTCGTTGATTCCTGTGGACATATGTACACATATTGGTCATTTTTTTCCAAAATTTGAAATCATAAATTCTTTGGTCGATTTTGCATTTTGCATACAAATTTTCCAAAATCCAACGAATCATTGATTTCGTTGAATCCCCGAATTGTAGATTGTTTGACTCAAAGCTGTCAAAATGTCCATTTTTTCCAAACGAATCAATTTGAAATCAGTTCATTTTTTTCATTTTCATTGTTTGAGATTTGACTCCTGTCAAATTGAATAATTAACCAATTATCATTTGAATTATTAACTTATTAAGTCAAAATTTGGTCCGAAATGGACCTTGGGCCTAATTAGTCCTTGGTACGCCGTAACCATCAATCTTTCCGATCGTTTTTCTTATTTTTGACTTTCGACCATTCAAATCTATTCATCGATCGGCATGGAACATCATGTAAATCGCTTGTATTGCAATATTTACAGATTTGCCAGCATTAATTTTCGACCATTTTTGAACGTAATTATTTGATTACATTTAATCACAGGTAACCAACGCATTTCACTGACTCAGGTAAAAATTCACTTTTCAATTTTGAATTTCGGTGAATCGAAATTCAAAATTCTAATTATTGTAAATTTACCTTAGTCAGGTAAAATGCATTAGTAAAATTCACCAATGGAATTACTTTTATTCAAAATTAATTACCGAGAAATAATTATAAATAAGATTTTGTAATTTGGTAATTTATCTGTGTTAACAATAGTCTTATATGATATTTTGTAAATTTCGTTTTTTGCTGATTCAAATATTTCCCAGACTGTTGTAAGTCATGAATGATCAATGAATTCTAGTCAATTTCTGGTCATTCAGAGATAGCCGAATCGCAGAATATCGCAGAAAATGCATCGAAATCAAATTTTCAAAATGATTAATTTCCTATTGATTTCCATTGATAATATTAATAATTTAATATTCATAATTATCTATTATTGAATCATTTTATAAGTATTTTTGAATGATTATTATTATTATCGTTTGAATGAAGATGAATCTAAAAGATGATTGCATGGTTTTTACTTTGAAATATTGATACAAATTGAAAGTAAAGTAATAATTTTGAAAATTTCAAAGGGAGAAATCGAGAAAACCTTGGAAAATTTACAGAGAAAATTTACAGAAATTTTCATTTAACCCTTACAATACTTGGTGTTATCGTGGCTGTTATCAGTGTTTTTGAAGAATTTCTTCCGAAGAAATCATTCTTCACAATCCCATCGCATAGAATCGATGCTCATTTATTTCTTTGATTTTTTTTTCGATTCTTTGATTCATTGATAATATCAACTAAGAATTACAACCAAGAACTCAGATTGAAAAATGGCGTGTCGTGTGAAAAATTTCCGGAGAAATAAAAGTGTTTAACGATTTTTTCTTGTATTATTATTGAGTTGTCTCATAAGTTCTTGCCGGTTCTTATTGTAGAAAATCATTGGAAAATCGGCAAAAACTAATGGGACAACCTAATACATGAGTGAAACTAATTTTCCTTAAAGTAATTCAGTTAGAATTAGAATCAGTTTTATATTTAGATATTTTCAAATAAACAATGTTTGTTATTCGAATATGTAGGCAAATGTTAACAACCGAAAAACAACAAACGACAAATGACAAATGATAATTGATTTGTGTTTATGTGTTTGTTTGTTTGGTTGTTTTGAATGAAAAAGATATGATTATTTCGATTCAAAAAACAATTATTATCATTTTGGTTTTTTGGTATTTTGATATTTCATGCATCATGATTATCAATTATTATAATAATAATGATTTCTATGTGTCTTTTCAACACAAAATGAACGATTGTACCTAAGAGAATAAATAAAATGAACGAAATGAACAAAATGAAATAAAACAATAAAAATACGAAGAAAAATTGATCAAATTGATCAAATTGATTTGCGTGTGCAGCAATTCCTATCAATATTCATTCGATTTATTCATTTATTTGGATTTATTTCACTGATAGAAAATATACAGGAGTATTCTTTGATTAAATTCTTTTGTTTTACGATAATTTGATCTGACAGAGGCAGCATAAGCAGCCAAAGCAGCAGCAACAGTGGCAGCACTGACACACAATTGAATATCATTCAAACATCGATCGATGATTGATCTTTGAGCAATGAAATGTTCGATATTTCATTATTTCATCAATATTCAAAGAGGCGATTATTATTCGAAAAATTGTAAATTAATTACAAAAATATACAAACAAATACGATTAAGTAAATATTAAAATATTTGAAACATTTATGTATTGGGTTGTCCCATAAGTTCTGGCCGTTTTTCCCATAATTTCCTACGATATAATCGGCAAAAACTTATGGGACAATCCAATATTTAAAAGCAAATAATGATAAGTGTTTGCAATGTCAACAATTGGACTTGTCCGAAAAATTTTTGTCGCATAAATCAAAGGAATGTTCATTGAAAATCGACAAAAATTTCCGGACAACCCCAAATATTCAATGTGTACATATTTGTTTTAATATTTGCTTTTTTCGTCGAATGATCTTTGAGAAAAGCATTTAGAAACATTTCTTAATTGATTTTCAATTGAGAAATTTTCAATATTTTTGTAAATATTCGAAAAAATAAAGGAATAATAAAAATTAATGAAAGTGAAAGGGGTTAAATGTGACATGTCATTTGTTTTTTTCGAACAGGAATTTTTCGTTCGCCACCAAAATCGATTACATTCACACAGCACATAACGAATACACGTACGTAATCATATTAAACACAAATTCGAAAGCACATCTTCGAAATCATCGAAAGGAATTCATCGAAAACGAAATTTCTAAGGAAATTTTCTTGAAAATTTTCAAAAAGAATTTCACTGAATTACTTTAAGGAAAATTAGTTTCACTCATGTATTAGGTTGTCCCATTAGTTTTTGCCGATTTTCCAATGATTTTCTACAATAAGAACCGGCAAGAACTTATGAGACAACTCAATAATAATACAAGAAAAAATCGTTAAACACTTTTATTTCTCCGGAAATTTTTCACACGACACGCCATTTTTCAATCTGAGTTCTTGGTTGTAATTCTTAGTTGATATTATCAATGAATCAAAGAATCGAAAAAAAAATCAAAGAAATAAATGAGCATCGATTCTATGCGATGGGATTGTGAAGAATGATTTCTTCGGAAGAAATTCTTCAAAAACACTGATAACAGCCACGATAACACCAAGTATTGTAAGGGTTAAATGAAAATTTCTGTAAATTTTCTCTGTAAATTTTCCAAGGTTTTCTCGATTTCTCCCTTTGAAATTTTCAAAATTATTACTTTACTTTCAATTTGTATCAATATTTCAAAGTAAAAACCATGCAATCATCTTTTAGATTCATCTTCATTCAAACGATAATAATAATAATCATTCAAAAATACTTATAAAATGATTCAATAATAGATAATTATGAATATTAAATTATTAATATTATCAATGGAAATCAATAGGAAATTAATCATTTTGAAAATTTGATTTCGATGCATTTTCTGCGATATTCTGCGATTCGGCTATCTCTGAATGACCAGAAATTGACTAGAATTCATTGATCATTCATGACTTACAACAGTCTGGGAAATATTTGAATCAGCAAAAAACGAAATTTACAAAATATCATATAAGACTATTGTTAACACAGATAAATTACCAAATTACAAAATCTTATTTATAATTATTTCTCGATAATTAATTCTTGCATCATGAAAATCGGCAAGAACTTTCCGGACAGCACATTCATACATATTCTATACACTCAGATAGACCATATCACACATACATATAATTGATGATTAATATACTCTTCATGATCATGATGATGATGATGATGATGATAATGGAGCCAAGGAATATGTACTAAACAGGGCTATAGATGCCTGTACAATATACAATATGGATGTGCAAAGTGATATAACTACCATAGGTTTTACTTGTATCAATTTCATATTTTCCTTCTTACTTTATTAAATGTAAATCAACATGGATTTTTATGAATAATCGAATGAATCGAATCAAAAATGTATGTGAAAATCAAATGATTGGAGAAAAATATTTATTAATTTATTTCCAATATTAGCAAAATATTGGGTTGTCCCATAAGTTCTTACCGTTTTTTGATCAAAAAAAATTAAAAAACGGCAAGAACTTATGGGACAACCTAATAGATTTACATTTTTCATAAGAAAATATGAATTCCATAAGAAAATAGTGACGATAATCAATAATCAAAAGAATTTTTCGTTTTATTCTTGTTTATTCCATGGAAATATTTCATTTATTTGATATTCAAAAGAATCAAATATTCAAAGTAAATATTTGCCAGCAAATAAATGCCAAATATTAGGTTGTCCCATAAGTTCTTGCCGTTTTTCGAATGAAAAAAAAAAATTTAAAAAACGACAAGAACTTATGGGACAACCTAATATTTAGCCATATATATTGAATGGAAAATGGACATATTGCAAAACTTGATAAACAAACAGTAATTTTGTAGGTGATTAAGAGGAATTGGCCAAAAATTGGCCAAAGAAACTTTTTTCCTTGGAAACGATATTTGCAAAGATAATTCCAAGGGACATATGAATTGAAAAAACACAGAGAAATTAATCAATTAATCGATCAATTAATTGATTAATTGATGGATTAATTAATTAATTGATTAACTGAATAATCAACGAAATTTGAATAATTAATCAATCAATTAATCGATGAATTAATCAATGGAAATTGAAATATTGAACATATATTGAAATTATGCAAAATATTCTACATACACCACCACCAGACAATCATCAGGCATATTGTCATGCATTCATTATTATTTGTATTATTAGGTTGTCCCATAAGTTCTTGCCGTTTTTTAAATTTTTTTCAATTCAAAAAACGGCAAGAACTTATGGGACAACCAAATATTTAAGATGAATATAAAACTGATTCTAATCAATTGAAACAATTTAACCCTTTCGTTACTTAATTCTTGTTTCTTCGCTTTTTTTCATTCCATCATTTATATTGCCATCATCATCATCATCAACGACATGATGTTTTTGAACCATGTTCAACTTTTAAAATTCTAGAAAAAATTTCTGAAGAAATTTTCCCAAAAAGAATTTCCCGAAAAATTTCCTTCGTTTTTAAAAGATAATTTTTGAAAAAATAATTTTCATATTTCTATAAAAGACTCGAATAATGGAATATTCCCTGAAATAATTCACAGGGTTTTCCCTTTGAATTTTTGAAAATTTTCCTTTGAATAATTTCTTAAATGAACGAAAACATTTCAACTAGTAATTTCCGAGAGATAATTTACTCGTTTCAAATTGATTCTCACTCTGTAAGAACATGATTGTTTCAATCTTGTTTTCCACAAATTTTTTCTTGGTGAAAAACGGAAAGATTTTCTCGAAGTGAAAATGAAATAATTTCACTGAATATTTGTATCTCTCTCTCTCGTTATCTTCATTGACATGGATTCGTTGTCGAAATTCTTCAACGAAATTGTCGTTAATTGAAATTCTAAAATCCTGAATTTTCAGAGCCTTGAATTTCCAGGGTTCTGAATCGACGAATTGTCTCTGCATGTGTGTATTTATTTGTGTATTTGTGTTATTCTTGATTGTTGTTTGTCCCCAAGTAAACAAATCGATAATTGATTTTTTTTGCTTTGTTTTACGATCTGAAATTTATGAAATTTGAATCTGTTCGTAAAAAAAAATTCTGTTAATTTACATTAAAAATTTTTAATTGAAATACCAAAATAAACAAACAAATAATCTCAAAGACTTAATGGGTCTTTTCGAACGATTAATTTTGGGCGAAAAAAGGCCCATACCCTTGATATTTGTTGAATTTTTGATTTAGATTTATCAGATGTAAGAAATTCTGAAGATTTTCCAAAGATTTTCTTTGGGAATTTCATTAAAACTCTTCGAGTTTCTCCTTGGTTTTGAGAAATTCTTGATTGAAATTCAATTATGTTTAAATGAATGATTAGATTAAACTCGATAGGTGCCCTTTGGGATAATTTAATCAATTTATCAATTGAATAGATTAATTGAATTGATTAATTGTATTCAATTAAATTGATTCAATTATCATCGATTCTTACCATTCTTTGAATTATTTAATCATTCAATTTCGATTCAATTTGGTTCAACTCTTTCATTCATTTGATAAATGTTTGACATTTTCCAATTCAATCAACAACAACAACATGGCCAAATGAATTCTGATGCTTTGAGCTCATCGATGAATTTCGATGCTCATCAACCCTTTCGGGGTTTTAATTCAATTTTCTTCGAGGCCATTTTAGGTCAATTTAGGCTAAATTTCTGTGCCAAAATAATTGAATATCTTGAATTCATTGATTAAGCATTAAGTTGATTTCTTGATCAGTATGTGTACCATTTCCACTTGTCCTATTTCCACATGTCACACACATTGCCATATGTCACATTTCGCACATTTTTTTCTTTTCACAAATGTTAATCGAAACCCTGTTAATCAAATAATTAGAAATTTCTCTGAAATTGAATTCACTCCCCTTCGATTCAATTCAATTATTCATTCATCCATTCCATTCCATCCTGTCCATTTCATTGAATTCATTCATTCATTCATTCACCGAATCGATCCATCATTGTCAACCGGGTAGCCGATGGCCAGTGGCCATTGCGCTGCTTTTGTTGCTGCGAAATAGCACGAAATTCAACGGACCAAATTCTCCTTAAAAATCCTTATTTACTGGTGCCTAAACCTGAACTAATTCCCGTAGTCTTTTGTGATGACATTTTGACATTTTTTTTCCCCGAAAAGATTCTAAGATTCGCGCGAACAACAAGAATATTCAGCAAAAATTCAAGTTATATTCAATGAAGTTTCAAATTCCACAGAATTTCATTTTAGGCCATAGAACCTATGGTTCTGCATGATCTATTGTTGTTATTGTTATTATTGTCATCATAAGAATTAATAATTTTTCCACCATTTTTTTTTTTCGTTGCTTTGTTTCGTTTTCTTAGGAAAATATTTCTGAAGGAAAACGTTTTAAAAGTGCTGAAATGAAACAGAAGAATGAGTGGAAAAAAAATTACAAATAAACGAATGAATGGTTGGTGTTTTTAAATTGTTTTTTTCAATCATTTTTTCTCCGAACGCTTTAGCGTTCACCAACGGATTTTGTCGTCATGATTTTTGTTGTTTGAATTCTGCCAAACCCGAGCCTCACTCGGGCAATCGCCACTGTTCTGTATAGAAAGTCGACCGCTTAAATGGAGATTTTTTTTAAAAAGTTGGCGACCGTTATTGCGGTCAAATTGGTTCAATTTTTTTCACTGTGTTTGCTTTGTGTGTGTTGGTTGTTTGTTCTTTGGTGTACATATATATGGGTACACACACATAAGTGTTTGTTTGGTGCTTTGTGATTGTAACCAACCAGAAAAAAAAAAAAATAAAAAAAAATTGATGAAAATATTTTTTATGGATTTTTTCATTGGAAAAAATTTTTGGAGAAAAAATTTTTAATTTTCAATTTTTTCTGGTTGATTGATAATATTTTAATGAAATTTCAATTTTCATTTATTTTTCATTAATTTTTCTTTGATAATTTTTCAATTTTTCAAAATTCATTAAATTCATTTGAGGTGTGAAATTGCTTAGCGTTGAAAAAAAGCAAAAATAACGAAAAAGTGCCCCGGAAAAAAAATTTTCGTCGAAATTCCTGCAGGGTTTGAAAAATGAAACAAAGATGGTTTCAAAGGGTTCGATAATTTGAAAAAAGGGCAGTGAACTGCTTGAAGGGTTGGTAGGGTCCAACGGGCTCAAACTGTACTCATTTCTGATATAGTTTTTGTCAATTCTCGAACATAGATTTCTTAAAGAATTGTGACTTGAAAGTTTCCTTGAATCATGGATATCAGAATTCTACAGAATCTAAGAGAAAATATTGTAGAGATTCTGCCTGAATTCAACAGAATCATCTTCAAATACCACCAAAAAATATTGAATATAAATATCACCTATTGTGTGTGTTCAAGGACCCTATGATTTTTTTTTGTGATTTTGTATTATTAAGTATTTTCGGTGTTCATTTTGGTATTTTGAAATGACCAAAATTTCTTTTTGTACGGGGGAACATACAAAGATATGTGTTTAATTATTAATGATGATTGAATTTTGCAATTGAGCAAGCAAGCAAGCAAACAAACAGCTGAAAAATAGCATAATAAAAACAAATGATCCATCATCCAACAAATGTGAACATGAATAAATAAAAAAAATGTGTGTCAATTCGTATATATTTCATAAGCTCTTCGATGGACGTTTTTGAATATACGAATTCTTACGAATATTGTTCATGTATGAGGATTGAATAATGTGTGTGCTTCGGTAAAACAAATGCCAATACAAATCAAACGTATGTGCTTTAATGTAAAATGACCAATATTTTCCTTCAAATTCGTAATGAATCAATGAATAAATAAATGAAATGAATTCTCCATGGTCAAATTTAAGATTAATTCAAGATGAATTAAATGAAATTATTTTCGAATCGGGCAAATTTTGGCCAATTTATTCGGCTGTAATTATTATAATTCACCAAAAATACATTATTTACATTAATTTACATTTGATTCACATTTGATTATTGATTTTGAATTGAATTTGATTTGAATTTTTGTTTTGTTTTATTTATAAACATTAAGCATTTTTATTATATGAATAATTATTATTATTATTTTGAGTGAAACTCTAGTACAAAGTAATAAGAAATTACCGGGAAAAAATAATTGCTTCAAAAAATAATTGAAAATTCCCGAGAATATTTTTCAAATTGAAGAAATTGTGTACTGAATCGTCTTCGAAATTTATTTCTGAAGAATTTTCCAAAGAAAATCAGATTTAATCAAATGTTTTTCGAGAATATGACATATTCTTTGATTTATTCTACACAGAGAAAAAGAGAAAATCAAAAAGACTTAAATTGAATTAACTCTTTGATTTCAAAGAAAGTTCTTCGGAAAAAAAATGAAGAGAAAATTTCTCAGAAATTCTTTGGAAAAAAAAATGTTTCTAATGATTCGAATTTCGAATTTTTCTTTGAATTCGAAATTCTCGAATTGTGAAATTTTGACAATTTTTTCAAATTTTCCAGATTTTTCTTCATAAAAAACTGAAAAATTAATTGAAATCAACTTATGAGTTCATCACTGATTCATAGGGCCCAAAGGCCCTAGGCCTGAGGGCCTTGAGCGAGTCAAATTTTGTCTTAAACATGAAAAATTGGGTGAAAAATTTGAAACAATTTACGGTCATCAAAATTTGAAATCATTTGTTCAATTCTCTTGGATGGAAATTTATTCGATTCGATGGTGCAAATGAAAATATGCAAAACAGAATCGCACAAGCACAGAATTTCCACGATTCATAATTCAATATCCTCAAATAATCCCTAAAACAAATAATCTCGAAGACAAATTGATTTGACATATTTGTCAGAATTTATGAAATTTTTTGAAATTCATGAATTGTAACGGCTTTGAATTTCTTCTATTTTTTTTTATTGAAAGCCAATCGAAAATCCTTGAAGATCAAAGGCCTTAAAATCAATAAAAATTCCTAAAATTGATAAAATTCAACAACATTGATCACTTGGAAATTTTAGAGTTTCATTTCCCAAGAAAAACTTTTTGAAATTTTTGAATTATTATCATTTGATCAAGTGATTCTTATTCAATTGTCTTCTTCAATTTTCGTTGACAATCTCTAATCTTTCTTTGCATGTGTTTCGTTTGTTCATAATTCAATAAGAATTTATTCAAATTCAAATCTTCAAATTGATGATATTTCAAATGTTTTTTTGATGATTTCGCAAAGCCGAATGTCATTGAATTATGTTTAAAGTGAATTTGTTCAAGAAACTTTTGAATTGAATTCTTGAATTTTCTTTGATATTTTTTTTTCAATGACAATTGAATTAATTGAATTTGATTCTTATTTCTTATTTCTCATTTAGAATATTTGAATATTTCTGATGAATTCAGCTGAATTTTTTCGCTGAAAAATTTCGTCAAATGGCCAATTAAATTTTAAAATAAAAATTCGATTCATCCAACAGGGTATTGTCTTTGATTCATCGTATGATTATTCAATTATTCATTGATTAATTGATGAATTAATCAAATCTCCTCTCTCTCTCTCTCTCTCTCTCTCTCTCTCTCTCTCTCTCTCTCTCTCTCTCTCTCTCTCTCTCTGAAAGACTATTGATTAACCTGGAATCATATTCAATTATGACAATAAAATCAAAAAGAAGAAAATTGAAAATTTCAAATGAAAATTCAATCATAACATTAATGACCATGATTAATGGTGATGATGATGAAGATGAAGATGAAGCAAAAGCAATTAATGAATATTATGACAACCTTTCAAGGTTTATGACGCCCAATTCATCATTATTATTACCACTGGAAAGGTTACGCAGCCAATTTCATGCAAATAATAATAATAAATCTAAATATTCAATGAATAGTAAAATTACGACAAAATTAAAAATAATGAAAATTTTATGGCAAAAAATTATTTACCATGGTTATTATAATTTTAAATATTTATATCATATACCATTATTATTATTGTTATTACTATTATCATCATCATTGCTATTATTACGATTACAATCAAATCCGAATTGCCTTCGACAACGATCACATTCAACAAATCGTTCATATTCATCATTATTGCTGTCACTATTATTATTAGTGAATTTGGTATCTAATTTAATGTTTACAACGGTGCCCGTAGCATCAGCAGCAGCAGTGATGTCTTCAGCACTGCCAACAACCGAATCAATGCCAATGATGTTGGATTTATCTGATGATAAACAATCATCATCGATGGAAGAATTGAAAACGATGATTAAACGAAAATTATTGTTTAAAAATCAATTGTCATCATCGATTAATGATCATCATAATCATCATCAATCATTGATGATGGCAACACAAGAACAGAGGCCACAACAGCCACAGTTTCAACAGGCTGCTTCAATCAAAAGCAAAGATGGTGGCGATAAGGATGCGCGCAGATCCAGTAAAAGACCAAAGTAAGTGAGATTTATTTACATTCATTTCGGCTTAATTGCAACACAATTTGACAATCATTAAGCGTGAATCGAAACCATTAACGAGCTTTTAACTTGAACACGAACTTGAATACAAGGTCTCTGGGGACCTATTCTTCTTTCGGAATTTCTTCTTCTTCTTTGAAAAGAAGAATTTACACTTTGAAACTTTACACTTTTGCTTAAAAAAACACACAATGTTTCTTCAATCAATTGAATTATTCATTTTATTATTCATTTTTTCAAAATGTAAAAGTGTTCAAAATTTTCTGGACATTTTCATGTCCAAAAGTCCATCCAAGAGTCCATCTATAGCCCCTTCGTGCTCTCGGGCTATTAGTCATTATTACCAATTGTTAAAGTGTTTGATTGACGCCGTTCGGTCGAATAACTTTGTTTGTCGTTTTTTGGTTCTTTTTTAAAATTGTGATTCTTTCAAAATTTTTGTTTTTGCTAAAAATTTACCTTTGGGAATTGGTGAAAAGCTTTGAAAAATGTTTGTTTCAATTGACGCGTAATTCAAGAGCTTTAAGTGTTGATTTATTCGTCTATTATTTGTTCAATAATTCATTGAAAATCAACGTGATTTTTGAAATTTTTGAAATTTTTCCACGAATTTTTCACATTGGAACAAAATTCCCGTTAATTAATTAATAAATTCATTGATTAATTAATTTAATTTCATTAATTAATTCAAATTCTTTTGAATTAATCGCAACTTTGTGAATACTTTTTTCGTTGTTGTTAGTTTGTTTGATTGAAAATATAAAATGATTGAATGTTACATTGTTTGATTGAAAACAATGATGATTAGTGTTTTAATTCAATTAATGTTGGAGGATGAAGAATGTTTGAAATGTTAGAATTTTCAAATCAAATCAAATTTCACATCAAATTCTTTGTGATTTCAGCGTGATTTAATTAAAAATTTTTTGAATTTTTCCCCGGATTTACCTGGTCCATGTATTAGGTTGTCCGATAAGTTGTTGCCATTTTTAGAATGAAAAAAAAAATTAAAAAACGGCAAGAACTTATCGGACAACCCAATATTTACCTGGGCCCCGGATTTACCTGGAACAAACTTTTTTGGCGAGATAATGAAAACAATGCAAAAAATAATTGCAAAATATTTCCGTCAATATTCAGCTGAATTTTGGTCGAAATTTTTTGATTATTTTGATTCACAATTGTCATTCATTGCTTTGTGGTGATGATGATGATGAATCAATTTCAAAGTCAATGAAATATTCATTGTTGTTCGTGTTCATATATTCATGCATACAAAAAGCTCATAAATTTTGATGAAAATTCTGAATCCAAAAAGTTTATATCTGAGTTTTAGATTAATTCAAACAATGATAGAATAAATGATAATTTACAGCAATAATAATCATGATCATTTGGACAATCATTGCACAATCATCATTTTTAGACAACAGCAATATGGCAATACGGCTGGACAATATTACGGCTGGACAACAACAATATGATGGATCATAATAAAAATTTGAAATTCAGGTCAAAAATTTCATCAAACGAAATTCTCAAATGAAATTCTCAATGAAATTCAATGAAAATTCCGTGATTCTCTCGTTTACTCGGTCGCAAATTGCAATAAATAAATAAATGAAAATATTAGGTTGTCCCATAAGTTCTTACCGTTTTTAAAATTTTTTTTTCATTCGAAAAACGGCAAGAACTTATGGGACAACCTAATAAATGAATTCGGACAAACAAACAAATAAACAACAACGAAAAAATAATTCAAAACTCTCGTAGGCCCCATTTAAATTTTGATATATTTATTTCCCCGATTATTTCTACGAATGTTTACTCGTAAAAGAATATCCTTTGCAAAAGAATTTTAATTATATTTGAATTTAAATCATGGAAAATGAAATGAGAGAAAATTAAAAGAGAATATTCGTGTTTAGAATCATAAATATATTTATGGAAAAATTCATAGAGTTTTTATCCTTCAATAGTGTCTATCTATTGGCATAGACAAACACCATAGACACAGAAAACAGATTAAGCACAATGATATAAGTGATTTTTGAAATAAACAAAATTATTTTGAATCGTTTAAATCGTTCGGAATCATTTAGATTGTTTTAATTAGTTTTGATCATTATAATCTCGGATATGAGTTGATATTAAATGAAATGAAATTTGTTTCCGTGATATTTGAACGATGTATTTATTTAATGTCTGCCAAATGGATTCAATGGCTCCATTGAATTCAGTAATTTCAATGAATTCAACGATTTCAATGATTTGTTTTTTTTTTCTATTTTTCTCCTGACACAGACAAACAGCCATTGGCCAAAATATTACCCGAATATTGAATGCATTTTTCGACAGCGGCTACGATAAACGTGTACGTCCTAATTATGCAGGTAAGTTTTCAAATATGTGTGTTTATTATTATTCCTAGTTTTCCTCTTATTCAAAATTTTCCGTGAGGTATTCAGGGTGTTTCATTCTCTTTATTCGTTTGTTTATATGTTTATTTGCTCACCCTTCAAAGTAAATGTTTTCTCAAAGTAAATTAATCAATGAACAAGCGAAGAATTGTGTAAATCACTCAGAATCATTTTTCAACAATCATACATCGAGAGAGAGTATACACAAAATAGACTAAAACTTTTGACAGATTTTTACCATTTTCACAAAGTGTAAATTCAGATATTTATCAAAAAAGAAGAATTCTTGAATACGAAAGAAAAAACTTTGATAAATTTAGTCAAAGAGAGAGAGAGAGATCGAAGAAAGCACATAGACTATAGTTCTGTAGAGGGAACATGGCCTGATTTCCATTGAGTACATCGAGTCTAATAGTTCCCGAGTTTTCAAATACACCCAAAGGCCTTACGATACCCTAAGATTTCTTGAGGATATGATTGATCGTTATTTTCTGTTTTTTGTTTATTCGTTTATTTGTTTGTTTGACTAATGATGAATATGTGTTTCCAAGTTTTTTATTTATTTTTTCTTACCTGATTTGAATTGAATTGAAGAATATTTTTTTATGAATAAATTGATTAAAATCAATGATGATGATAATGAATAATGTCGATTCATTGATAATTCATTGATCGATGATGATTCAATGATGATGAATTAATCAATGACTGAAGTGATTAACATGATGATGATGATAATCGAAACAAAACTTTTCAATGAATAATTTCCATAATAATTTCTATGAATGATTTCAATTGATTTTTCAAAACCATTTATTTTTCTCCTTGCAGGACCACCCGTACAGGTTGGCGTCACAATGCACATCATAAGTATCAGTTCAATATCGGCCGTACAAATGGTAAAAATGATTTTATTTTATTTTATTTTCATTTTTTATTTTTTGATGATAATTCAATTTCGATTCAATTTGATTCAAATCAAATCAAATCAAATGATTTGAATCGAACCGAAAATGTTTATTTAAAATTTGATTAGATTTCTTCTTCTTCTTTTTTTCAAGGCTTTCATTCATTTATTTATTTATTTATATTTATTTTGCCGATTGAATTTGAAATGATTTTAATTTAAATTCAAATTTTTTTCAAAATTTTTTTCGATTAAAATTTGAAAATTTCAAATTGTTTTGTTTCGGTTTTCATTTTTTTTAAAAATTCAAGGATTTTACATCCGATTTCTATTTTCGTCAATCATGGCGTGATTCCCGATTAGAATTTGAACCACAACCAGGTATCAATGCACTGTATGTTGGTGCTGAAGTATCGGAAAAAATATGGGTACCAGATACATTTTTTGCAAATGAAAAATCAGCACAATTTCATATGGCAACAACACCGAATACATTCATTCGGATTAAATCGAATGGTGATGTATTCCTGTCGATGCGGTTGACCGTTACATCAAGTTGTCCAATGAATTTACAATATTTCCCAATGGATAGACAAAGTTGTACGATTGAAGTTGAAAGTTGTAAGTTGCATTTGTTCAATGGTTTTTCTTTTTCCAAGATCAAAATCTATTTTAATCCGATTTAAATTGAATTTACTCTGATTTTTTCCTGTTTGATGTTTGAAAATTTTCCCTTGAATTTCACAGACGGATATTCAATGGCCGACATCCAATACAAATGGGGCATCGATGGTCAAGGTTCAGATGTTGTGTTGGCAAAAAATCTTGAATTACCACAATTTAAAGTTTATAAACATCTGCAACGTCGTAAAGTTGAAGTGCTAAGTACTGGTCAGTATCATTCATAATTATTGAATTTTATTAACATTTTAAAATAAAAAATTATAAATCATCATCAAATTCACAACATTAAAAACACACATTATATATTCATCTTTCGACAACATCAGCTTGAACATGAGTGTAAGATCATGCGGTTATACACCCATGCCATCTATATTTCGTCACCCCGCCTGAACCGCATGATCTTATTAACAATGAAATTTAAATTTGACAATTTAATTGGTTTTGTGAGGCAGTCTGCCAACATATCGTCAGACTGCAAATACGATAGCTTACAATATTTTTTCTGGACATAATCCTGAATGAAATGAGCTCGGACATCAATATGCTTCGATTGACCCATTTGCCCATTCTCGATCATTTTTATTGTTGATTTATTATCAATGTAAATCGGGAACACTGAAGGTACAATAT
The DNA here is from genome assembly GCA_002943765.1 of Psoroptes ovis. Lineage (NCBI taxonomy): Eukaryota > Metazoa > Arthropoda > Arachnida > Sarcoptiformes > Psoroptidae > Psoroptes > Psoroptes ovis. The sequence continues at coordinate 204,820 of PQWQ01000019.1, read as the reverse complement.
TGAAATCAATCAATAGTCTTTGTATCCACAACCCTTCAGACAGTCCGAGTGAAGCAGCATAAAATTCACTTTCGGCGGTGCTAATAGCGACGCACTTCTGTTTTGAACTAGCCCAGTAAATTGCTGAACCATAAACGTTTATCAATATTCCACTAATAGATTTGCGTGATTTATTATTAGCAAAATCAGCATCGGAGTATATCTCCAATGGATGATCATTGAATTTACCGAGGACTAGCTCATAATCCCTGGTGCCCTGGAGATAAGCCAATATTCTCTTGGCTCCGTTCCAAACCTGAACGGTGGGATTTTGCATCTTTGTAGACAATACGTTTATGCTAGCGCAAACATCAGGCCTTGATCTTGTTAAATATTGAATTGAGCCAATCAAGCGTCTGCACAATGAGCCATCTGAAAAAACTGGACTATTTTCATCTAAATCGAATGCTTGTAAAGGTGTTTTCGGGAATTTACCCAACGTATCAATTTTAAACTCTCTGACCAGTTCATCCAAAAATTTTTTTTGGGATACATGGAATCCATCAACTTTTTTTACGATCTCTAAACCACAGAACTTTTTTATGTTACCTAGATTACGTATTGAAAGTTTTTTTGACAACAAATTAAAAACCATATCAAAATGTTCACGTTTTTGATGAGCCACTAATATGTCATCCACATATACTAGTACGAATAAATCATATGTTTTATGTTTATACAAACACGAATCGTTTTTGCTTTGGATGAAATCATTACATAATATTTTATTTAAGTGAAAGAACCAATTTCGTGCAGATTGTTTGAGACCATAAACACTTTTATGTAATTTCCACAATTTACCATCATTAGCGAATCCGACCGGTGGTTTCACGTATATAGTTTCTTCTAAGTCAGCATGTAAATAAGCTGTATTAACATCAAGATGCGATAAACAATAATTTTTAGCTGCTGCAATTGTTAATACTACACGTAATGTTGTGATGTTGGCCACAGGTGAAAAAATTTCGTTGTAATCAATGCTATGTTGTTGATTATCACCTCTTATTACAAAACGCGCTTTATATTTAATGATTCTATCATATTCATCTTTTTTTAACGTGAACACCCACCGGGATGATAACGGTTTTTTATCACAGTTTCTTTCATCGATTTCTTCGAATACTTGGTTTTTAGAGAACGAATTTAATTCATCATTCATTGCGGCGATCCAATTTTCTTTTTGGTCACTCGAAATCGCTTCATTATAATTATTTGGGACTTTCACTTCATTACCATCAACAAAATTTACATCAACATTAGTGTTTCGTAGTGGGTAGCGACGTCCATCATTTATGATGGCCGATTGATCAAGATATTTCATTTCTCGAACTAATTTCTTGTTTCTTCCACTTTCTTCGACTTCAGTAATTGTAGAATCGTTGTCATTAACAAGGTCATTATTTGTTGAATCATCATTATTGACAGGATCATTATTTGTTGAAATATCATTAGATGTAGAGGGAATGACCTGTTCAGATTCTTGAATAGGATAACACAAACTGAATAGATTCGATATATCATTTCTAGCAAATTCATTTCGATCATCACTTGATAAATTATGATTTTTGAAATAATAATCACCGTCTAAAATTTTGACATTTCGTTCAACAAAAATTGTTCTGCTGTTTGGATCAAATAATCTGAATGCCTTACAATCAAAAGAATAGCCAACAAATACACATTTTTTCGACGTAGCGTGAAATTTAGATTTTTTTCTTACTAGACTATATGCTGTAGATCCAAACACATGAAAATGTTTCACATTGGGATATTTTTTAAATATTTTATTGAATGGAATATCATTTATTCTTTTATGAGGAGAACGATTAGCAATATGGACTGCGGTACCAATTGCTTGTGGCCATAATCGCGTTGGCGAATTACTTTGTAGTAATAATGATCGGGCCATAGTTGTAATTTTCTGAATCATTCTTTCAGCAGTTCCATTCTGCTGATGGCAATACGGAACCGATAATTGATGCCTAATGCCACATTGTTTGAGAAAATTTTTGAACTTAAAGCTCAGAAACTCACGTGCATTGTCTGAGCGAATTGTTTTAATTTTGCGGTCCAGAAGATTTTCAATCATATTTTTATACTGAACAAAAATTTCAAAGATTTCTGACCTGTTTTTTAGAAAATAAGACAACGTGTATCTTGAGAAATCATCTGTAAATAATACAAAATATTTAAAACGTTCGTAACTTTCTTCTAATGGACCACAAACATCAAAGTGGATTAATTCAAGTGGCGCACTACTGATTGACGATGATTCAGGATATGGTAGTGATTTAAATTTAGAAGATAAACAAACATCACAATTTTCGATCGTTTGTATTGGAATTTTGAGCATTTGGTGAATTCGTCTTGTTTTTTCTATACCTGGGTGGCCAAATTTTTCGTGCAATAAACATGACATGGCACTGAAATTATTTTCCAATTCTAATACGGTCATGTCATTATCATTAACTGTATGAAGTAATAATTGTTCATTATTATAAAATGATGATTTGTTGTTATCAATAATAATTTTGGTGACATTTTTTTCTTTCATTAAGAGACAATGCGAAATCAAATTATTTCTGAACGATGGTACATAAAATACATTTTCTAATCGAAGAATGAGATTATTTTTTAAATATAACTGGACAGAACCAACACCAGAGATGTGTGCCTTAGTACCATTGGCAAATTTTACGAAATCATGATAACGTTTAATGCTTGTGAACACGCTCTTATCACCAAAATAGTGTCTATTCGCACCAGAGTCAATGATGGTTTGGGACAAATTCGAATTATTTGAATTAAAACACAGACCAGAAAAATTTGAATTTAGATTCTCAACGCTATAATTTTTCTTTTTACGTTTCAACTTGAAACATTCGTCAATAACGTGTCCGTTAATCTTACAGTACTTGCAAAATTTAGTATTTTTTCTATTAGCCAAATTAGCTTCATTTTCAATAATCATGTTAGAGGGGTGTTTATTTGAAACAATTTGACGTTGTACGTAACGAGATTCGAATTGAAGTATCTCGTTTTTAATGGTTTGAAACGATGGTTCTTCACTTTTGTAGATCATGCTGAGGGCCGTGATCATTGAATCAAATTCCTCTGGTAGATTGGCCAACAATAAACGATTTTCTATAGCTGGTGGTAGTGTAAAACCAGAGATTTGCAGCTGATTTATTAAATTTTTAAATTCATCGAGATATTTGATGCACGATCCGATATCTGGTCTTAATCTGACTAATTTTGTAAACACCGATGTCTGAAAAGCGATTGACGTGGTGGCGTATTCTTGTTCTAATAATGACCATATAACATTCGGCTGCTCCACGTTTGCAAAACGGCTTCGATGGACATCGTCTATTGAAGATAACAGAATTCGCATCGTTTTGATCTTTTGTTTTTCAGTGCCCTCTTCACCCGATATACAATGCCATACATCGTTTTCTTTCAAGATGAATTTCATTAAATTTCTCCATGAATAATAATTGGAGTTTGTCAAACGATCGACTTTAACATCTTGAAATTGTACATTAGCCGAAGTTGATGTTTCAGAAGTTGTTGATAATTGGAACGATGTTGACGGAGCTACAGATGATGAGTTGTTGGGTTCCATGATAATTTCAGTCTCATAATCTATTGAATTTTATTAACATTTTAAAATAAAAAATTATAAATCATCATCAAATTCACAACATTAAAAACACACATTATATATTCATCTTTCGACAACATCAGCTTGAACATGAGTGTAAGATCATGCGGTTATACACCCATGCCATCTATATTTCGTCAATAATGATCAATAATATGATTAGTTAAATCATTCGATTTTCGAATACGCCCATTTCAAGATACACCCCTCATGAATATTCAAATTCAATCATTGATATCTTTCGATATTAGCATTGATTAACCTTTTTGAATATTTATTTTCAATTTTTTTCAAATAACCAGGAAATTATTCACGTTTAGTCTGTGAAATTGAATTCGTCAGATCTATGGGTTATTATTTGATACAAATCTATATACCAGCATCATTGATTGTCATTATTTCTTGGGTATCATTTTGGCTACATCGGGTATGTATCATATCTGTAATTTATGTTTTCTTATTTGGAAAAATATTGAATTCATCTTCAAAATCAATGAAACAGCTAATACAACCCTTTGAACCCGCACACTCACATGTTTTACAACAAATGTTTATTTAAATTTTATCAAACGTTTTTTTTTATTGATTCAAATTTGAATTTAAATTTATTTTGCCGAATTCTAAACAATCGGCGACAAGGGGTTTGTTGGGGTAATTGGTTTTTGATCTCAAGATGGTACACCAGCTGTGTGCCGTCAGGCACAGACAGCTAATTGAATGTCGCCCAAAATGCTCGGGCGATTCCGTAGGATTCTCATTCTCATGGCCTTGTATGAAATCACTCAAATATTTCCATGACAATCGCTTGACGAAGATTTTTTTTTGCCGGAAAATTTCCCGCAGATGTTTGACACCTTTTCACATTTAAATAAATAAAATAATAAAAGGTTGAAGCCGCCTGCAGTTTTGCATATTATCCATTGATTATTCATTGAATTTTCTTTGAATTCTTATTAATGAATTTCTTATTAATTTTTTTTTTCTAAAGAAAATTTCTAAAGAAACTTCCCGGAATTTATTATTTTTAAAAATGTCAACCATTTTTACATCATTAAAATCATTGAATAATAATGACTTTCTACATCTAAATTTTAATTATTTAGCTTCAGCTAATAATTATTTTTAATGATAAAAATAAATTTTAATGATATTTGAGATTCAAAATAGCTCAAAAAACATGTAATAATTTACAGGCTTTTTTTCCGGAAATTTTACAGGAATTTTCGACCAAATAACTGTACACGACGGTATGATCACGTTCTTTATTTTTGCGCTCACACTGCTCATCCCGAGCGAGACTCGGGCAGTTTTGCTATATCTGTTGAAATAGTTGACAGTTTTAAATGCAAATTTTGAAAAAATACTCGACCACTAGATGGCACGAAATTTTTCATTTCTCAAGTTTAAATTCATTTTGTTCAATTGAACTCATAAAAATATAAATGCCTTTGATTATTTCATTTTCATTTTTTTTTTTTCATAAACCTTTTAAATGCCTTAAAATGAATGTTTTTTTAAATTTAATTTTCCTTGGAAATTTTCTGAAAAATTCTCTTGGAATGTTGAGAAAATTTCCAGAAAAAAACTTTCCCCAAAAAATTCTTAGCAAATTGACGCAAGTTTATCCCGTTTGACCATTACGATAGACGAAAACATGGACCAAAAGTTTTTGTGTTAACTTGTTTTTCTCAATTATGATTTTTCAATATCATTGAATGACATCACATATGCTTGCTGCTCGTTGTTCTATGATTAAATAGGAAAAATTTTAGGTTGTCCGAAAAGTTTTTGCCGATTATATCGTAGGGAATCATTAGAAAATCGGCAAGAACTTATCGGACAATCTAATATTTCATATTGAGGAAAATGAAAATTCAAAATTCCAACATTTATCCAGAAAAACTTTTTTGTTTTCAAAATTTCAAATTTACAAATTTTTTCTGTAAATTTTCCCGTAACAAACATTTTCCATTAACTTTTTTTTCTTTTCGTTTACAAAATACACTAAAATTTAGTGACTAAATACACAAAACACACACATACACAGACTAACACATAATCTTTTTCTACAAAAATAAAAAAAAAGAAAAACATCAAAGACTATACATTTTAAACCTTCTTCTTATACCTCTCTCCGAATACAAATAAGTGAGTAAATGCATAATGATACTAAGTAAATTAGCCTCACTTTTAAATGTTTCAATAAAAAAAAATGATTCAATGATTCCATCATTTTCGATCGATGGTTTTACACCCTTAGTACATCATCGAGTATGATGATGAGGGTATGAGGTGTTTCATAAAATCGGGTGTAAAATTTGATTTCGGGAAACGGAAAAAAAATTCGTGTTCACCGAATTCTGTGATCTGATAATTTATCGGAATTTTTTATTTCTATGATCAAATTCTTGGATGAGTAAGGGTTGAAATAATAAAAAAGTTTTTTTTCACATGGAATTAATCAGAATTTTTTTTCGAGAAAATTTGTATCAAATTACAGCGGAAAAAAATGAAAAATAATTTTAAAAATAATTTTTCATTTTTTTCGCTAAAAAAAATGTAAGGCTATAGATCTAAGATCGTCAAAATTTTCTTAAAAATTGAAAAAATCTAAGGCTACAGTCTTTGGAAATTTTCTGAAAAATTCATCAAAATCTAAGGCTATAGTCTTTGGATATTTTCTGAAAAATTGGAAAAATCTAAGGCTATCCATCGTCAAAATTTTTCAAAAAATCGAAAAAATCTAAGGCTATAGTACGTGGAAATTTTTCGAAAAATCGAAAAAATCTAAGGCTATAGTACGTGGAAATTTTTCGAAAAATCGAAAAAATCTAAGGCTATAGTACGTGGAAATTTCTCAAAAAATCGAAAAAATCTAAGGCTATAGTACGTGGAAATTTCTCAAAAAATCGAAAAAATCTAAGGCTATAGTACGTGGAAATTTTTCAAAAAATCGAAAAAATCTAAGGCTATAGTACGTGGAAATTTTTCGAAAAATCGAAAAAATCTAAGGCTATAGTACGTGGAAATTTTTCGAAAAATCGAAAAAATCTAAGGCTATAGTACGTGGAAATTTTTCGAAAAATCGAAAAAATCTAAGGCTATAGTACGTGGAAATTTTTCGAAAAATCGAAAAAATCTAAGGCTATAGTACGTGGAAATTTTTCGAAAAATCATATACACAAAGTTTGATCCATTTGATTCGATTCAAAAAAACTGCTGTAATTTAATGCGTTTAATCTTCTATGAACAAACAATTTGATTTAAAATGGAAAAAAATGATGAAAATTTTGTTAATTTGTATCATCATCATCGTTTTTATCATTGAATGGTAATTGTTTCGATGATAAAAACAATGTTGCTTATGATACAAATGTTACCATTAAACGACTGAAAATCAAAAAATAAAAATTAAATGATCCATAATCTTGAAAATTAAATTGATTGTATTTAATTAACACCAAATTTGAAAATTAATGTTTTTAGATAAAAATTTCTGGACTGAATCATAGAATTTAATGGCCGCATAATCCATAAAGGTATGTTATTTGTTGTAGCATTTACTTTCGGAGTGAAATATTCCGTGAAACGAAATTTTTTAAACGAATTTTCGGGAACATATTCATTCCATTATGAACATTATAAGGTTCCATATTTTCCTCTCTCTTGACTACCTTGTACCAAACAAACACAAAGACTCACCTTAAATGATGTGAAAATAAAATAAAAAAAATTTTCATTAAACTAATTACAAATTTTCATGCACAGAAAAAAAATCATATTGAATTAAAGGTGGTGGGCCTTAGGGCCTTGTGTGCTAATACCCGCAGGTATGTACCATGCTATCGGGACCGGTATACCTTGCTACGGGAGTTTTCGATGGAATTTTTTCCATCAAAAATTTCGTGCCCAGGGCCTTGGATTCTTCAGTCGGTGTTTATCCATCATTTATGGACCAATTTTCAAACACAAACATCATCATGATCATTACCATTATCAATATTTTCAATCATTTATGATTATGATGATGATGATGATGATCATAATGATCATGTTATTGTTGTTGTTGTTGTTGCTGCTGTTGATGTTGTAGTAGTTGTACTTGATATCCTTAACGATCATTTACGATTTGTAATTTTGTAATTTTTTTGAAAATTTCTTCGAATGTTTTAAAGTCCACGATCGAATTTTGTTGCCTAAGATTTTTCGCCATGATCCTGCTCTGCCCGAGTGTGGCACGGGCATTTTCCGTTGTTAATAGGGGAAAACCGACAGCTTTGATGGCGATTGCTGATCAAATATTCAGACCAATAAGTCGGCTTGAATTATTGCCTAATACAAATCCAATTGGAAAATTATTTTCCAAAAAAAAATGACACATTTATTATTTATAAAGTGATGGTTTTTGGATTTATTTTTCATTTGTTTTTCTTATGATTCGTGTTGATTACCATTCGAGAATGATCACCATAATTGCCCAATTGGCATTTACAATAAATGTTAAGGTTCAATATATCTATAGCTTGATGTCTTAGCGAATTTTCCATTAATGATTCTTGAATTTCCAATAATTTCTAATTCGGAAATGAATTATAATTTTCTAATAATCTTAATTGAAATTTTCATTTTCTTACCTTGTTATCATTCTTCATTCAGAATGCAAGTCCAGCACGTGTACAGCTGGGCGTTACCACTGTACTGACAATGACCACGTTAATGTCATCGACAAATGCTGCAATGCCTAAGATATCATACATTAAATCGATTGATGTATTTCTGGGCACGTGTTTCGTTATGGTATTCGCTGCATTACTTGAATACGCCACCGTTGGTTATATGGGCAAGCGTATTGCGATGCGTAAATCGCGTACACAACAAATTGTACGAATATTGAATGAACATCGTGAAAAATGTATTGCAGCCGCAGCAGCTGCTGCTGCCGCTGGTGTTGCTTCGTCATCGTCTTCATCATCTTCATCGTCATCATCATCATCATCATCTACATCTTCTGTGAATAATAATGTTAATAATGTCAAAAATAATGATAATCGTATGATGATGAATACAACTAATGATACGGATAATAATAATGTGACATTTACTAATAATAAAGATAATGCTATTACATTACGTCGTCATGGTGCATTAATACGTACAGCATCATTATATCCAAATATGGAACAATTAGATGAACTAGAATCATATTATCGAAGGGTTTGTATTCATCTGTATTATTTGTATTTTTTCATTTCAATTCAGTTAATTTAAAAATAAATTACCATAATTTATTACCAATGATATTACGTTTATACAGGGCCTTCGACCACCAGCACCATTATTACAGCCTCGATTATCATCTGGCCATCATCGACATCATATGCCACCACCACATCACCATCATCATCATCAACAACATCATAATCGTACATCATCATTAAAGAGTCGTATATTTGCTGATTTAAATAATGCTGGCAATAATAACAATGATAATAATAATACTAATGATGATCTAGAAAATGGACCAAATTTTAATGATGATTTAAATGTATTTGTTGGTGCTAATTCTAGTGGATCAACGAATGCTGTCGGTGGTAATTTTGATAATGCATCACCACAATCATTATATTATTCATTGGACAGACATTTATCATCATTTTATAATAATAATAATCAACGATTACATTTTGATGTTGGTCAACATCAGCAACAGCAGCAACAAAGACATTCATTGGGTCGTAATTCAACCAATAATCATCACAGAAATAAATCAAATAAAACAAGAGATTATATTTATGATGAAAATGATATGAAACATTTAGCTGAACGTGCATTTTTGCCATCATCATATTTTCTTAAAAATCAAAACACATTATTCGGTGTTTGCCCTAGTGATATCGATAAATATTCACGTGTTGTTTTTCCAGTTTGTTTTCTATGCTTTAATCTAATGTATTGGATTATTTATATGCATATCAGTGAATTTTTGATAGAAGATCAACAAAATGATGATTCTTGATCGATCAATCAATTAATCAATCGATCGATCAATTTGATTTTAATCAATCGATAAATCGATATCGATCACCGATCAATTTGTTTACCTTTTCATTGATTTTATCGAATAATATTCGAATGCATAAAATCAATTTTCTTAAATTTATTATCATTATCATTCTCACCTATATAAATATAACTAAAATAATCGATTTTTTATTATCATTTATGCAAATAAATTGAAAAAAAAATTGTAAATTTTGTGAAAATTGTTTTCTTTTTTCTATGTCTATGCCTATGCCTATGTCTATTATTATTATTATTATTATTATCACCATTTATTTACCTGTTTACTCTTACACTTACATGCAAATATATTTGTACCAGAAAACAATCACTTGACATTATTTTCTGATTATTTTCCATTTCTTGGGCTCCAATTTTTCTTTGAAAATTGTTGTTTCCTCCCTCTGAATACAATTACACACTTGTGAATTTACATAAACCTGTAAAAATAACAACAAAAAAAAAATCAAATAAATGCAACACAATAAATAAATTTGAAATAAAATAAATTTGAAATGAAAAAAATTGAATAAAATTTGAAATGAAAAATCAATCAATCAATCAAATTGTCTGTAAAAATAAATAAATAAATATATTTAAAATGTTTTCGTACCTGTTTTTCTTATTTTTTGCCATGACACAATCATATCGTATTGTATAATGATATACGATACTTACAAATGAATGGAATACTTACAAATGTTTTGCACTTGAGAGGTGAATGTATAAAGGCGAAATAAAGTAAAATTCCAAAAGTAATTCAAAAGTGCTTTGTCCTTCGTTTCTCGAATCAATTTCAATTCTGAAAATTTCAAAAATTCAAATTTTTCATTTCCATTATTATTCATTGCACTAATTTACTATTGTTTCTATTGTTTATATTTTGCCATTATTTGTCATTTACCAAGTATACAAAGTGAAGAATGATAATAATATTCTTCGTAAAACACACATTTTCTTTCTTGAAATTTTCTTACATCTATTTAAAAAAATGTAAATATGACAAATGCTATGAAAAAATAAGAGTGGAAAATAAAAAATTAAATTCTTGACACAATGAAAATGGAGAGAAATAAATAAATTCCCACAATATGACAATGAAAATTTTGTGGAAAAAAAAAATATTTATAATTTGAAATAATTTAAAATATTAAGGTTGTCCGAAAAGTTTTGGCCAATTTTCAAATAAACAACTCTATTTGATTAGGCGGAATGAATTTTTCGGACAACCTAAATATATTTGTATTAGATACATACCATACATTCTTTCATTGTGTAAATCAGTGATTCCCAAACTGGGCGATATCGCCCACCACGGGCGATTAGGCGCTTCAGGTGGGCGATGATGGTCCATTGGCACATTATTGGGCAATGGAGATTTCTTGAGGGGTGGGCGATGAAGAATATTTTTTTCGCGAAAGTGGGCGATGGCCCCAAAAAGTTTGGGAATCACTGGTGTAAATTATTATTATCAAAATGTTATTTATTATTGTTGTTGTTGGTTGTTGATTACTATTTTCGACCAACCAAACAAAACGAAACATGTGAAAAATCATTGAAAAACTATGACATTTTTTCAGGTTGTTGTTTGTTTGTTTGTTTGTTTGTCTATTCATTTTCAAATTGTTTTCAATTGTTATTTGGTTGTCCCATAAGTTTTGGCCGTTTTTTTAATTTTTTTTTCATTCGAAAAACGGCAAGAACTTATGGGACAACCTAATATTTGTAAAAAATGCTGATGAAATGTTTGTTGTTTGTTACCCCAGAAAAAAACGATTTCAAGTACCAGCACTAATAATAATAATGATGATAATAATAAAGAATTTCATTCGCTCAACAGCAGCAATAAATGAAATGAACCAATAATAATAATCATAATAATAAATAATACGGAAATAATAATAATTTTGATTTCAAAATTTTCAGAATTTTTCGATTTACATTTTGCTTAACAAAGTGAACGAATGAATGAATGAATGATGATGATGATGATGATGATAATAATAGAAAATTTTTTTTCTGATGAAATTCAATTCAATATTTGTTTATAGTTGTTGTTGTTTTGGAGTTTTTCCATTTTTTGAATTTGCAATTATTTTTCATATTTTGATTTCATACAAAAAATTGAAATTCAATATCATTCGATATATTGATTCGATATTGATTTTCAAATTTGATTTCATTGTTTCAAAATTGATTTTTTTTGTTTGATTTTTCTTATTTTCTAAAAGGAAATTGGAAGTTATTAATAATATTAGGTTGTCCGAAAAGTTCATTCCAGTCAATTCGATAGAGTTGTTCATTGAAAATAGGCCAGAACTTTCTGGGCAACCTAATAATATTGTTAATTGTAATTTTCTATTTAAATCTTTCAGCGAATTGTCGTATTCGATAGTCAATATATTTGCTTTTTTCACCTTAAACGATCTTGAAATCATCAAAGAATAGGAAATGATGATTATGATTAATCAATTAATTTTTTGGATTTGAAATTGGATCAGTTTTCTTCTGTAGATTTTCGTCTTTTCTCTGCTTTTTCTTGATCAACTAATTACAATAATTAAACTCATTCATAATTATTGTATAATTAACATTATCCGCAAATTTTCGTCCGGAATAACTTTCTTTTTTCTATGGTTAAAAATAACAATTTTCACCATTCACCGCCGACAATTTTCGAAAAAAAAAATCCCAAACATTATTGTATGTATTGAGATGACTGTATTTTCATGAGACTGATTAGTAACCTAATAATAATCATCAATCATAATTATGATTAAATTATAATACATATAATGCATATGAGGATTTTCAACTGATTCAGTTTTGAAAATTAGTTTTTTGAAAAATTGAAAAATCGATTACAGTGCTGCCATCTTTTGTTGAAAAAATAAAACCCGGTAATTTGAAAATTGAAAACTATGAAGCATATTGATTTACCTTCATTTTCAAAGTTACTTTGAACGGATTAATTTGAAGATTTATTCATTGATTGTTTCAAATCTTAATTAATCGAAATTTTCGCTAATTACCTCATCTAATTCCTCCAATTATTAGGAAAGAAATAATTGCTTTTTTCAATTATTTTATTTGAATTTATTTTCTCACTCACCTTTATCATTTGAATATAAATCAATAACAATTACTTGAGAGTTGTGGAACACGAAATCAAATTAGAAATTGTTGAAATATCATTCACTTCTGCTTCATCTTGTTCAACAATAATTCATTCAACGATTTTCATCATTTTTCCCTGACAAATACCGATTGAACATTCCAATAAAAATATCATTCCATTCAATTTTCATTCGAAAAAACACGGCGTTCTTCATTTGCTTATCAATAAATGGTGATGATAAAGCAACAAAACAAAACGGAAAATATGATTTCAATGATGATCGATGATTATTAGGTTGTGCATATGCAGCCTTATGATAATAAGTAATAAAACAATAAATGAATAAATAATCGAAAAAACAAACAATTGAATTTAAACTACGCTTATCGTTTTGTTTGTTTTTATGGGCCATCATGAAAGTGTTCGGACGATAATCATTGGCCATTTTAGATTGTTGATCTTCAATCTTTTTCGATTGTTTACTTACATCATTTGTTAGTATTTTCTCTGAATTTAATTTTGTTTGAAGATGTAATAAATTATTGTGCTCAATAATGTTTGTCTAAATTTACTTGCGTTACTTGCGTGTCTTGCATGTTTTTGTTTTCGATCTATTCATTCTTCTTGATTATCAATGGCTACCTGTTAAAATTTAAATATAAAAACAATCAAAAAAAATTAAATTTTGATTAAGATTATGCGAAAAAATGGAATAATAATCAATCATATCACAATGAATGAATTGATTGATTGATAAATCAATCATTTTTTAAGGCATGAATATCAGAAATATAAGGAAAAATTATCTATCAGGCTGTCCTAAAAGTTCATTCGGCTTAATCAATAGAGTTGCTCATGAAAATCGGCCAGAACTTTCGGGACAACCTAATTAATAAGAATTAAGCCATCACACGATTCTTGTTTTCGGTGCTTCACCAGACATCAGACGATCATTAATTGATCAAAAAGAAACAAAGGAAATAAAGATTTTTTTAGCTTTTTAGAAATGATTGTTTGTTCAAATGATTATCGATATGATCGATGCATTTTTTTTTTTGTTGTGGCCAAGCCACACTGAATGAAAAATCATTTCGAGCTTCTGTCCCTTGAGTTTTTCAATGAATTCCTTTCATTAATTCAGCCTTTTGATTCCTTTGTGTTTGCAATGATTGATATTTCATTCGATGATAATGATGATGATCATGTATCAAACGAGCACAATGAAAAACGAGAAAGTGAAAATATTCGAAAATGATAAAAATAATAAGAGAAAAAGTATGAAAAAAATGAAAATTATTTGAAAAATTTAAAATTTTAAATTATTTTTACACTTACCTTTATTCGAAACTATGACTTGTAATTGTCCATCTTGATGAATAGAGTGGCCAAAAATAACAATCATAGTTTTCAATTTTTCTAAAATTTTTAGCCCTAATAAAATCTGGTGATCAATGTAGAAATTCGAAAAATGCCAGTAGTTAAAATTTCAAATGATTACCGATGCTGTAATCTTCTTTATCTTCTTCCATTCATTCCATTAATTACTGTGTTTTTTATGAGAGAAAAAGAGATGCTAAACATAATTTCAATCGTCGATTGACCGATTGAAAATCGATGGCTATTGATTGATTATTTTCACTATTTTTGCTGTATCAATCAATGAATATATCGTGATTATGATTGATTGATCGATAGGTCTAAAATGAATGAAAAAATAAAATTTTGTGTAAATAATTCAATTTAACCTTTGAATTTTCTACGAATCATCATCTTCATTATTTTCACTGTTTGACAATCGTTATTGACCTTGTTCTGAATTTAAATTTCATTATTATTAATTAATTTTTTCGATAATGAAACAATGAAAATAATTCAAATAATTTAAATAATGATCATCATCATTGTCCAATCATGATTGTTTTTATTAAATGATGATAACAATGTTTGTCTCATCAAATGTGTCGCCGTATTTATTGTTGTATGAGGTTGTCCGAAAAGTTCATTTCGCTTAATCAGTAGAGTTGTTCATGAAAATTGACCAGAACTTTCCGGACAATCTACTTTTTATATCGTAAGAATGATTTGATTTGATTCATTTACAATTGAGATTTAGTTTTCTGTTTCAAAATGATAATGAATGATTGTAATGATTAGTAATCATAATAATGAAAAAATGACCAGGTGATTTCTCATAAAACGTTGAACAAAATTACAAAATAATCATTTAAAATGATCATTTTTCAATCGTTGATTTTCTTCGAAAGTAATTTTGAAATTAATTGAAAAAAAAATTTAAAATTGTTTTCTTCTTCTACTGATTCAATAATAATGTCATTCATTCATTCAATTGTTCGGTATTTATTTATATTTTTTATTGTCTTGATTTTATTTGTGATTTTCTTCAAAAAGCAGAAATATTAGGTTGTCCGAAAAGTTCTGGCCGATTTTGATGAGCAAGTCTATCATGATTAAGCATGATGAACTTTTCGGACAATCTAATATAGCTTTAATCCATTTATCATTATTTTATTATTTTTACGATTATTACGATTATTAATGTGATCATTATTATGATTTCAATTCAAATTCGATTCAATTCATGTTTTTTGCATTACGATCATTTCCAAAGTGAATCATTTTCTTTTATAATAATAATGTTTTGACCTTGTCTTGTGCATATATTTTTTCAGAGAAAATTGTGTTGTATAAGTCTAAATCTGTTAAAGAAAAATGTGAGAAAAATAAATAAACAAACAAATAACATAAATCGACCCGAATATGGATCGTCATCAGGGATCATCATCATAAATGAACGAAATCAAAAGTCTATTGAAGAAAAAGGTAAAATTTAATTTTTTTGATTTTTCACTTTCTCTCGTCTTGCTTTAAACGATAATTAAAACCTAATTATTATTTTGTTCATTTAAAATTTTCGTGTTTTGTTTTCGTTTCAATTAATTGTTCTTATAATTAAAACAAGATATTAGGTTGTCCGAAAAGTTTTGACCGATTTTCATCGACAACTCTCGATTGATTAAGCGGAATGAACTTTTCGGACAGTCTAATACAAGACTTGAAATAAACGAATTTCGTTTTTTTTTTTCGTTGCAAGTCCCAAAAATCTAAATCGAAATTTATTATTAATTACGATTGTTTGCTTATGTAATGTTTGTGTTTGAGCGTGTGTGTGTGCGTGTAATTATTTATTCATGATTTTTTTCAAATATTAAATCACCTACACATGTAAAAATGTAATAAACATTCATAAACATTTAAACGATTTTTTTAAAATGAAAAAATGTGATTCGAAAAAAGAAATATTTGAATTGAATGCTTTTTTTCCCTTTCAAATCACAAATGTTCATAATAGTTTTAGTTCTTTTTCATTAAATTTCATATTGTTTCACTCATTGAATATACAAGACTTACATTTTTTAATATTCGAATTTCATTTTCGATTTAAATTTTTCTCCATTTACATAAACATCATCATTAATTTTATGTAATTAATTAAATTCAAGTTTTCTGAGTTGTTGTTTTTTGCCATTTGCTATTAGTGCGTATGAAGAAATCGATATCGATTTGTGATATTTTTCAGCATAATTTACATGTGAAAAAAGATGTTCATTTAATTTGATTTTTTTTTTGACTCAGTTGTTGAATTCATTAACAAATGAATTAAAATAAAAACTTAATGAAATGTAAACTTGATGGATTATTTATGATTTTTTTGCCGAAAGATAACAATGCCTTAATAATAAAATTGAAATTTCAGAAGCGTCGCTGAAAAAGCGTAAAACAAAAGATTATTAATGATAATAATTTTTTGTATTAGGTTGTCCGAAAAGTTCTTGTCGATTTTCTCATATTTCCTTACGATATAATCGGCAAAAACTTTTCGGACAACCTAATAGTAAAGAGTTGAGAATGATGTTGATAATGATGATTGTAATATGTTGATACTAATAATAATGTGGATAATACTGCAACAAAGTTAAAAGGTAGAAAAAATTGTTTCACTTTTCACATATTTAAATATTCAAATATCTGTAATGATGATAATAATAATCACAACACTACTAATAATGATACGGCTAAGATGAGACTTGAATTTCTTCGACAAAAAAAATACAAAAGATTTTTGAAAAAATACTAGTTTTAAATATTTCATCGAAAATGTGATCAAATGTATTATTCATTCCATTCCATTCATCTAATATTTTCATAGGACAAATAAATGAAAATTTTTTCATTTATTCATTAAAATTATATGATACTCACCATTTACTTATTTTTACCTGCCCAATATTAAAATAAATATATCATCAGATAGCCAATAATATTATATATTGGGATGTCCGATAAGTTTATCGGCCTGGAAAAAATCGGAAAAAACGGCAAGAACTTATCGGACAACCCAATATTTAGAATTTCATTTTTTTCAGAACGGGGAAATAAATTTTTTTTGAACCAAGTTTTCAAAATTTTTGGCTGATATCTACATGAAAAATAAAATAAAATTTAACATGATAATAATGACCAAATTTGTGTTTGTTGGTGTAAACAACACGATCAATTTCAATTTTTAAATTCAAATTTTTACCTTTTTTCATTGAAATTCTTTGAAAATTTCAATTCAATCATGTCGATTCACGACTTAATCGATGCATATTATTCATAATTCGTCTAATAATCTGGTTAGACATTGGACTTTTGGGGATTTTTGAAAGCAAAATCAAGGGAAAATCTATGAATATTATCTGATCTGATATTTCGGACCAGAAAATTTTCGAACCAAATAAATCGAACCAAAATCGAACGCCAGAAAGCAAAAAAACGTTCGAAAAAAGAAGGAAATTGGTTCGATCGGGTTCGATCCTATTCGTTTCCCACAAATGTCGTTACGCTATATCGATTGACTCTCATTTTCTTCAAAAAAATATCTGTTTCTGGAACAAAAAATGAAAATACGAACACAAACGTTCTCTCTCTGTGTTACAAACTGCACATAATACATATTAGGTTGTCCGGAAAGTTTTTGCCGATTATATCGTAGAAAATAATTAGAAAATCGGCCGAAACTTTTCGGACAACCTAATACTTGTTACATTTCTGCAATGAAAAAAAAAAGCAAAGAAACTGAAATTTTTTTTCTGTCTGTGTGCCCAAAGCCACCACCACATAACTACGTTGCTCTCTTTTTTCACATATTCAAAAACACATCTATTTGAATACAAATGAAAATGAACGAATATGTTTTTTGCCCCTTTCTGGCAATTTGAAATGGAATAAAATGAAAAAGTTGGAAAATAAAAATACTTTCATTATTCGAAAAATTTGAATCATTGAAAACATCAATTATATTCAAAAATTCAATCAGCTGCACGGAAAATTATGACGGCCATGTATTTTTTTTCGAATGACCGAATGAACCACGAAGATCGTCATTCAATGATTTTTGTGTGTAAGAATCTGTCCTGAAGTCTGTGGATTGACAGTGATTCAATCATTTAAATGTTTTTCAAGGAAAATTTTCAAAAAGGAATTAATCTTTAAAACTTGATTCATCTCGTTAAATCCCGTTTATCACCTTTTTCGAATAATAAATATTCAAAAACATCCTCGAACACATCTTCAAATCGTCCATCATCACTTCAAAGGGCCAATCAAAGCAATCAGGCCATGTCTTCTTAGCTTCAAAAATTCGTCAAAAAGCTTCTTCCTTAAGAAAAACATTCGAAACACAAATGTTTGATTAATCAAAATGCTTGAAACATGATCATGTGTTTTAAATATTTGAAAAACAAATTTTTTGAATTAATTTAATTCGATTTTTTTTTTTTTTTGATGATCAAACACCTTAGGTCGACGACGATTGTTTATGCATTCATAAGTTCGAACAACACCTTAGGTCATCGTCAGGTGATCTTCACCATATTCAAAAACACCTTTCGATCTTCAAAATAGCATTTTGACAAGTATTTTGTTTTGACAAGTGTTTTGTTTTGTTCGATTCGTTGTACTTGTCATTATTTTCATCCTCTTCAAATTTGACCATCTTGAAATTTGCATCGATTGTTACGCTTTTTTGCTTTTTTTTTCTCTGGTCATTTATTACCATTTCAGACATGATGATTATGGTCATCTGATGATTTACTGGTCATTCATTCAACAAAAAGTGTACAAATTCAATTGGATTCAATTTTACTTGTGCCAAAAATAAAATAAAATTCAATTTTGTTTCAAATCTTCTTCGACAAAATCATTTTGCTTCGACAATAACCATTGATTGATAATGGTTGAAATCTAATTTCGTGATCTTCGCCATCATCAGCATCATTTGAAACAAAAACTACCTTAAATCAACCTTTTAACCATTAAGCAACAAACAAACAAACATACAAAACAATTGATCAGTCATTGATTGATCAATCATTGATCGGACAATTGAAAATTAGCGAAAAACATTCGATTCGATCCGATTCGATTCGATTTGATCCGACAAACAATCATCAAAATCATTAAACAAAATAATAATCATCCTCAACAAACGATTAATAAAATGTTCAATTGTTTTTTATGTTTTTTCTCGTTTGATGACCAATAAAAACAGCTGATCCTACTGTTGATGATGATGATGATCATCATCATTTTTGAAATTGTTAAACCATTTCAAACATTCGAGAAATGAAATGAAACAAAATACAAATCATTAATCCATCATTGAAAAAATATCCGGGAAAAATTGAAATCATCATTTCAAATCAATGATCATCATGTCTGAAAAGGGTTGAATGCATATGTATGCTTAACAATGTACGCCCAATGCAATTTTCAATTTTATCAATTTCAATTTCATTCATTTCAAATTTTTCTTTGACCAATCAACCTGTGAAAAACATAGCAAAACATCCAACGGTTCAGTGTTTATGATTTGAATAAATGAATGATTGAATAATTGAATGAATGAATGATGATCATCTCATATGGTACAGTGCAATTTGATCCGGTTCAATTTCCAAATCAATCATATCAAATTTTTCGAAGCGAAATATGCCACAAAATTTCAAAAAACGAATCGGTCAAATTTTTGAAATTTTCGAAAATTTAGAGATCTTCAAATCTTCAATGTGGAAACACATGTGAATATACATGTGAATATAATACATCATTATCGCCATAGTTTGTGGCTGCTGCAGTGACCGAACAACAACAACAATTGATGATTATAATCTATTGGACAATTGAATTTTTGTTTTTTTTTGTGTTTTGGATTATTTAAAATTGAATGAAAAACAAAACGACGATAAATCAATGTATCAAAAGTGATTAAAATGATTGACATTTGAAACAATTTGTTTGTATTCAATCACAAATGAAATTCAATTGTTTTCTTCTAAATTTCTCTTTGTGAATGTCAAGATATTCATTGATCAGATTTGAATTTGATTGATTTGATTTATATCAATCAATCTATCGATCAATCAATCAATCAATCATTAAGTGAATTATTTGTGTCCAAAACACTTGTAACAACCGTTTGAATTTGCCAAAACTTGAATATCATAGAAAATCAAAGAAAAACTTTGTGAAAATTCAAAAAAACACAAAGAATCTTTGTCATTTTTCAAGCAAACAATCAGTCAATCAATCAATCATCCATTGCCTGGGGACAAATTGTTTCAATTATCAGAAATTTTCTTCGAAAATTTTCCCACCGATCCAGAGTTTGACATTGTCTATGATAATAATAATTAAAATTAAATTAAATCAACCAAAATGAATACAATCAAATTAATATCAATTATGAAACATCGAAATTATTTTCGATCGGCAACAATACAGGTAAGTTTGTGCGACATGCATAATTGGATGGATTTGATTTTTCATTCATTGAATAACTCATGGATTACTTACCTTTGATTAATTATGATTAATTATTTGATTAATTTTTTCCCCATTTTTTTTTATTTACCAACAAACAATAACCTCACAAACAAACAATAACCTCACAAACCATTGCCTCTATTATGGATTTGCATCAACATCATTCACCATGACGATCACTATTGCCCTAATGACATGTATCAATGAATAATAATTCGATTTTCGAAATAATTGAATATGATTACGTAATTATGGATTGATTCGTAATGATTTCTCATACAATTTGGATATTTTCTCATGGTATTTTTTCGATGCTCATCATCCAACCAATTATTGAATCACGATCGAATTTAATTCAATTCAATTCAATTTAGTCATTTTTAATTATGATGATATTGATATTACGATCAAATCAATCATTATTGACAAATGGTACGATGATCAATGATGATAATGATAACGATAATGGTAATCAAACAAAGCAATCAAATAATGCATCAATCAATAATAATAAAATGGAGCAATTTTCAATTAAGGATGATAATTCAACAACATCAACAACGACAACATCCATTAAAAGAATGGATACATTCATTGGAGCTTGTGATTTAAATCCTAATAATCTAGATAACAATGGATTATTATTTGTTGATAGTGTTGCAAATGATTTTCATGAATTATTTGATGATAATATAGCGGCAACATCGTATAGAAATATTGAACCAAATTTAATAAATTATGAAGCATCGAATAATAATTATCAATTTCAACAACAGCAGCCAAATCAACAAAGATTTAATAACAATAATCAACAACAAGGCCCTATGAATGGTCCAATGAACGGTCCTATGAATTATAATAATAATAATCAACAGGGTTCAATCATGAATCGGCCAAACAATTACAACAATAATAATCAACAACAAGGCCCGATGAATGGTCCCATGAACGGTCCTATGAATTATAATAATAATAATCAACAGGGTTCAATCATGACTGGTCCAAATAATTACAACAATAATAATCAACAACAAGGTCCTATGAATGGTCCGATGAACGGACCCGTAAATTATAATAATAATCAACAACAAGGCCCTATGAACGGTCCTATGAATTATAACAATAATAATCAACAGGGTTCAATCATGAATCGTCCAAATAATTACAACAATAATATTCAACAACAAAGCCCGATGAATGGTCCAATGAATGGCCCCATGAATTATAATAATAATCAGCAACGAGGACCTGTAAATGGTCCGATGAATGGCCCCATGAATTATAATAATAATAATAACAATAATGGTGGTGGTGGTGGCGGTGGCAATTTCAACAATTATCAACAACAACAAGGTCCAAACTTTAATAATAATAATGGACCTATGATGCAACCACAAAATCATATGAATCATCAGAATAATCAAAATTATAATAACCAAAATAATCAAAATCAACAGAATTTCAATAATAATAACAATTACAACAATAATGGTCATAATCAACAACAATTCATGAATAACAATAATAATAATAATCAAAATATGGGTTATCAAAATGGTGGAAACCTTGGTGGTGGTGGTGGTGGCGGTAATGTTAAAAATACCATACAAGCAGCTGTCATAACACATCGTCCAGCACAATTTATTCGAGTGCCGCCGGCCAAACAACAACAACAACGTCAACCAAAAGTATTTAATTTAACACAAAAAGATTTAGGTCCAATAGTGTTGAATATTAATGATATATTCAAAACACCGCCAAATTTACCGCCGATTTCGGAAGAACAATTTTTCGGTCCATTGCAACAACAGAATCAACCGAATCGCAATCAAAATAATCAGAATTATAATCAGAACAATCAGAATTATAATCAAAATAACCAAAATAATCAAAATTACCATAACAATAATGGTCAAAATAATCATCAAAAACACCAGCCAATGATGACACAAAATTATGATCAAATACCATCAACATTATCATTGAAACATCAAGAACCTGAGCCTAATAATTTTTATGGAAATTCAAACAATAATAATATTCAAAATAATCAATTTAATCATGATGTATTCATGAATGAACAGCCACTGCCACCAATTTATAATGGTGGACCATCATCAGCATTGCAGCAGCAGCCATTTTATCCACAACAGCCACAACAGGTGCAAAATATGAATAAAATCAATCATGAACCGCAACAATTTCAATTACCACAACAGCAGCAACCGCAACAATTTCAACCACCTCAACAACAGCCGCAGCAGCAATATCAGCAGCCACCTCAACAACAACAGCCGCAATCACATCAGCAACAACCGCAGAAACCGATTCAATTTGATTTACCACAATCGAATAATTTCAAGCTACCAGCCAATAACAATAATCAAAATAATCATCATAATAAATATTCGAATAATAATAAAAATATGAATAGACCTGCCAATCATCAATCGTTCGGGACAAAAAATCAACGTCCACCATTATTTATGCCAAACAATAATAATCATAATAATAATTATTCAATGAAAAATCGTAACCGTTTTCGTTCATCATTACTAAATACACCGATGATGAATTTACGTAATCGTTATAATCGTCTTCAACAACAACAACAATATAATCGTTTTCCAATGAAAGGTTCATTTAGTGAAAATAATTTTAAATTATTATCATTATCATCATCATCATCAGCATCTAATAATAATAATAACAAAAATAAAAATGGAAAATTTTCAAATTTAAGTACAAGAATTAAAAATTTTGTCAATCAAAGACGTCGTCCAATAATTGGTTGAAAGGCTATTATTTCTAAATAAATAAATTTCACAATCAATTAATCAATTGTTATTACAACATCAAAGATATTTCATTGTTGTTCAAATTTTTCGATTATCTCATATCTCTTTGGGTATCATCTTTTTACATAATCACACATTTGAATACAATACATGAATACATGGATAACTTAATGATTATTTTTTTTTTTTTTTTTTTTGTAATTCGCTTGTTCACTGATTTAATTTTTATTTTTTTATTTTTCGAACATAAAGACCTTTTCTATGTCAAACATCATCACATTTATGATCATCATCAAAACAATATTATCATGATAAACTGTATTATATTTTTACTTTTTTGGACATCATTTTTTTTTCTCATTTCATTGTTGAATATTTGATTCAAACTCATTGAATTTCATTGTACAATGTCAATGATGATTGTGTTTGTGTGTACACTTGATTACATTCAACTTGTTGCATAGATTATCAGCATTATTATTATTTTCTCAATTGAAATTTAATATAAACATTTAAAATATATGGATAAATTTAAACATTATTATCCTTGTTTGAATTATTTGTCACTGTTTTTTTTTGAATATTTATAAAATCATTGTAACAATTTTTACATAACGTTGTTATTATTGTTAATATTGGGTTCATTTATTATGAAATATTTCCTTTTAATCACATTTTACATATAGATCTACATGATAATAGTGATCATGATGATGATCATCATCATTATCATCATCGAAGATGGTCATATAAATTATCGTTATTATTATTTATTATCATTATCATTCTACTTACTGAATGTAGTGAAATGAAAATGATAAAATATATAAAATCATTGAATAAAATGAAAGAAAAAACATTTTTTTTTGGGAAAATATACAAATTTGTTAAAATGCTAATACTTACACATTTTTTTTGTCGTTGTTGTTGTTGTTGTTCATTGTTGATCATCGAAAATATTCATTTCATCGTTTTATCATTATTATTATCATTACCATTAATGCCATTATTATTATTATTATTATTATCATCTTCATCATCATCATCATTATTATCATTTTATCATTATTATTATTATTATTATTATATCATTATTTTTAAATCAAAAAATAATTTATCATTATGATCGTCATCGAAATCATAATATAAACATAACAATATACAACCATAACAATATACAACCATAACAATATACAACCATAATCATCATCATCATTATCATGATTGAATTTATTATATATTCATTCATTCATTCAATCATTTCATTATTTATTCATCATCATAACTAAATCATCATCATCATCTTGTTTTTTTTTAATCATCATTTGTAATAAAATATATATGTGCCAGTATTCATATTTCATGTAATTTTTCCAGATACAATGCATAGATTATTATTATTATTAACAAATATTATTTTCGATGAAGATTTCAATCATGAATTTGTCTAATTTTTCAATTTTAATTTGGAACAAACAAATAAAAAACAATTACAAAAAGTAAACAAAAATTAATTTTTTTTTTGGAACAAAAAAAATGGAACACAAAAGGAACAAAGAACAAAAAAAATTCACCGCGAATGAAAAATTCGAAAAAATCCATTTTCACCTATATGGGTCAACAATGGTTGCAATAGGCTACGTGCATCAAAAATAAAAATAAATAAATAAAAATCACGTGTGCCACATTTCAAATATTTTAAAAATAAAAAAAAAAAAAACATTTAAATTATTTAAATATATCTTTTCATTATTTATTTTAAATTTTTTCATTTGAAAAATGTCCATTTAATGATAATTTTATTCTTATCAATCCATTAACGGAGCCTTAATTTGTAATATTTTTTTGTTGAATCGAAATAAATAAAACAAACAATTTCATTTTTAAAAAATACAAAATGGTAAAAATTATTTTGACTCAAATGAATTTTGACAAAGATTAATCCTTGTGTAATCTTTGAAATTTGAAAAAAAAAAAATTTCAGATACGAAGACAACAACGATTAAGACGTGAATATTTGATACGTAAATCACAAGAAGAACAAAAACGGCAGATAACGGAGAAAAAACAGCGGCTTAAGCAAGCATTGCAACGTACGTTTCACTGCTTGTTGATTTAATTAATCACTGAATGATTAATGATTATTTTAATGATTTATTTTCATTGTTTTTTCAAATTAAAACGATGATAATAATAATTTATGTCTCGTAAATCGATTATAATATTTATTTTCTCATAAATAGAACGAAAACAGATTCCCACTGACCTTCGAAATGATGCCGTTACATTACAAAATACATTAGAATGGGATGATCAAGCATCTGAATTGATTACATCATATGAAGATGATGAATATCGTTGGGCTGGTGTTGAAGATCCAAAAGTTGTTATAACAACATCACATGATCCAAGTTCAAGATTGAAAATGTTTGCAAAAGTAATTATTATTATTATTATTATTGTATGCTAATCATAATTATTGCATGAATATTAATTGTCTCGTTTCAATTACACTAAATTAGGAATTTAAATTATTAATACCAAATTCACAACGTATTAATCGTGGTAATTATCATATGAAACAATTAATACAAACATGCAAAGCGAATAATGTAACTGATTTCATCATATTACACGAAACACGTGGTACGCCTGATGGTCTAATTATTAGTCATTTGCCATTTGGGCCGACAGCTTATTTTCAAATATTGAACACCGTTATGCGACATGATATACCGAATGTCGGTACAATGTCCGAACAATATCCACATTTAATATTTGAAAATTTTTCCGGAAAAATTGGTAAACGTGTCGAAAATATTCTTAAATATCTATTTCCAGTACCAAAACCGGATAGTAAACGAGTAATGACATTCGTTAATGAAAATGATTATATATCATTTCGACATCATTTGTATAAAAATAATTCGAGTAATCATAATCAAATTGATTTGATTGAAATCGGTCCCCGATTCGAATTACGACTGTATGAAATCAAATTAGGTACGATTGACATCGAGAATGCAATCGATACTGAATGGGCATATCGACCATATATGAATACATCGAAAAAACGACAATTTCTCAGTGAAGAATCATCGAAACCGATCGATGAAGATGAATAAATTTAGAATCATCGAATAAACAATGAAATTTTCATTTATTTTCTCGAACAAAAAAGACAAAATGTTTCAATTGAAAAATCATTGGATCGTAGGAGTGCCGCCGAACGAACACAACAAACAAACATGCGGCCACTTTTGGAACAAACACAGCCAGATACACACGCACTCACACACACCTACCATCGAAATTCAATCATTTTCATATTTCATATCTAATAAATGAAAACATTAACATTGAATTAAATTGTTATCGATGATGATGATAATCATCATCATCATCATCATTAAATATTCAGTTGCTTTGAGTAATCTTCAGTCACTTTTGTACTTGTTTGTTCCAAATACATATGATAGTAGCAATAAACACGATACGAGAATTCGATGCTCAGTGTCAGAAGACTAAAACCTGTTACATAATTGACGATTTTGTACACATTTTCATTATAATCATCAACAAAAACAAAACAACATTAACCTTTACATTTTGGAAACAACGTTTGAATTTGAAACAATAATCATGATAATCATCAGCATTAACAATTGAAACAATAATAATCTTCAAACATTCGTTTTTGGGGCCACAATTATTCGATACTTTAGCATTATGCTCGATTATCTCTTCTCGCAACATGACGATATTTTCCATAATTTCCATATAATAATAATTCAGACCAATTCGATGGTGATGATTTTTGTGGTCAAAATTGACGATAATTAATTCCAACAAATTCGAATTAATTAATTTTTTTTTCATTTAAAAACGTCTTCGATAATTATTATTATGATGGTGATGATGATGATGATGTTGAATACGATTATTGTAATAATTATTATCTGAATTAATTATATTCGATGTGGTTGTCGTCGATGCTGCTGCTGCTGCTGCAGCAGCAGCTGTCAACACATTTGATTGATTCGAATTATTGCTATTGCTGCTGCTATTATCTTCCATTTCACGACGTTCATTGATGCCTAGGATCAGCTTTTTCACTTTTTCCTTTTCTTTTCGTTGTGCTTGCTCACGTGCAAGGAAATTTTGTACCAATTCAGAATCGGATGGTACAGCAATCGTTTTCAATGTTGGTTTATTGGATTTTTGATTTTTTGTCATAACACGAAAATTGTAAATTTCATTTTGATTCATTTGTTGTTGTTGTTGTTGACGGTAATCCATCATTGATGAGGATGATGCTGATGTTGATGATGGCTCCAATGAAAATAACGATGTTGTTTTATCAATTTTATCCGCGTTATTCGCATTATCACGTTCGATTGGTATAACAATTTCAACATTTATACGTTGATTTACTTCTTGCGAGCGTGATTGAAGATTTTCTTGCATTAAACGATCGAATTCACGTTTGAACAGATCATCTTCTTCACATTGTTGTATTCGAAGACTATTGGATTTATTTTTTTCGGAATTTTTTCCACCATTCTCACCATCATCTTCTTCATCATCATCATCAACATCATGATCTTCATCCATATCTTCTTCATTTGAATCTTCATCAGTATAATCATTTGAATTATCTTCTTCATCATCATTTGAATTATCATCATCATCAATTTCATTTTCTTCACTTTCATCAACAAAATCATCATTTTCATTGCCACCGCCATCATTATCATCAATATCAATATCGTTACCATTCTCTTCAATATCTTCATTTTGATCATTATTGATAATTGGTTTCGATTCATTATCATTATCATTATCGATTTCATTTTCCGAATCTTCTTTGATTGGTTCCAATTGTCCATCATTCGGCATTATTGATGGCTGCTGTTGCTTATTTTTATTAGATAATATTATATCTTTAATCGATGCATTAACATTTGGCAATACAGTCTTGATATTATCCGATAATTCATTCAAACGTTGTTCGAGCTGTTCACAAGATTGTTGATATGATTGTGCTTTTTTAAATTTAGGCCGCAAATATTGTAATACATCGGCATAGATTGCATCCAAATAGAATAATGCCATTGGATCTTCCAATTGTTCAGGTGGTAATGATTGTAGATAGGATTTTTTTAACCAGTAATAACGTTGAAAAAAATAGAGGAAAAAATCTAATCGTTTTTTAGCGACTGGTGTTAAGAAAAAATGGCCACAAATATGGAGGATTTGTGCAACTAAACGTATACGAATTAAATTAAATGGTGAATCCAATGTACTGTTGGCTATGTCATTATAATCAACACCATACAACAGGAATGAATACAATACATTGAATAATAATGTTGAATCTAATAAATTATAATTAAAACATTCAGCAAAATATTTAATAGTCGATATACGACGTTGATTATATTCAACCGAATTCATTTGCATTCCTAAACGTATATCTTCCATTATTTGATCCATGACCATCAATACAATTTGTGGACGTATTTGTGATAGATTTGATAGTAAATTTGCTAATGCTGGTATATTATCACATTTTACATTCCATACGGATGATAATGTTTTCACTACAAACGTACAAATATTATCATTTGTCCAATCTAAACGACGTAATTTTTTCATAACATTCGAAACAGTTTTCCTTGTTAATTCGGTATAAATCAAATGTTCAATATATTGATTGATTATTGGTTTTGCTTGAATTTTTTTGATTGCCTGATTGATAGAATAATTGACAGAATAAATTAATTAATTTAAATCAAAGCAATGATCCGCTTACCGCTTTTTCATCCTTGTCAATGACTGAATAATATGCATTCTGTATCATCGTCTCATAACGTGTATTTACATACATACGATTCTTTAATCTCATCATTTGTTGTATCAATAAATTGGTCATATGATGTGATTCAGATAAACGATACAAATAACGGCCACATACTTCGAATAGATTACAAGTCATTTCAATGTGATGATGATGAAAATCTGATAATAATGTCTATTAATTAAAAATAGATTGAATCGAATTAAAAGGTTGATTATTATTGATATTGAACATACCTTTAATATTTTCAGAGCATCAGTTTTTGGAAATATATTAAATTTGACCAATTCACCGATGAATCTGACGATTTTCACTTTACTTTCAATATAAACTTGATCTTTTTTATAGAAATTATAGCGAAATTGATTTTTGAGGCCAACACATAAATCTCTGGCAACATTTGGCATAATCGGTGCTAATTGAGCAACAAATCTACTATAAAATGGTAATAAATCTAATCGTGTACGTGGTACACGTATCAATACATCGATTAATTTTTTACGATTATTTTTCGTATTGAATGTTGTAGCAAAATGTAATGCAGCCTTATCGATTAAATCACAATTAACACAATTAGGAAGACTAGAAAAAAATGTTTCCAATTGATCTTTGGTTGCATTAAAATTGAATTTAATCGAACGTTTAGCATTTTTATCATTATCTTTCAATATGGATGATGGTGTCGATTGAGCCGATGATGATTGTTCAGCCGGATCAATATCATCATTCTCATTCAATAATGGTACATCTTTTGGATCTGGTATCGATGTATCATCACTGGTCAATGGCAGTAGATCATCGACGCTTTTCATTTGATCAACATTTTCATCATTTTGTTCATCATTCTTCAATGATTGTTGTTGTTGCTGTTGATCAATTTGTTGATTGTCGATTGGAGAGCTTCGTTCACTATCATTGACATTTGTTGCATCATCTTTAAGACTATCTTTATAAAGCATAACTGGCACTAATGATTTCAAATCGGGTAAATTCTCATAGAATATACGTGTTTCTTCATCATCCCATATTGATTGATTATTATCTTTGAAACGATTAGCATCGAACAACACCGTTGTTATATTGTCATTATTTTTCATCAATTCTAACATATCATCATTTTGTTCCAGCTGTTCTAAATTGATTATATCATCATCGGATAATTTTTCATCAATCAAATCAGCAAATATTAATGTTGATTGATATAATTTTTCAAATTCACTTGCTTTCAGCTTCCATTTTTCTTGTAATTTTTCCGATATTTCACCACGCTGTTCAAGATTACGTTTAATATCATTTTTCAAATTATACAAATATTTACGATCAGCACGTATATGTTGTATTAATGATTGATAATAATCTTTCAGTAATTGTCGTACACCACGTTGACGATCAGCAGACAAAAAATCACAAACAGGCAGCTGTAATTGATATTTTTCAGCCAATAATTTTTGTTGTCGAGGATAAATACCGGCAAATTCGATTGCATAACCACGACAAAATGCAATCAATACGTTCAAATTACGATGCGTTTCTTTATCTGATTGTGTTAATTTTGTCAATAAATTACCTAATGCTGGCAGAGCATCTTTAGTGGGGAAAATACCAGTCAATATTAATTCGGCAAATATTTTAATATCGACACGCATTTTGGACAGATTAAATTGTGCATCAACAGATTTTTGTGGTAGATTTTTATTCCATGCATCAAATAAATGTTGATGAAAATCTTGATAACGATGATGCAGCAATTGACATATTTGAACGAAAACATTAATATCAGTTGTTTTGATTTTGGTTTCAATCAATGCTGTCGTCAATTCGGTAATGAAACGTGAAAGATTTAAATTTTCTAAATCTTTAATCAATTGATCTTTATTCGATTCAGACATGTTACGAATTTTTTTGACAAACGCAGAATTTTTCTTAATCGATGTATCTAAACGAACAAAAAAATCATCATCCGGATACTGAATGTTGGCCACATCATTTTCATAACGTTTAGCACGTTTATCAGCAAATCTTGCGGATAATTCGCTTATATAATTACGAATGGTTTCTTCGCTATCATTATCTTTTGATTCTTGCTGCTGTTGCTGCGATTGTTTTGAATGTTTATCAATATTTTCCATGTTTTCATTATTGGTCGGTTCACCAGCATTATGATCACCATTTTCTTCGTCTTTTTTCATATTTTTTACGCATACAAAACAACACTAAAAAACTAACCACATAAATATCTTGAATTGGTGTTAAGGCAAAAAAAAAGCAAATAATCAAATCTTAATCAAATTAAATGAATTCAAAATAAAAAAATAAACAAATTTCGAAAACAATACAAACACACACATTTTTCAGTTGCTTGCTTTTATTCGAAATCGTCCTCTATGAATGGATCATCAGAATTGATTTTAGTTTTAAAAGTCAAATTTAGATGGCGCTCGCGGCCGTTTGTTTTTGTTTTTATTTTTATTTTCTATTTTTTCATTTATTTTCATTTATCTTTTAACATTATTTTCTGCTTACATTAAAAAACAATTAGTAATGATCATTCATTTTATTTTTATTTTTTTTAAATGATAAAAATTGATGCTACGACTACGACGACGACAACGATGATGATGATGATGACGAAATGTTTTCTTTTTTTCTTGAAGAAAACTCTTGAATTTAAGTAAAACTGAACTAAAGTAAAAGTGAATTGATGTAAAATTAATAGTGAAATAATTACAGTTATTAAGCCAAAAAGAAATTTAAATAAATGTAAAAATAAAATTTAAAATCCATTTTTAGAATATAAATTTCAATTCAAATAATACAAATACTAAACGCTTATAATATTCATAGAAGAAAATTGAATTGCAACAAGTAAATGTGAAAAATAAGTAATATATTTGATCTTTTCTTAATATATTTGTATTTCATTATTCATCATATGTTTACTAATGATATTCATTTCTTTTTTCTTCTCGATTCTAACCTAGAATTTTAATATTTCTCTCGATTCGTGTTCATTTTATTCAATTAGTTGTGGTTGACCGCGTTACACCGTTTTTTTATTTAAGCTTAAACGATTCAAAGACATGGTGATCGAAAGAATTTGAATTAAAAGAAGATAATTTTACCCACGTAATCACCCAGATTAATTTGGCACTTTCATTATTGTTTGCCTACATTAATCAATGGAATACTTTTCGATTTATGTTTATTTAAATTTCATAATTAAATTGCCGCATTTATTGATCATTAAACAAATGAATGAATGATGATGACTTTGAATATTGAATCATTACAACAGATTCTTTTGTATGTATTTTTTTCAATTTGATTCTGTGAATTGATTTTTTTGAATCGTTTCTTTTCCTTTATTAAATGATTGCAGATTTCTATCCAATGAAAATTTACAATCAAGACAATTTAGCCAAATATCGCATGCATTTCGTTATTTTCTACAACAAAAATTACAACATGAATTACATGCAAGACAACAACAGCAATCATCATCGACATCAACAACGACACCAAATGATGATAATATTAATGAAAAATTATTCATATTCATTTATAAATTTGAAATTGGCCGCTATTTAGTTCAATTGCTATTCAATCATTCAATATTATTGCCTAAATTTCCACAAAAAATTATTGCATTATATCTTTTGTATGATTTATTTAATTGGCCAATGAAAATTTTCAATCCATTCAATGGTATTATTTATGATATACTGGTAAGTTTATTGATTGCTTTAGATTGAAATAGTTTTAACTCGATTTCTTTCAAATCCATAGAATATATCAACATACAAAAGTAGTGCAATATATTTTCAATTTATTTATGATTTTCAAAAATTTTTCAAAGAAAAATTTCAAAATCTAAACGATAATCAACAACAATTGAAATTTTTTGAAAATTATTTTGATTTGATCGATAAATTTGATTTATTATTAATTGATCAACGATTTAAACAAAAAAATTTCATCGATCAATCATCATCATCATCATTAATGAATCAAAATGTTCCAAAAAATTTAATTTGTGATTATAATCATGCAACAACATCAACAATTTTACATATAAAATTATTAATGCTATCAAAACATATTAAAAAATTATTTAATGAACATTTAGAAGTTCGTAATTTATTGTTGAATTCTGATTTGAATAAAATGTATGATTTTATTGATAAAATGACAACTAATAAAAATCATACGGCTGCAACAGCAATTGTGAATGATGATGATGATGATAATATTCAACTAAATAATTGTGATGATAATATAATTAATGGTGATGAACAAAATATATTCATCATCAATAATTGTACAACAACATCGACGATGACTGAAAAAAAATTCATTCCAAAATATTTTATGGATAATTTTGAAAAACCGATTGCAATCGATATCTACACCGTCTTTGAATTTCCACAATTATCAACAATAGCTAAAAATTTTTTCATTAGTCTTTATTTAATCAATGATGATTTATCTAAACAAGAGGTAAATATCATTTTAAGTAAAGTAAAAACCTTGTTTACTCATCTTTAATTTTGTATTTTCGTGAATAGTTTTTAAAGCTAAGTCCAAACGATATAATTAGTTGTGATTATTTACCGCCACAAATATTATTGATGAAAAAATTTAGGCAAAATTTTTTCGGCCGTATTCGTAATTATTATTATTTACAAAATTTGATATTTGAAAATTTACTATCAAAACAAATACGAGCATCATCATCATCGACGACGACGACGGCTGCAAACGATTTAGCATCATTATTAAATGAATTTAGTTGCCAAAATTCTACCTCATCATTTGTACATCATTATTATCATCAACAACAATTGAAATTTCTGACTAAAAATGAATTTTTATCATTATTACGAAATTTATATGATAAACCATGTTTATATTATTTTCCATTTCATCCATCGAATAATATGAATGAAAATGGACATTTTGATTTGTAAGTGTAGTATATGATTTGAAATTTTTCAATTAATTCCTCTGAAATTTTTACTTTTTCCTTTGCTTAACAACAGCGATGAATCGAAAGAAAAAACAATGAAATTATTACATTCATTACTCAATCTAAATTATGATATTGATATGGAATATTTTATCGATAATAATCTAGTCAATTTAAATAATTTTAATATTAATAATACTTTCAATAATAATAATAGAAATAATAATATTAGTATTTATAATACTACTCATAATAATCATAGTAATGATTGTGTTGAACACCAACAACAACAACAACAACAACAAAAATGCCAAGAATCAAGATTATTCAATCATATCCATAATGTTGGCAGCAGTGATTTACATCATATCAATGATAATAATAATAATAATTGTTCATTATCATCCACCAACGAGGTAATAAGCTTTGATTTATTTTAATTCCAACAATAATTTGTGGTGATTTATTCTTTCCCATGAATAGCTTCGACTGAAAGGCAATGATAATCTCATAGACAATAATAATAACAATAATCCCAATGATTCTTGTCATCGCAGTCACAGTGATATGAATATCGTTTCGATTGTTGATAACAATAATAATAATGATAACAGTAATGGTAGTAATGATGATGATGATGAGAAAAGCGGCAATATTGATGCAAATGATGATGATGATGTAAACATTAGGAATTTGATTCGAAAATCAACTGAACATTCATTGACAATGGTCGAAATGAAATGTATACAAATGAAGCTGAAAACAATACCAGCGATCGAAACAATAATAATGGAAATGATTGATGATAAAAATCTACCAAATTTAGTTGAAAATAATCCACAAATAGCGATTGAGCTGTTATCAATTCTAATACGTAAATCACCGTTGTCTATGCAATCACCATCATCATCATCATCTACATTACCTGATCAATCAATTGATAATAATAATAATGATAATAGTGATAAGAATAATGTTAATATAATCACCATAAATAATTATTTGAAATCATTGGTCGAAATGGACACATCGTTACATTCGATTGAAGTTGTAAATAAATTATCGACCGAATTATTGCTACCAGATGAATATATTTATCAATATATTACCAATTGCATACGAACATGTGAAAATATCAAAGATCGTTACCTGCAAAATCGTCTCGTTCGTTTGGTCTGTGTATTTTTGTCCGCATTAATTTGTAAACAAATTATCGATATTCGAAAAATTTATTTCGAACTACAATCATTTTGTATTGAATTTTCACAAATACGTGATGCATCAACATTGTTTCGTCAGCTAAAACAATTAGAACCAACAGCTAGTGATATAGAATCGAATGATAATAATTACAAAACATCTTCATCATCATCATCATCGACATCTGTAGCATCGATTACAACAGCAGCAGCAACGCCCACAACCGCCACCACTAATTGTTCCACTTAATAATATCATCGACATAATCCATTGATCGATAATTGTTTGTTTATTTGTTATAAATAAAGAAAAAAAAACTTTGTACAAAAATCGATAGTCTTCGCATTGATTCATGGTCTCAATGGTTTCAAGCCTAGCTTAGCCCGTAATGCATTCATTTCAGCAATTTCATCAGCTTCACTCTTAGCATTGTTTCGGTCTTCGTCTTTTGATTCTTTTGGCTGTTTATCACGTTTACGATTTCGATTGTCTCGTTGATCTTTATCGGGTGTAATCGAACGATTACGATGAGAATGTCTGTGATGATAATCTCGCGATGGTGATGGTGATCGTTGACGATGTCGATGATGACGATCAGAATAATGACGACGACTTTCCTCATATTCATCATCATCATAATGTCGATGTGATCGCGGTGATAATTCACGATGATGTCTTCGACTATGATGATCACGACGATCATCATCATCATTATGACGATATGATGACCGTTCTGGTGTTCGTGAACGTCTTTTCTTATGATGTTTCCGTCTCGTATTATCATCATCTGAATCTGATGAATCAGATTTGCTATCCGCTTGTTTTTCATGGTCATTATCATTATCATCATCATTATCAGCTTCGTCCAAATCATCTTCAATCAAACTGATACGTTTATTTAATTCGCCATTTTCTTCATGAACAAAACGTTTAGTCAAACGTGGTAATATTATATCGAATACACGATCTTCTCGCAACAGAAGATCGATGAATTCATCCATATAAATAACATCGAAAGCTGTGAAAAATGTAAAGAACGATTGTTTTTCAATTTTTAAATTAAAATTCCACGAAATACTTACTTCCCATCTTGGTCATTCGCCTCAATTTTCTATAATCATTATATAATGGCTCTAAATATTTATAAATGTCTAATGAATTACCAGTTAAACGAAGATAAAATGCACCTAATGCACGCATATATTTAAAATTTTCTTGCCGTAAAAATTCAATTATTATATCTTTTTCTGGTTGTATTTGTAACAGCTTCAGCGTCAAACATAAGAATGGTGTTGTTTTGATGTTACCACCATATGATCCACCAATGTAACGTAGTTCGGTACCTTTATCAACGACCAGTTCGGCTGTAAATATTTAAGAAATTAAAAATCAAAATTCAAACAAAACATTCCAAAAACAAACCTGTCAAACCGAAGCATTCTTCTTTCCAATAACGGCTTTCATAGATTCTTGTTCTTATAATTTTTTCAATTAAATATTGTGGATTAGTACCATGAATGGTGACAGCATCTTTAACAGTTTTGTTGGCCATAATTGCATCAAATGTGTTTGACGATCAAAAAAAATTTCAAAACTCAAAACATTAGAAATTCTCAAGTATCGATTGTATATATCGATTGTTTCGTCCTTCAAAAATCGAATTTTTTTTCGACTCTTTTTTTTGAAAAACTCGGAATTTGAAAATTACCAATTTCCGTTGTTTTCGGTTATTTAGAGAAAATTTGTGCAAATTTTCAAACATTTCAAGCGTTTTTCTCTCAAACCACACGATTACTAAGTGTTAAAATTCATTGAAAATGAAATCTTAGAAAAGACTTCATGTCAAAAATGCAGAAAATTTCATTCAATTTCAATGAAAGAATGGTAAAACTAAAGTTTGAAACATGAAAAAAAAAATGAATTCATTTAAAATTCTTCACTTTTGTTTCGTATGTATTTTCTGTTTTCAAATGTAAATAAATCCAAAAAAAAGAAGGAATACTCTGAGAAATTTCCTGAGCAAAACCTTATAAATTCACCAATTTTTCAAAGAAATTTACAATTTTTCATACGAAATCACGAAAGGATTTGAAATTTAATTTTTTATTTGTTTTATTCATGTTTCAAACATACAAGGCCAAAATAAGAACTGAATTTTATTCAATTCTAAATCAAATACAATTTTTGAAAATAAATTGCGAATCAATTCTAAGAAAGATGTACTTTTTTTTTGTTTTCTTTGGTAAGTTTTTTTTTCAAAATAAATGATTTGAAATATTGATTTTCTTGTTCAAATAACGATATGTTTCAACAACAGAAAAAAAACAGAGATTCAAGACAATCAATTTCGATTGTTCCAATTCGTTGAGGTGTTTGGTGGTGGTTAACAATTGCTAATGCAGCATAAACAAAACAAGCAAACAAACAAACAATAAAACGAATCACAATAAATCATCATTGATTGCTGATGCTTATGGTAATATCGTGATCTTGTATTCACCATTGTATAATAATCTTTATTAGCCTAAAACAAGAAAAAAAAATTCCTGAAAATTTTCTGAAAAATCAAAAAATTAATTATTCAAGACAAAAATCATATGATCGAAGCAAATTTCTTGGAATATCTGAAATATTTCTTAATTCTTATCCAATAAATTGGAACAAAAACATCATATGATTTTTCATAATTATTATCTCCATTCATCTGTGCTGATAATACAGCGTGGAAATGTAGTTAAAGGAAAAATGATTTTTCTCCATTTTGACTAAACCTGAAAAATTATTTTTGAAGAATTAATGATTTAGAAACATCAAGACCTATGAATGAAAATATTCGCTTATTATCGTTGAATTTCGCCTTAAACACTTATTAAGAAAAGCAAAAAAAAAATATTAAAATGAAACAATTATAATTATGATTATAATAATAATAATAATAAGAAGAAGAAGAAGAAGAATGCTAATTAATATTTCAATTTCAATTAAATCTTACAATGGAAGCAAGAAAAAAAATGGAAAAAAAATACAAGAAAACACTTGAATTGTTTCATTATTATCATCATCAAAAACTGATTGTTATTATTTATTAATATTTCTACTTGATGAAGAAAGAAAGAAAAAACATTGAAAATATTCCTGTGAAAAAACTGAAAAAAAACATTGAAAATGCATTTGAAAGCCTTCTTCATCTTGTGTCTATTCAGCAAAAGATTTTGTGATCAAAAAAAAAAAAAAAAAACTTCTTGTCCCGGAAAACTTATTTGTTATTATTCGTTATTATTTTCAAGAAATTAGTTAAAATTGAAAATTATCATCAAACAACCAAACATCTTAATAATAATAATAGCAACAATAATAACATGGATTCATGCATTCATTCATTCATTCGATCGAATCATTCATTTATTCATTCATTCATTCATTCATTCAAAAAGAATATTGTGCGTGTATATATACAAATTATTTTAAATATTAATAATTATGGCCGTCGTTGTTGTTGTAAATGCCGTTGTTGTTGGCTATTGTTGTTCGCAATGTTTCAATTTCAAAATATTATCATTATTGATAATAATTTCAATTTTAAATATAAAAACAATCGTATCAGCGATTCAAAGAAACAAAGAATGGCAAAGAATTATTATTGAAAAAAAAATAATATGAATTTTCCATTTTTTTGGTTCCAGAAAAAAAATCGACAAAGCATTTTTCACTGCTTATGTTTTAATTAAAATTCAATGAAATGAATGAATTTAAAAACTGAAGAACCCTAAATGAAAGAAGAAATTAAAAGACCTAGAAAAAATGAAAAAATGCATGCAATTCAACCAAT
This sequence comes from Psoroptes ovis, assembly GCA_002943765.1. NCBI lineage: Eukaryota > Metazoa > Arthropoda > Arachnida > Sarcoptiformes > Psoroptidae > Psoroptes > Psoroptes ovis. Next base: position 165,399 of record PQWQ01000019.1, on the reverse strand, counting down.
GAATTGCATAACAGAACACCAACCATCAGCAAGCAAGCAAGGATTCTGTTAATAATTTTTCAATTCAAAATTGAAATGAAGATTCAAAAAAAAAAAAAAATGTATTCAAAATAATTTAGCTCCAAATTTTCGCATGCGTTTCAAATTATGAATCTTCATGAATGGAATGAATGAATGAATGTAAAAAAACTATAAAATATATTGAAAATGTATTGAAAATTGTACATTTTGAATGGTACATTTGTACACAGAACATGACAGGATCATCATCAAGTGTATGGAATATAAATGTTTTAAATTCAATGAAAATGTGATTCAGTGTTGAATTGAAATTCAACAAGAAATCAAGAATTTGAAAATTCAAAAAAAAAACTGTTCTCAAATGATTCAAATATTAATTGAATTTCAAGAATTTGAAAATTGAAAATTTTTCCGATTCAAATTTGACTTTTACTGGAATTCATTTTTACCATTGTTTTGGCCGCTAACTGATTGAATTTTGATTCCGTTAATTACAAATCAATTATCATTATTTTCTTTGTCAAAAAAAAAAAAAAAAAAAACAAGCAAAAACAAAACAGATGAAAATATCAAAGAGAACATGATTCAGTTCAATTTTTTAATGGAAAAATCAACTCAAAAATAATGAAAATCGTAATTAAAAAAAGAAAAAAAATTAATTTCAATGGAAAATTGATTAGCAAATCAACTATTTAATTAAAAACAATAACAATATTAACAAGCCATAAACTCTATTCGCAAGGTAAGTGTTAATTTTTGCATTTTTGAAAAAAAAAATTGAATTTTCAAATTTCAATTCAATTATTTCAATTAATATTGATTCAGTGCCACAATATTTTGCAACAATTCAGTTATTGAAAATTTTAGCAAATTTAGACAAAATTCCCCTATTTTACATGAATAATTATTCTTGAAAAAATTTACTCACATAAAATTCTATGATAATGATTTATTTGGCGAAAAAAAAGAATAATTCCATGTAAAAATTTACCAAATTTTTCATTTTTTAGCCTTTTATTTTCATATTCCAGAATATCCCTAGAACTATAGGCCTTATTATACAAGATAATCTTGAAAAATTCGTAAACGAAAATGTTATTCTATGCACGAAATTCAAAGTGACCAGTGAATTGTGTTTATTATTATTATTATAATTTTTTTAATTAATTTCTCTGAATGAACTGAATAATATAACTGCACAAATATGATTATTTGTTGTTGTTGTATTATTGTTGTTGTATTATTATTTTTTGAATGTTATCCAGTGTGAAAAAATTGAAATATTACAATACAAATTCAATGAATGACGATTCACTTGAAATGAAATGAAATAAAAAAAAACTAGAATCACACGATAAATTGCATGATAAAACATGAAAATTTTCAAATGAACAATAAAAACTGAATGATGATAAGTATTTGAGAGCAACAACAATTGAATTGAATTGAAAATTTTTATAATGTATGGTGTATTGTTTGGTGTGTATTTACATTTTGAATTGTTTTTTTATGACAATCAGCCTTCACAGTCCCCAACACCACCAGCACCATCACCATTGCTGCCAATTACCAGTCAATTGGTGGCCAGTCCTGAAAATTTTTTCACGGACTAATCTCGAGACCTAATTTTTTATTTATTCTTTTTTTGACCAACAAAATTAGTTAATTTGTTAAAATGTATAACCTTAGTCGAATTTGAATTTTTTTCGATTCAAATTCAACGAATTGAAATATTAAACTGGTAAAAAAATGACATAAAAAATGATTAAATTGATCACCATACATTGTGACAAGTGTATGGTCATATGAATTGAAATTGATTTGATCATGTTTTAGTATATTTCATAGATTATTAATTATTAATTGTGTAATTATCATTAATTTAATCTATTTATTTCGTAGAATTTTTCATCTTCTTATTCTTCGGTTATCATTTGTTCAATTCTTTTTTCGCGTGTGTATCTCTAAAAGTTTTTAGAGTAAAAGTTTTATTTTTTGATTAACTTCAGTGTTAATTAATTTCATTTCATTTTATCTTCATTCGAATTGAATTAAATTCAATTCAATTCAAAATTCAATTAATTTGAAAATGAAAAAATTTTCATTTTTTTCCAATTTCAATTCTTTTGAAAGTGAAAACTTCAAAATACCGAAAAGATAAAGATAAAAGATATATTCCTTTCTTTCATTTTTTCTCCGAATTCAAACGGAGAATATTGCGTTTGATTTATTTCTTTGTATGTGAAAATTTATGAAAAATTAACAACAAACACGAAATATTAAAAATTAATTGATTCTTTGAAAATGATTCATTTGTTTAAATGATCATAATTCATAATCATTTGAACTCAATGAATTTCAATTTTTCAAGGCTTTTTTTGGTGGTAAGAACTCGAAGAATCAAACTTCAAAGAATTTTTGAAAAAGTTTTATGAAAAAGTTTTTTTTAATAATTGAAAAATCAATCAAATCACATTAATCAATCAATCGATCGATCAATTAAAAGCCTGTTATTTGATCAATCGTTGAAATGATTGTTTCATTTGAACTTGAATGATCAAAAACAATACAAATGAAATGGCCTACAAGTGAGAAAAAATATGAACATCTACAATATGTGAACATTTATTTGTATAATATTGATTGATTAACAATAATAATAATTTTTATTATTTTTTTACTTTTCATTTTTAACCTCTATGCCAATAATTATTATTTAAAATATCATTAATATTTATTTATAGATTTTGATTTGAAAAACATCAATTATTTAATCATTCAAATATTATAATTGGTTTTTTTCTTAATAATAATCATTTAGATTCTAGATTTTAGGGGCCTTCTATTATTTTACATGTATTGAACCATATTGAGAATATTCCGAATATTAAATCGTATTTCAATAATCTTTTGAAATTGATTTTTATGTCATTCGATTTAATCCAAATGAAAAGTCAATAATTCAATAAGTCAAATGATGTACTGGCTTGAATAATAACAATTTTCCTAATATTTGCATATTTTCAAAGAGATTAACCTTATTTCAAATTTTAATGAAAATAATCTTGGCTTTATTTTGAATTTTTGTTTTTTCCTGATTTCTAATCAGTTATTTCAATCATTAATATTTGATTATGATTTTCCAATTTCCTATTTGGATCAATTATTAATGAATATTCATTGATTTATTGGAAAATTCCAATAATATTAATTTGTATTCATAGAATTTCCCGCTGAATTATGGCCCACATAAGAAATGATCATCAACAGCAACCACAGCATCAGCAGCAGCAGCAACAGCAGCTGCATCAACATCAAAAACAATCAACAACAAAATTATCGCCCAGCGTTAATCATCAACCAACAATTACATTACCATCGTTTGATTATCAATTGATTGATGTAAACATTACATCATCATCACCACCATTATCGAATGATGAAGATGATATTCAAGATTTACATAATGATAATGATATAATTATTATTCATGATGATAATGATTACAATGCAAGCAATATGAATGATGATTGCTCGCGAACATCATCATCACAAGAATTGATGCGGACGAAACAGCCACATCAATCGAATCAATCAGCAATGATGATGATAACGACACCGAATAAATTATCGATAACACGTACAAATAGTGCAAAGAATTTATCATGTGCTGCCACCTATGCTAACAGTAGTCACAATGATAAAAGTAATCATCATTTTCATCGATCAAATTTATCTTCATCATCAACATGCGGCCGTGGTGGTGGTAGCCATGCTCTAGGCACTAATGCTGTAATCGTAGAAACATGTCGCTGCTGTCATTCACGTAAATCATCAACAGTAATGTTTCATGAACCATCAATAATTAAGCGGCCAAATTCAACGATCGGTATACCGACATCGATGAATATTTGTTATAATCTAAATCAAAGTAGTCAAAATAGCAAACAGCAACATCATTCATTGAAATTAAATCAAAAACAGCAGCACCAGCAACATCAATCATCGAAAAGATTATCAATGCAAACAAGCACATCGCCAACATCAACACCCCTGGTACAATCGACATCTAGCCAACGGCAACCAATGATGACACCTGAATCTGATACATCGATAACACATGGTTTCAGCGGTGATCAACAACAACAACAATCAGTACAAAGAGAAAAAGCATCATCATTGACATTACCTGATTTACAATTACAATTAATGCGTAAAGGTTCATCGAATCCATTCATAACGACATCAACATCAGGAAGTAATTGTTGCCATAATAATAATTGTCGAAGCAATACGCTTGGTTCTTATAATTTAAAAGCCCAACGTACATCGATCATATTGAATGGTAATATTTTGCATTCAATATCACCGATTGTTAATAATAATAATAATAATAAATCATCAAATGTAAATAATAATAATAATAACAATAATGATAATCATTTGTATAATAATAATCGACAAAATTCAAATGAAAAAAGTAATAATTGGTCACCAAATCAATTATCACCATTAAATTGTCATCATCATCATCATAATCATAATCATCAAAATTTAGATGATCAAAATTATATTATTAATGATTCAATGAAAAATGAAAGTATCGGTGATAATATTTGTGGTGAAATTAATTGTAATAATAATATTAATAATGATAATGGACGTTTATTGAGTAGTGCGTTGAATAAACAACGAAATTCAACAGCACGTTGTTCATCAATATCCACAATGACCAATCATCGATCATCATATATTGGTGAAGAAGAACATTATCATTTACAACAACATTATTTTGCAAACACTGGCCGTAAAGATACGATAATAAGTATTGGTAAAAATTTACAAATACAATTTAAAAGCCCTTCAACACATTTTCTATCATGGCATTATCGTACTTGTTTGGAAAAATTTCTTCTATTAACATTATTATCAATTATTATTGTTATATTTATTTATTTAAATGTACCATATTTATTTATCGATGATTGTAAGTATTTTTGATTGATTTTTTCATTTTTTAAATTGATTTATTCAATTGTTTGATTCAAATCAATCACAATGATTAGCCAATTATAAAGTTCCAAAAATTTGTACATCAATGGATTGTGTTAAAACATGTATGTTTTGTAAATATTAGTCATTTTTCTCAAAAATTTTTAATTGAATTCCAATCTTTTCTCCGATTGCAATTTCAATTTAGCTGCATCACTGCTAAGTGCAATGGATTTGAATGCTGATCCATGCAAAGATTTTTTTCAATTTGCATGCGGTAATTGGGTAAAAAAACATATAATACCTGAAGATCGACCAAGCCTAAGTACATTTGAAGTGTTAGGCGATGATTTACAAATAATACTGAAAGGTAAATTGAAGACAAATTTTTCTCCAATTTTATTATAATAATCGAATTATTTGAATTTAATATTTATTACGTTTCAAATTGAATCGATATTTACTTAAGAAATTTAATTGAAATTTTATTGAATTTAATATGTGTATTGATTCGAACAAAGATCATTGTCAAATCAATTAATTTTCTATCTTTCTATTTCTTTTATATTATTTGCCCAAAAGATTTATTGGAGCAAAAACCAAACAGTGCTGATAATAGTGCAACATTGAAAGCGAAACGTTTCTATCAATCATGTATGAATATTGGTAAGTATTAATGATGTTTCAAAGTGATTGATTTCGTAACATTTATTTCACTGAATGAGAAACAAAATGTCCAATTTATCAAATCAAAAGAAGATTTGATTGAATCGATTCGATTCAATCAAAGAAAATAAATAGCAATTTGTCAATTTGAAACAAAGTAATTGATTGATTGAACATGATCATGTATCTTGAAGAATCTTGTATTTTTTTGAAATTAATTCTTTGAGCTTCTTTATTATGTTTATGGGGAAAAAATTTAATTTATTATTTTTCCTTCTTTTTCATTTCATTTGATAATAATCAAATTGGAAATCAATGAACTTTACCGATTTGATTCGATATTTTGATTGGCAGGATTTTAAATTGGAAAATTTTTAGTCGAGATTTTCTTAATTAAAATTTGAAGAAATTGGAAAAATTGAAAATATCAAAAAAACAAATTCAAGAAAATCATTGAAGGTTATAGAATTAAGACGATTATTATCATTATCGTTATTATCATGATCAAATAGAATCAATTAACAATTTTAATGATTTTCAATTTTCAATTTCAATTTGAATCAATTTCAATTTAATTGAATATCTTACATTAATTTTGTTTATTTTGTCTGTGTGTGTTTGTGTTTTTCTTTTCAAAATTTAGAAAAAATCAATGAAATCGGTGTACAGCCAATCATTGAAACATTACGAGATGTTGGAGGTTGGCCAGTATTGGATCGTAATTGGAATGAAAAACGGTTGAAAAAAACAATTTCACCATTGAATATACAAACATCGTTGAAATCTAAATCAATGAAATCATCCTCTTCATCCTCCTCTTCATCATCATCATCTTCTTCGTTATCGATAATAAAATCAACATCAACAACAACAAATTTAAATTCAAATTCTAATGATCATTCATACATGTTGCTTAGTATTGAAAATTTATTAGGAAAACTGCGTGGTGAATATAATTTACCGATCATTGTTGAACAATATGTTGGTCCGGATGATCGTAATTCATCGATGAACATTATACAATTTGATCAAACAAGTTTAGGATTGCCTAGCCGTGAACATTATCTGAAAGAAAGTCCAAACAAAGAAAAAGATGCATATCTTGAATTGATGATCGATATTGCTGAGCTATTTGGTGCCGATCGTGAATATGCTAATGGAGAAATGCTGAAAGTATTGGAATTTGAAACTGAACTTGCCAATGTAAGTGTCGCATTCAATTATGATTCATCTTTATAAGATTATTTGTTGAAAATTAATCTTATTTATTTAAATCAATTTTCATATTCTCAAAATCAAGGCATCAATGCCTGAAGCTGATCGTCATGATACTAGTGCTATTTATAATAAGAAAACAATTCGACAGCTAAAACAATTAGTACCGGAATTTGATTGGATGATTTATTTGAGAAATTTTATGCCCGTCGATGTTGATCTAGATGAAGAAGTTGTCATTTATTCAATTGATTATTATCAACAGATGGGTCGTTTATTGAAGCGTACAATGAAAAATGATCGTCGTATTGTTATTAATTATGCAATTTGGCGTTTAATAAACAATATTCTACCATATTTAGACAATGAATTTGGTGTCAAACGTGCAAAATATCGTAAAATATTGTTCGGTTTGTATTTGTTTATTCATGAATAGACTTCATTTAATTTTATAACAGTCATAAATGAACAAAAATTAATTTCAATAATTTAATTTGTATAAAAACAAACAAAAAAAACCCGAAAACCCAAGGAACATCTGCCGATCGTACACGTTGGAGTCAATGTGTTGAATTGGTTAATAAAAAAATGGGCATGGCTGTTGGTGCATTATTCATTCGAGATAATTTTGATCCAAAATCTAAAGAAATTGCAATCGAAATGATACATAATATACGTGAAGCATTTAATGAATTACTTAATTATAATAATTGGATGGATGATGAAACAAGACAAGTGGCTAAAGAAAAAGCTGATGCAATCAATGAACGTATTGGTTATCCTGATATGTTAACAAATCCAATTCTTTTATCGAAAGAATATGATTATGTAAGTTTTTCTTTTTTTCATTGATTAATTTTGATGGTTCATCATAATTGTTTAATTTGTATGTGATCATTGTTTCACCAATGATTTCTAATTACGATTGTTTTTCTTTTTTTCTAAAATTCTCGATTTTTCAATTTTAGCTTGAATTATATGAAGATGAATTTCTCATGAACATAATGAATGTATTTCGCTTTGAGGCATATAAAAATTTAATAAAATTAGGACAAACTGTTGATAAAGATAGCTGGACAACGGATCCGGCCGTTGTGAATGCATTCTATAATCCGAATAAAAATGTAATTGTTATTCCTGTTGGTATTTTGCAGCCATTATTTTATTCACATTATTTTCCCAAGTGAGTTTTGTCATACGATTCAATTGAATTCAATTCAATTTATTCATTTATTTATTTATTTATTCAATATTTTAACATATTCAAATATGAATATGAAATGAACAATACAAATGCAAATGCAAATACAAACATACAAACGCATCATTTTCATATCAAATAATCTTATATAATTAAATTATAAATATAAATATCTATTCTTTTCTATTTATTTATTCATTTATTTATTTATTTCGAAAATTGAATTTGAAATTGAAATTTTCAAAATAAATAAATATATGTAATAGAAATGGTAGTTATTGATCTAAAGAGATGTTATTTAACATCATTAATTTTTAAATCGTTAGCTTAATGATGATAATGTTTAGCTGATTACCATATTTGGCAAAAATTCCAATCTAATCACATTGGCTAAACATGCACATCATTATGATTTAAAGTAGTCAAAACATCCTCGATTTAATTACCTTTCTATCACATTCCTTTCTCATAATGTATATATTTTCCGTCATTTTAATCAAAATTGTCAATTTTGTCAATTATTATTCAGTCAGTCGTTATTTTCATCAAATGTTGTCATTATCATTTTTTATCAATAAATAAAACTTTTACGAAAAAAAAAAAAAAAAAAAACTTGTTGTTGTGTCAAAAATTTATTTCGTGAAAAAAGAAAGTTAAATTCAACCAAAATTGCGCTCACCACCACGTATATCTTATAAGCCAGCAAGATTGAACATTACAAAATATTAATAAGATGAGTACCTCCGACGTTTTGATGAAGAATCTCCAGGAATTGGAGAAAGAGAAGCCAGTTATTAGGCGAATGATAACTGAAGTATTTAACCAAATTAACGAAAAAACGATTGATGCTTACGATTTGGTAAAGAAAACATTGGAATTAGCGAAGAGAGTCGCAGACTATCGAGCCAAATTCAAAGCATCAGCAGATTATGGACGTGAACATGGACTTCCGTTTGATTCCGAAAAATATGAATTGATCAATACAGATTATCATCAGAAACTTGATAAAATATACGAAGTGGCCGACAAAACAAAGCAGGACATCAAAAAAATAAATATATTTGAAATGACCATCCAAGACGACGCAACTAAAGCTAAAAATGAACCAAGTAAGTCAAATATAACTAATCAACAAGTTCAACAGGAAACAATCACAATGACAACCGAAGCTGAACCAAAAACGATGCCTGAAAAATTTATTCTAAAAGAAATTGAAAAAATTAAACCATTTTCGGGGAAATTTTTAGATTTTCGGAAATTTTTCGAAAGTCTAACATCACTTTTAGACCTTAGCTGTTTACCCCCGCAACGAAAAATCGATATAATTGCTGAAAAATTAGATGGACCAAGTCGACAACTTATAAATAGTATGGGCGATGAAGACGACTACGATAAGGTCAAAACTATATTGCGTGAAAAATTTTATGATCCGTATGAAGTCGTTTTACATATAGCTCAACAGTTAAGAAGTCTTCCAAAGTTGACAAATAATTTCGATATAATGGGTATGGAACGAATATTGGAAGACATAAAGAAAACTGAAAAATTAATGACGAAGGTCAATATTAATCCCGCTTACACGTATCAATTCAAAAGAATCATCTATCAAAAATTGACATATGAAATCGTTAGTAAATTGGGTTGTGTTAGTGAAACTGATCTAAGTACCATTGTCGAAGTATTGGAAAAAGAACATAAATTGGCTAGAAGCAGAAGAGAAGATCATAATCTTTTTGATGATTTCCTGAGTTGTGGTCCAATTGTTAAAACAAGTCCACAGAGACAAAATACACGGTCAACCTATTGTTACTTTTGTAGTAGTCCAACGCATACATCTGTTGATTGCCGCGCTAGAATACCGTTGAAGACCAAAAGAAATATAATTTGGGAAAAAAATTTGTGCATCAGATGTTTAGAAAAAGGACATCGTATGAGTAACTGTGGTTCAGAACGAGTATGTAGGATTTGTAGAGGTGGCCATCATGAAATTCTGTGCCAAACACCTCAGCAAGACAATCCAAGATGGACAAATCAATCTAATGTTAACAAAGGAAATTATCGATCGATTACGTCTCCACAAAGAAAGATGATTGAATACCCACAACGCCAATCAAATACACCAAGAACAAAAGTTAAAGAAAGTTATGTGTGCGAAACCATGAATACAACAAGTAATGATATGAGGTCGCAAGTTCAACAAAATTCCGATACAAATGAAAGAAAAGAAATGAAAAATACAAAACCCGATGATTATGAAGTCCAGACAATGGAAGATGAGTTAATTGGTCTATCAAATTTAGAATCAAATATGCTCCACATGATGATGGCAAAGACGGAAACAACAGATATGGCTAAAAGAAAAGATTTGGAAGAACCAGTGGTAGTGAAAGCCCAAGTAAATGGTTTTGAACAAGAACTCATGATTGATAGCGGAGCAAACATCAGCTTCATAACACCAATGTATGTCAAAAAACTGTTGCTAAAAGAAAAACCATCGAACGAAAATATAATCACTCTGGGATCAAATGTTCATATAAAAGGCATATGTACGACAACAGTAAAAATTGAAAATATTGAACATGAAGTTAAATTTTATGTGGTGCCGCATGAAAAAGATATAATCGCTTTAGGCAGGGATGCAATGCGAAGTTTTGGAATAAGTATTATTCCAGAAGATGAAAACAAATGGAAAGTAAAAATTAATATTGGTCAAGGTAAAGAAAAGGACGTTGAAGACCACGATATAGGAAAATTATTGAAAAAGTACAAAGATGTTTTTGCTAAAAATAAAGAAGATATTGGATGTATAAAAAACGAAATGGCACAAATTCATCTATCAAATGAAATACCGATCACATGCCGTCCTTACCCCTGTACAGCGATGGACCAGGAAATAATCGATAAAGAAATTGACCGGTTATTGAAAATGGATGTTATTGAACCATCAAACTCACCATTCTGTTTTCCAATAGTACTGGTTGATAAGAAAGACGAAGGAAAAAAAACAAGATTATGTGTTGATTATCGAAAATTGAATGACGTAACAATTGTAGAACATTATCCCATGCCGAAAATATCAGATATTGATGAACGCTTAATAAATTCGACGTATTTTACAACTTTAGATATTAGCCAAGGATACTATCATGTGATGATAGATCCCGATGATCGTGGTAAAACAGGATTTGTGACAAAATACGACCAGTATCAATGGAAAAGACTCCCATTTGGATTAAAAAACGCTCCGATGATTTTCCAAAGAATCATATGGTCATTAATAAAAAGAAATAATCTACACATGTACTGTCACAACTATATTGATGACATTATTATTTTCTCAAGAACAAAGAAGGAACATCTTACGCATTTGGATAATGTAATGAACGTTTTGTTGAAAGAAAATATAAAATTAAAATTGTCGAAATGTATCTTTGGTATGAAATCTATTATATTTTTGGGACATAAGATCTCTGAACATGGAATTGCTCCATGCAGATCAAATATTGAAGCAATAGTAAAAGCAGAACCACCTAAGAATTTGAAAGATTTGAGGGGATTTCTTGGCAAAATTAATTATTACCATAAATTCATTCCAAATAGAGCGGAAAAGACGTATTATCTAACGGAATTATTGAAGAAAAATCAGAAATGGGAATGGACCGAAAATCAACAAAAAGAATTTGAAAATTTGAAAAACTTGCTTATCAAAGAACCTATTTTAAAATTGTTCAATCCTAAATTTGAAATTAAAATTTACACAGATGCAAGTTTAAAAGGTATTGGTGCGGTATTGAAACAAATTCATCCCAATGAACAAGAATATCCTGTCGCTTACTTTTCAAAAAAGTTGCTGCCATATCAACAAAGATATTCAGCATCTGAATTAGAATGCTTAGCAATTCTTGAAGCGGTAGAATATTGGCATTATTGGTTAGTTGGACAAAATTTCACTATCGTTACTGATCACAAACCGTTGGAAAGCCTGAAAAAAATAAAAAAGCCGAAAACAAGGTTGTTCAATTGGGCTTTGCGGCTAAGCTCGTATCAATTTAATATTGTGTACAGAAAGGGCGTTGATAATCAAGAAGCCGATTACCTCTCACGCCATCCGATCCATGATTTAGAAGAAATGGCTAAAGCTCCGATGATCATGTTTACAAATCTTTGGGAAGATACTGATAAAATTATGGCAATTCAAAAAAATTATAATCCGAAACAGTTGAATAAATGCTATGAAAAAAATGGAATTATTTATCGAAAGAAAAAGAATTTTGAACAAATCTTCATCCCAAAAGAGGAAGCGGAAAACGAACTCAGACGAACTCATCACGAATTTGGCCATATAGGCTCAGTCCATTTATACGAGCATTATTCCAGAAGATATTACACCCCAGATATTATGAAGATCATTAAAAAAGTGGTGCAAAATTGTGAGGTGTGTAATATCACCAAGAAAAACTCTTATCGTTTTGGATTTATGGGTCAAATAGGACCAGCGAAATTACCATTCGAAATCATCCATATCGACACAATAGGAGGATTCCAAAGTTTTGGATCAAATAAACGATTTTTACATCTAGCAATCGATGCTTTTACAAGATTTATATGGATTATTTGTTCAAAGACGCAGACGGCAAAAGATATGATAAATTTGGTCAAAAAAATTCAAAGCGTAACGAAACCAAAATTGATTATTGCTGACCAATATCCGGCAATAAAAGGAACCGAATTCAAAACGTACTTAAAGAGGAACAACATAGGTATTATGTTTATCCCGAGGGATCATCCTTCCAGTAATGGGATCGTCGAACGTGTAAACCAAACAATTTGCGATCGAATCCGTCATAAAATATACGAAACATCTAAAGAAAAAAGGACGTTATCCTGGGCAACGCATGCTGCAAAAGCAGCTGAAGAATACAATAAAACCATTCATAGTGTCACAAAGTATTCCCCATTATTTCTGTTGACAGGGTATGATGCTGAAAAAATATTAGGACCGGAGGAAGTAGTAGAAGCACGAAAAATTGCTTTTCAAAATTCAAATTTAATGCATGAAAAAAATAAGAAAAAATATGATGAAACAAGAAAAGAATTACCATTGGAAATAATCGACGAAGTGTATGTCTCCAAAGGAAACGCTTTGAACCGAAAAAAATTGGACGCAAGATTTGAAGGCCCGTTTCCAGTGGTCGATAAAGAAGGGAATACAATGCTGAAAATCCAGAAGAAGGGAAAATTAGAAAAAGTTCACATTTCCCAAGTCAAGCCAAAATTTCATCCGTGTAATATGGTGCTATTGACTTCACTAATGCTGATACACCTAGCTAATGGGAAATATGAACCCTCCGTCGCAGATCCTATTGTTTGGGAAAAAACCGATCATACTATCACAAAAGAATTAGTTAATACCTATTATTATATTCGTTTAGTAAATCCATGTAGTATCCTTAAAAGAACGGATAGACGTTTTGAATGTAACGCAAGATATGATTTCTGGATAATGGAAACAATAAATAAAAATTGCGATAAGATTAATATAACATATGATGACTTTATGGAAGAAAACCGGCGAAGAAAAAGATTTGTTGGAAGTATTTTAAAAGGTACGAAATTCTTATTCGAAAATTACGATAAGGTATTACATATTGGACAAACGATAGTTGGATTTGTAACTAATTGGTTTGAACGAAAGAAAATAAAGTCATTGAAAGAAACACAAAGAAAACAGCAAGAACAAATCAAGGTTTTAATGAACTCTCAAAAAGAAATATTGAAAGAAATGGTGGACAAGTTGGATAAGATGGGCGAAATACAAATGAACAACAGAAAAACCATGGAAGATTTAATAGATGGTCTACATTATGACCTTATGGTGGGATCACAAATGGTGACTATCAGTCAAAATCTGAAAAAATTCTTTAATGAATTGGCTCGTGGTATAATCCCAATAGAATTTGAATTATTGTTTCCCGGAATCGTTACCTCCGAAGATAAATATGAACAATGGGAATTCGTTGGATGTGATTTGTCATCACATTCCGATTTAATTTTGGAATTTATACAACCTCAACCGTATGACGAATTAATTGTATATGAAAGCCATCCCTTTACTTTATATAAACAACAAGAAGATAAATTTTGTATGTACGAATACAGTGGCCCACGATACATGCTGTATAATCTAGAAAAAGATTGCGTAAAAAGACTCCATTTACATCCTCATCATAAGAAACGTTCAGAAAGTTTTATTATAAATAAACCAACAAGCTGTCAAGAGGATGATGAAATCGAAAAATTATGGGTAAAGAAATTTTGTGAAACAAAATCAAAATTCAATCAAGAAGAACTACAAATTCATTATAACAATAAATTTATTTTTGTATATTGTTACAAACAATTGATAACGATCGAAAACATAACAAGTGAATGCGAAAACAAAATTTATAAAATCCCACAGAAGAAGGAGTTTATCGCTGGAAGTTTCCATCACAGACCATCAGTACGCAAAACGCTGGGAAATCATTCATTCCATTTGTATGAAAACGAATTGATTGGGAAAAACTTATACAGTGGAATTTATAATTATTCGATCCAAACGAAAAACATAGATCAATTACTAGCGGAAATGAATAATCTTGATGAACCTGAAGAAGATCGTTTTAATAAATGGTTGATGCTTATTACAACAGGAGTCTGTTTATTGATTATTATCGCTGGTGTACTCATCGTAATATTGAGAAGGATAAAATTGACAAAGAAGAAGAGAAAAATATTAGAACGATCGCAAGAATTCATCGAGTTGGAAAATCAAGCTAGATCACAAGGATCAAATAGCCCAGAAGTAGATGATACCGCTGTGTAAACGAAATTGATGTCAATCCAAAATAAAGTTGCGCTTTTTCACCCCCCCCCCGTATTGTTTTTTTTTAGAGGGGAGATGTAATAGAAATGGTAGTTATTGATCTAAAGAGATGTTATTTAACATCATTAATTTTTAAATCGTTAGCTTAATGATGATAATGTTTAGCTGATTACCATATTTGGCAAAAATTCCAATCTAATCACATTGGCTAAACATGCACATCATTATGATTTAAAGTAGTCAAAACATCCTCGATTTAATTACCTTTCTATCACATTCCTTTCTCATAATGTATATATTTTCCGTCATTTTAATCAAAATTGTCAATTTTGTCAATTATTATTCAGTCAGTCGTTATTTTCATCAAATGTTGTCATTATCATTTTTTATCAATAAATAAAACTTTTACGAAAAAAAAAAAAAAAAAACTTGTTGTTGTGTCAAAAATTTATTTCGTGAAAAAAGAAAGTTAAATTCAACCAAAATTGCGCTCACCACCACGTATATCTTATATATATTCATAGATCATTGAATTATGGTGGTATCGGTGTTGTGATTGGACATGAAATAACACATGGTTTCGATGATCATGGTCGACAATATGATAAAAATGGTAATATGAAAGAATGGTGGAATAATCGTACAATCAAATTATTTCGTGAACGTGCACAATGTATTACGGATCAATATTCAAGCTATGTATTGGAAGATATTAATGCAACTGTTAATGGACGATTAACGCAAAGTAATTTTTGATTTTTTCAAATTCTGGAATTTATTTTTTCATATTTTTCAATGATTTATTACTCAAAATTGATCTAATTTCATTAAATTCAAGGTGAAAATATTGCCGATAATGGTGGCTTAAAGCAAGCATATCATGCATTTAAAAAATGGGAAAAACGTAATGGCATTGAACCATTGTTACCTGGATTGAATTTAACACATGATCAATTATTTTTCTTGAATTATGCACAGGTATTCATCATTATTATTAATGTGTGGAGTGTTTTCATTAATTTTATTCATCTTAATTTTCTTTCCCGATGAAATTTCCCATAAGATCTGGTGTGGATCAATGAGACCAGAAGATGCATTGATTAAAATTCGATCATCGACGCATAGTCCTGGACCTATTCGGTATAAATCACTATTTTTCTTGTTGAAAACAAAATCAATTATTTTTTTCAATATTTTTCCACGAATAGGGTGTTGGGTCCGCTGTCAAATTCCTACGATTTTTCCGAAGCATACAATTGTCCAATCGGTAGCCGTATGAATCCAATTAAAAAGTGTACAGTTTGGTAAATGTGGAATTTCGATATGTGAAAATTTAAATTTATTCATGGAAAATATTCAGGAAAGAAAAAATACATCGTCAACCAATAATTTCAATTGATTTATCAATTTTCACACATCAACTCCTCCTATTTCTTGTTATTTTCACACTAATTGACCAATCAATTTAATTTGATTAATCGGTCAATTAAAGGGTTGATCGATCGAATCGAATGTCGACCGATCAATTCACTAATTGACATTTGCTAAGACTGCTGAAACAGAGATTGTAATGTTCAATGATTATGATGATTGATGAACAATGAGTTGACAATGGGTTGATCTCATAAATTTCTATTATTGATAATTACAATTATTTATTGTTTTTCTTTGCTTTGTGCCCAACGTTTCATCTTTCCCAACTTATACGAATAAAAAAAAATATTAATTTCAAATAAAATTTGATTGAACTTGTAACTGTTTAATACTGGTCAATCGATCTTTTGCATTTTTATCCATAAAACAAGCAATAAACAGTTTCAATGCTGATTTAAATCTTGAATCTTTTTTCGATATTTTATCCAATATCACTTTAATTGTTTCATCGGATTGATTTTCAAATATTGATTCAAATATACTGCGTATAAATTTTACATACATTTCATTCATATCGGAAAATTCAATCACTTTGAAACATGTTATATTCAAACAATTATCAATTAATAAATCATAAATTAATTGTTGTAATTGTTGGCGATTGGTAGCTGATAATGATTTCAAATCAATTAATTTATCTCGAATAGCAAAATCTAATGCAATACGATATTTACGATTAAGATTTACCAAATATTTTAGTAAATAAAAATAATATTTATTATAATTTTGTTCATTAATACCGACATGTATGATTACATTGATGATTTCGGATGAATTTCGTTTACCAATCGATATTAATTTAGCAGCTGTTTGTATAAAATCTTGTTGTGCATATATTGCACCGAATAATTGTCGACGTAACGGTGTATTAAGCCGTAATTTTCGACATAATTTATCAAAAATTTCACTTTCATGATTTGTTGATGATGATTCAATGTTGATTTTTTCATCATTCGTAGCATTTGAAAGCGGTACAATTTGTTTTTGATATGAATTCCAATACGAGCTTTGTAATATTGCATCATATTGTCCAGATATTGGTGATATTTTGGTCTTTTTCAGCACAGATTTCATTATTTGCTCAATCAGATCGTTCATAATGACAATGGTCGTATCAGATTCATCATTCATTGTTTTGAATTTTGTGAAATTATTATTTTTTATCGTAATCAATGATTCAAGAATGAATTTAATACGTTTATTGCTGCTGTGATTATTATCAATATTTTGGCATAATTCTTGTATTTTCAAAATTAATTGTTTCAACTTCAATGGATTATCTTTACGCAATTGAAATCCAACCAATTTCAATATTAAATCAATAATTTCGATCGATTTCGACTGAGTAAATTTATCGGCTAAAAATTTATCAATTAAATCATATATCAATTGATAATCTATCAGTCCAATGGTGTATAAATTCAATATGAATATTATCAAATTATTAAGTCTTTTATCTGATGTTTCATAATAATCATTATTGCTGATCATTGAATCAAAACGACATATTAATGTATGAATAAAATAACTACCGATAATATCATCTTTGATTTCATAATTCAAAATTACTATTACCAATGCTAATTCTGTATATAATTTTGATGGCAGCAAATATTTACATTCGATAATTATTTTATCCAAACAATTCATCAAACCTTTGTTGATAATATGTCGACCATTTGATCGATATAATTGAAGAATTTCATTCGAAATTATTTTAATGTTTGTCGATGTCAGACGATTTAATAGACCACGTAATTTACGTTGAATGTTTTCATCAACCACAATGTTACGGATGAATTCTTCACGTTCTTTTTCGCTGGCTCGTTGATTTGTTGAATCATCTGTTCGTACAATGTTTCCATGTTTATCACGTAGAAAACCGTATATATCTTCGTGTAATTCATTCGAATCATCATCATCATCTTCATTATTATCATTATTATTATCCTCAAATTCTTCGTTGGCATCATTGGTGTCATCGTCAAGAGCATCATCGTCATTTTCATCCATTTCTTCATCATCCATATCATCATTTTGTTCTTCATCATTAAAATCATCTTCATCTTGATCCATATCTTGCATCGAATCATCTTGATCATCAACAAGCTCATTATCATTCTTCTTATTATCACGTTTATCACAAAATTCAATCAAATCAGCTAAACCATCCATATAAAATGATTTCGGTAGCTTATTACGCTTCGTGTAGCTACGAAGTTTCAGCAATTTTTCATACCTTTTGATTTCTTTTTCTTCTTCACGTATTAATCGTCGTTGATGTTGATTGAATTCATTTTTCACTTTTCTCTCGTCATAATCATCATCATCATCATTATTATCATCAGAGTTATAATCGTAACCGACATCATGTTTTTTAAATTTTGTTTTCATGATCTTTGAATTTGTTTTCATTCGATTAGACTTTGGTTGATCAGAATCATCAAATTGATTGCTGGTAATCTTAAGGTGTCGATGATATGAATCATTACGTTTCTTTTTAGCTTTTCGCATCAGTTTACGTTTGAATTTACGATCCATGATGAATTGATTTGAAATTATTTCAAAAAAATCAAAGATATCCAAATGGAGCACATGGTCTATTTTTAGTGTCGGATACCGACGATAGGTGGCGCTGCTAATTAAATGTATTTGTTTGTTTATAAACAAATGAAAAAAACATTTGATTTTAAATTTTTGATTCGGAAAAACACAAATCCTGACCATACATGAATTCCGCAATGATTCTGAATCAAATTAAATCTGGTTCATCATTGATTAAATTACCGAGATACTTCACTATACGCCAATTATGTTCCAGCAGTAATAAGAGTAAATTTTTCGATGATTCAGATCCAAAAACAAAACAAATAAAAAATGAAATCACTGATTTTGAATCGAAAAAATTATATCCCGAATATGAACAACAACAAAATCAATATGGTATTGTTTATGATAAAAAACCATTCAAATATCATTGTATTGCTGGTAAATCATATGTTTGGTGTAGTTGTGGCCATAGTCATAAACAGGTTAGTTTTACGCTATGAAAAAAAATGAATTGATTCAAATTCATTCGATTTTTTTAAACATAGCCATTCTGTGATGGTACACATCGTGATGAACATTTAAAAATTAAATTAAAACCATTACGTTGGGATTGTCAAGAGACCAAAGATTATTGGTTTTGTAATTGTAAACAAACACGACATCCACCATTTTGTGATGGCCGACATCGTGATAAATCGATACAAGAAGGTCATTCAACCATTCGAGATCATCATTCACCGTCGATGATTGTTGAAAAAATTAAAAAGAAATAAATCGATTCAATGAAATTAATAAGAAAAAAAGAAATCAAACATTTTAATATCTAAAAAAAAAATACAAAAGGAAAGTGAAGTGAAAAAAAATCAAAATTCAAAACACAAAAAAAAAAAATTTGATTTAAATCATAAAATGATCATCATTTCTGTTTTTGTTTGTTCATTTTGTAGTATATTAAGTTCAATAATAATTGTAATAATTGAAATCAAATGATATTCTTCTATAATAATGATAATGATAATAATGTTTAAATCTAAACTAAATAATTTCCTACGAAAGGATTCATGAATATGAAACCGATGAATGCTTCATCATTTCATTATTGATGATTTATTTTTAAATGTAAAGTATTGCAGCCACAATCCGTAATAATTTGTGATCTTCATTCGACAATTGTTTATTTTTCAAATCAATCACATTCATTATTATCATTATCAATGTGTATTTGGTCATATTTGTTTCGATTCTTGGATTCATTGATTGATTGATAATCGATTTCTATCATCTTTGATTCAATGAGCATTTTTCTTTTTTTTCTTAAAGAAAATTAATTCATCTTTGTTGTATGTGGACCATTGTGGATTATGAATAGAAAAAAATATCTTGTCGTTTTCAATATTTTTTCAACAATGATCATGATTGAATGGATGATATTTAGATGTGTATGGAAATATATGAAATGTTTAGATTGAAATTTAAGGGAGGAATCAATTATGATAATGAAAATGATGATAATAATAAAGATGAAATGATTGATCCATTTGATATTAATTTCGAGCATACATGAATACAATGTACGCCTGGTATCATAGGATTGAAGAATTCAATTTTCTGACATCCAAAGTCATTGGTGTTCACATTTCTTCATTGAATAACTTTGTTAATAAAATCGCAAAAACGTTTGGCATATTGTTCAGGATGTACAGTCGATATTTCAGCTGTTGTACCATGTTTAACTGTTTTGGCTGCTAATGCTGTGCGTTTACGTATGCCGAATTGTGTTAATATATCGACAATACCGATGAAATATATTTCACGTTTTGGTGATTCTATTTTGACCGATAAATAAATAAAAAATGTGATTAATAAGTAAATGGGCAAAACATTTGAATGCAAACCTTTGGTCGAAACAACAGCATAAATGTCTCTGTGAGGATCGATTGCATTTTCACTCGCGTATAGTAATACATTATCAGAATCGGCCGATAATTTTGGTTGTGATTGTGATTCAGGTGAATCTGGCGGCGATAACATTGATGGTTGTTGTTGTTGTTGTGATTGTTGATGACAACAATTATCACCACTAGTATCAGCTTCTTCATCTTCAGCACTAAATTGTGAATTCAATAATTCTTGATGACGTTGTTCACGTTCTTGTTCAGCACGTTCACAATCATGTATGGCAACACATAATGAATAATCCATTATATTTTTTTTCATCAAAAATGTTGTATCGGCTTCGAGCATTTCCATAAATTTTCTTTTCCATTCTTCACCGGCATATATATGAACACCATCACGAGTGAAATCATTATCTTTATAAATGGGTATCTCTAATGTTTTATCTTTTTCACTTGCTTCACGATCAACAGTCGATCCTTTGAGATCATAAATACGATGTACATTAATATATTGTGATGAACAAATATTTCTCATTACACAAATATATGTTTCATTTCCATCCACTGTCAAACGATACATTCCAAGATATTGTGGTAATAATGTTTTACCATGTCTTTCGACAATATAAGGATGATATTCTTCTAATAAATGATGCATCGATTCAACTTCTTCGCTTGTCAAAATTTTTAGCAAAAATAGACGATCATATGATTCATAAAATTTTGTACTTGCTTTACCCGATACAATATGTTCACGTGGTTGATGTTTTGTCAATGAATTCATATAATCAACATCATCAATATGAAAACGTTCACGTAAATTTTGAAATACTAATGGACAATATTCTTTCACTTTGAAATGTGATGGCATATTTTCTTTATTGAAACAATAATTATCAATTTTTACTTTTGTATGTGCCTTAAAATCATCTGGCATTAACATTACAGGAGTATTTACATGTGTTAATTCATTTATTGTATGATTAATGCCCCACATAAATACTGAAAATAATGGTTCTGAAGCACGAAATAATTTTGATTTTTGATGTTTCGGTTTGAAACGTTTTGTTTTCACTTTCATTGGTTTCGAATGATTTGATGACATTTTCATCGATTTATTTATTGTTCGGATTCACTTATTTTAAATGATAATAAGGTATTAGACTAGAATCAAATATTGAAAAATGCATAAACGTTGCCAAGAGTTTCAAAGAAAATAAATTTTCCGCAGTGATCAGGTGATGCTTTGATTTTGAATCAAGTCGAATTGGCTGTCAAAATCAGAAATTGCGAAAAAAAAATTAAGAAATTAATTCAAAAAAATATCAAAAATATTTGAAATAACAGAAAATAAGTGAAATTTGTTGAAACAACAAATATCAAAAACAAACACAAACAATTTAATTGCTCAACACCATCATCATCATTGATGGATTCATTCAGTGATTTTCACTTTAATTTTATTATTTATTTTGATTTTTTTAAGGGTTTTTTTTCGCATTAAACACAGTAATATTAATATCATATATAACAACTAATACACTGAAAATGAATGAAAATTATTATATAAAATGAAAAAAAAAAAAAATCAAACACTTGAAACATATGTAAAACAAATATATATCAAAACAAAAATAAACACAAACACATAGAGAGATATATAATAGAGATAAATGGTGATAAATCTCGACTATATAACATCTAATTTATAATATGGAAATATATCTTTGATAAACACACACACACACACTAGAGATTATATATGTGTGTCAGAAAATTGTAAATTTATCTATCTGATTGATATTAATGGAAATGATTTGAAATATATATTGATGATTCAATTATAATAAGGAATAATAATGAAATAATAATATTGGAAACTCTAAAATTGAATCAGATGATTTGATTGAATTCCTATTGGGAGTTGAATTGAATTGATTGAACTAGAAAAAAGCAATCATAAATCATATGCAAATTACAATCTCGATCAAATGCACTAAATTGAATTATAATCAGATATAGCAGATTGATGGTCAATTATTATTATTCAAAATTAATGTTCAAATGAATGAACACTCAATAATATTGCTTGGTCGTTTGTTTTTGTTGATATTTTGATAAATAATCAATAATTATTGAACAGTTTTTCCTTTGGCCGCCAAAATATTAAAATAATATTTGTTTTCTCAATAAAATCAGGAAAAAATGTCAGTAGGCAGCAAATCGTAATAATGTTAATAATAACACTGATTGTAATATGTCAATTGAATTTGAATATGACAAAACAAACACACATATATTTCGACAAAAAGGAAATAATGTGACAATGTTTTGATCAGTGTATTTGTATGTTTTCAATTTGAATTTCAAACTGAAAAAATTATTGAAAAATCAATGATTTTTGTACTTGAGAAAACAATGAATGAATTCAAATGAATGATTTTTCATTGCAAATAAATGGCACTAACCTTTTTACGTGTGCAAAATTAATGAATTTCGAATGCTCGAAATGATTTTCGATTGATTAAATCCGTATGTTCAGCTACTATTTAATTGATTTTTTAATATTTAGATAACAGATGTTCAAGTAATTAATGTTTCGACATGTTTAAATCCATGTAAGACATTGTTGATGACATGAAAAAATAGATTGATCAAAAAAAAAAAATCTTGAATCGAGCAAATGAAGCTACCGATCGGCGACTATTGCGACACTGCCGTGCTTTTTGAGTTGAAATAGTCATTGTTTTTGTTTTTTGAAATTTTCAAATTTTCAAAATAGATTTTTTAATTCAAAATTAAAATGTCAAATGAATTTTTGCTTAAAGTTATTCGCTTTGATTATTATTATTAATTTTTCATTGATTTTAATTTATTTATTTACCACTGAGCTTGATTCTGATCGTACACAAAGACCATTGATCAATGATTATCCTTTGGGCCAAAATAATGCAAATTCTGAAAAATTTTTGATTGAAATATGGAGTAAATCTGCTATTGGTGAATATTTTTGGGAATCAATCATTGGTGGCCGAATTGAATCGAAACTATTGCCGAATCAAGCCATTGATTATGATCTTTATTCAGAAGGTACAAAAATCGTAGGACAATTTCAGCTATTATTTCGTACTGGTCCATCATTGAAGCCACAAAGTTTTAATTCATTTGAACCGAAAAATTTGATTTTGATTCTAAATTGGCGTGATAAAAATAAAATAAATTATTCATTGAGATGGATTGAAACAGTTTTCAAAAATAATTCAACGAAAAACATTGGAATCATTGCATTGGGAAATGAATATTGTAATAATCAATGGTTTACGAATCAAATGAACCAAATGAAAAATTTACGCTTCGTATTTCTTGTATATGATTCTAAATTGATTGACAATCAATTCATATATCAATGGCCATTAGGTGTTGCAACTTATCGTCAATTCCCATCGACTTCAACAAATTTCAATGAAATACCAGTCGATTTACAAACAAAACGTCAATATGTTTGTAATTTTCAGGCGACAATCTATCCAAATTCAACACGTGAATCAGTTTATAATTTACTGATTGAAAATGATTATAATTGTTTGATAAAAGTGCGTAGAAAATGGCAGCCAAACGAAAATAAAGAATCGATGAACAGTTATGTCGATGGATTATCCACATCCGATTTGACAATATGTCCATCTGGCTTAAACATAGAATGTTATCGTATATTGGAAGCTGTTGAATATGGTTCAATACCGATTATTGAAGATATATCAAATAATTATAGCCATAAGCATTTAAACTGTGATCAACACAAGTCATTACGATTATTTAAACATTATAATGCACCATTTATTTATGTACGAAATTGGACCAAAGAATTACCGGGAATTTTGAAAAAATTTCAACAATTAGATCAAAGAGAAATGATCCAAAAACGATTAGAACTAATCAAATGGTATTATCGTTTTCGTATACGTTTACGTAATCATTTTATTAATGTTCTAAGTGAAAAATTTGAAAATTTATAATAATAATAATAATAATATGATCAATCACCAGTATTTATGGATCAAAATAATTATGTAAATAAATTAATGAGGATAAATAAACAAACAACAATCGTATTATTTTCGTACAAATTGATTAAATCTATTTTCAAGTATTGTTAAACGTTTATCAATTTGTAATATTGAATCAGTCATTGTTTCTAGCTGTTGTAATATACATTTGAATACATTCACATTGACATTTGATGATGAGGATGATGATGATAATGTTGCAACATTTACATTTGATATTAGATCATTTTCATTGATATTTTTTAAATCTTTTGGTTTCGAATCTTGCGTAAATGTTTTATGATTTGAATCGAAATTCGTTATTGTACCGATATCGTCATCGTTTGAACTTTTTTCTTCAATAAAATTACATTGCCATAGTAGAATAGCACGATCTTGTCCCGCAGTAGCAAAGTGTTTACCATTTGGTGAAAATTGTGCACAATTCACTGATCCATTATGAGCTTTCAACGTAAACAATACTTTGCCTTCAATAACATCAATTATTTTCGATGTTTGATCCATCGACGATGTCAATAGATATTGTCCGTTTGGATGAAAATCACATGATGAAACAATATTATGATGTAATTGATAAAATTGTATTGTTTTTTCATAACGTAAATCCCAAATACGTAATAAATAATCAGAACCGACTGATGATAATATATATTCACATGTTGGATGCCATTTAATTCCTAGAAAATGTGTTGATTTACGTTTAGATTTTAGCTGTATTTCAGCTTCTTTCGTACGCATATCCCAAATACATATTTGACCATCATCACCACATGATGATAATAAATTCGTGTTTAAATTAGAATAACGTGAATGACGAATCCAATTCGTGTGTACACCACTTAATGTATGCATTAATTTATTTGCACATGTTGTTGACCATATTTTTATTGTTTGATCATCACTTGCAGTACAAAATTGATTCAAATTATTATTAATATCAACACAATTAATCGATGATTTATGGCAACGATATTGTACGGATTCATTGATTGAATCTCTTTTTAATTGATCAATCAAAGTTAATTGATCTAAACGCCATAATCTTGCTGTACCATCTTTCGAAACGGATACAATAAAATTATCATTCATCGATACAGATGTAACCGAATCTTTATGGCCAATAAATCGATAACAATTTGTTGTCGTTGTACGATTTAATTGTTCATTACTACCATTACTACTATTATTTGATGAATGATGATCATCATATTTATCTAATAAATCATAATCTAATGAATAAAGCATTAATGTACTATCATCAGATGCTGAACAAATATAATTTGAATCAGGTGAAAATGTTATCCAGTTGATTGAAAAACGATGATTTTGATAACATTTTAGAAATATTGGATCATTAATATTGTCATTGTCCATTTTTTTTGAGTGAGGTGATTGGCTTCAATTATAAATTTGATAAATTTCAATCAAACATAAAATATTTTGAATTTTTCATCAAAATTTATCAAAAATACGATTTAATCTGACTCATTCATTAGTAATGGTCAAATTGGTGATTGTATCTGGTGGTTGCTAAGCAACATTTGAACAAATGAATCGGATTTGAATGAACATGAATATAAATATTCAAATTGAAAATTTTTTGTTCAAAAATTTTCAAAATAAATCAGAAAAGCTTTATTCATAGATTTTGTGTAAAAAAAATTTATTTATTTATTTTTGTCATTGACCTGATAAAAAACAAATAAATAAATAAATAAAACAGATTAAATTGAAATTAATTGATGCCAAATTGCCCATATTGAATCCAGTCGAAATTCAATCAATTAAAAAATCATGTCGACCGATCCAAAAGGTCACCATCCGACGGCGTTAGATCGATGGCTATTGGTTCGATACAAAAAATATCCATCCGCTGATCAAATTCCAAAAACAGTTAGGTTTGTATCTTTGAATCAATTTTGGTTGAATTTAATTCAATTCATCGCATTCAATTCAATTCAAACAGCTCAACAATGATGAGACGTGTACATGATAAAGCAAGAATACATACAGCATTAATTATGATGGTATTATCCGGTATCGGTATGTTTACCAATGCAATGATTGGTAAATATCAAGCAAAACAAGGTTATTCAATGGAAAAAGCATCACGTGAATATCAATTACAATATAATAAACGTAAAGAAGAAGAATTGGCTAGATTAAATAAGAAATGATTGAATCATGGTTATTATTGTTGTTTTTTCATTGCTGGCTCAATGGCATCAATTACCACTGTCAAATGTATTTTATGTTTTCAAAATTATTGATTCAAATTATTGAAAATGTTCAAATGTTTTAACTAATAATAATAGAATCTTTATTTTTTCCATTCATTGTTGTTACTTGATCATCTATGATTGGTAAAAAAAGAAGATAATTTCAAATTTGAAATCATTAATGATAATTCGTTTTTTTTCTGATAAATGGTTGAATGTAAATAAGAATCAGCTGAATGATTTCAACAATCTATGATTATATCGATGAGATATTGTTGGGTGGACGGTAATATGTTCGACATCTCTCGTGAAATATCTGAGTAGTTTGGAGGTAAATGGTTGGATTAGAATTTATTGATTTTCAAAGGGTTATCATTTACCTTTAATGAACGATCACGTACAACCTCTTCAACATGAAGCTCATTTTGCATTAATCGTAATTGATTCTGTTGTTTACGTAGCTGTTTTTGTACTTGCATATCGGCTTCATTTTCATCACGTTTTTGTTTCAATTGATGTACTGATTCGGATATATTTATGATACACTTCTTAATTGCACTTTCACGATTATTATGTGATTCAATCAGCTTGAATATGGAGGGTTGAAAAATTGATTTGTTTGATTGAAAAATTCAAGCATTAATTCAAATTCATACCTTTTTATATAAATGTTCACATTGTTCAGCCGGATCGATACCTTTCACAGCGAATGATTGTGTCGGTATTGTTGTGTTCAATGCATGTACAATATTATCATCTAATTTACGTAAATTTTTAAGTACATCCTAAATGAGTTAAATCAAACATTAGAGACAATCAAATCGATGAATCAACCAGTGGCAAAAAAAAACATACTTCAAATGCAAGGAAATCGTGGCACATGGCTTCCATTGTGAATTATCGATAAAATTTCAAAATTCAAATCAAATATGGTTAGCTTTGTTGGTGGTTAGGCCCTGGGTTTCAGTTTATTGAATCACGTTTTTTTAAAAAATCGAGAAAAAACAGCCGATTTTTGAAAATAATGAACAGAGAAAGAACGAATTCACAAATGACGGTTTCAAATAAAATCAAGAATTTTTAATTTTGAAATATTTTTGCAAAAAAAAAAAAAAATAAAATAAAATAAAATAAAATGCAAAAAACAATCATTAAGTTATTATGATTTAAATCTAAATTATCAATTTTTCGAAATATGGTGCAATCCTGAATCATATTTGTTTTTAAGAATTGGAGAAAAATTTTCATTTGTTCAATGATTGTTGTTCAAATTGTTTGGACAAATTCGATGTTACCGAAATGCTCGATATCAATTGACTAGATATAAGAATATTGTTTCTGGTGTTTAAGAATAAGAAAGTAAAATTAATGGATAGATCATAACCTTTGAGGTAAAATATCTTACTCGACTAAAAAGTCTTCAACATCATTCTCATCGAAATCGGTGCCAAATTCATCGCCAAGACTTACGAAATTGCCGATTAATTCACCGTTTTTGTACACTAACAATGCTGGTACACCGTATTTGGTCTGATTTTTCGTAGATGGAATGAAAATTCAAATTAGATTATGATAATTTTGTCCAAGAATATATTTAAACTTACAAATTCACGACTCATACCAACATTGATACCATCTAATGAACAGAACAATACATTTGTATATTTTTTGGCTAATTTATCCAAACAATTGTTCATAGTGTTGCATTCAATAATTTTATGATTATAAATATGTGTAATAATTAATACTGTACGTAATTTTACATCATCAATATATTTTAAAAACATTTCACCATTAGTCAAATGTTTTAATTGGCCAAATTTATTCATTGTAAGCGAACGTTGTTGATTATGTAATTCTAACATTTCTTTCATACGTTTTGCAATATATTCATTGATGAATGGATCATTTTCATCATCTTCAAGCTCATCTAATTGATCTGGTGGCAATGTTTTAGCTGGTACTGATTGTGATGATGGCATCGATGTAACAGTTAAAACCGATTTCTTTATCTTTTCCATACGTTTTCGTTCACGATTTGCACGTTTTTCATTTTCAAATTTTTTATATCGTTGAAAATCTTCGATTACACCTTTTGGTCCAGTCTTGAGACGGATGAAATCAAATTAATTTTGATATGAAAATTTAAAAAAAAACAAATCAAAACTTACATTACAACTAGTTCCTTCCCATTTTATTTTACTTTGAACACTAATACTGGAATCATTTTGTACATGGCTATTATTATTATTATTATATTCATCATCATCATTATCATCACCATCATCATCACTACTGCTACTACAATAGTAATGATTTTTTTCACCTAATAATTTATCATCTAAATTCGACATTTTTTTCCCACAAAAAATTTCAATAAACTTGCTGAATTTAATTTAAATAAATATAAGAAATAGGAACAAATTCAGGACAAATCGGCTTGAAATTCCGTGTCGAAAATCTTCGGAATGCTTTAAAAATTGATTCAGATCACGAGATTCACAAATTTTCAATAAAATCACCGCCTCAGGATATGAAAAGTAAACAAAAACCCGAACAATTCCCGAGTCAAAATTAATTTAATTTGGTTTCTGCGCAAATCAAAACAAATAGCAGCAGATGATTGCAACAAAAAACAACAACAGCGCCATCTGTGATCTGCCAAGGGAAACTGAAAACTTTTCGAACTTTTTTTTTCGGTTCTTTTGTTCTTGATTTTTTTTTTTGATTCGATTATTTGATTTCAAATCAAAATTAATTTTGATTTTTGATTAAATTCTGATTAAATTTAATCAAAAAACAGATAAATCAAATCAAATCAAAATATTTTCACATTTTTCATATGTGATATCGAATGATAATCGTCTGACGTTTGCTTTTTTTTTTTGCTTTGATTTTTATTGTTTTTAACCAGTCTCTCTTGATGTATGTGATTCATATATTTGGCTAATGAATTTCGATTTTCATTTTTGTTTTCCCGGTCACATAAAATTCACCTGAGAACCTACAGATTATTATATTAATGATCATAATTTTTTTGTTTGATTTCAATCGAAAAAAAATTTCGATAAATTCAACGAACCGATAACACAACGATATTGGCAATGAATAACAAATGAATAGCAAACAACAAATATCAATTCAAATACTTGAATAATATGAACTAATGAAAAATGAATAAAAAATAAATAATCGGTTGAATGACACATGTGAAT
Organism: Psoroptes ovis; assembly: GCA_002943765.1. NCBI lineage: Eukaryota > Metazoa > Arthropoda > Arachnida > Sarcoptiformes > Psoroptidae > Psoroptes > Psoroptes ovis. The sequence continues at coordinate 135,056 of PQWQ01000019.1, read as the reverse complement.
CATTTATTCATTTATTGTTATCATTATCATTTCTATTATAAACGATATTCTGTAATGCTTCAATGACGACAATAGTTCAAATATTATTATTGCAAGGATTTTGCAAATGAAGAAACAAACAAACAAAAAAATTTACATTTGTTTGCTCAAAAACGGTAGTCAATCGTAAATGGATTTATTTGAAGATAAAGAAAAGAAAATAGATAAATTAATTGGAAATTTAAGAAATAAGCCTAAAGATACAAATGTATCAAAAATAATACTGATCGTATTATCGATTATTATGTACATTTTTTTGTTTCCCCAAAACAAAATGTGATCAATTAATATTAAGATTTGTATTGACAGCTACTGGTATTATTTGTTCAAATAATCGCTGATAAAATCAATAATGATTGATTAATGATATAAACCTGACTGACTAATGACTTCCTTTTCCTATCAATCGAAATGAATAATGGCAAAATAAAAAACCAATAAAAACCAATGACCATTGAGAATTTAAAATGAAGAATAATTGAATGAATGAATGGAATGAATGAATGAATGACCTCCATATTTTCATTGTTATTATAATTTTTCTGATCGGGTTGTGATTATTATTATTATGATCAACAACAAGTTATAATGATAATAATGGTCGCTATTATATTCAATCAAATACTACAACAAGCAAACAAACGAAAATTCATCGACGACACATTACCATCCAAATGTTCAAGATTCAAAGGTCATCATTCGTTCATGATCATCATGATGATGACAGGTATCAACGACATTTTATGTGTATTATACATTTTTCATCAATATTATTTGTACTGATACTAAAGCAAAAAAAAAAGAACAATAATATCAAATCAAAATGGAAAATACATGTAAGTAATGTGTGTGTATGCATGTGTATGCACATTGTGCATGTTTTATATGTCTCCCCACATTCAATTCTGGTTTATTTTGACTTTTTGTTCATATTATGTTGGTAATGAAATTTTTTTTTTATGTCCAACAAAATCACAGGTAAATATGTGCTTTGATACATGAGATCATTTCGGTCATTTCACATGCGTGTAATAGAATTTTAATATTCTTTCAATTGTTGTGTTTTGACATTTCAGCAATGAAGCCAACCCAAATAAAAATAGCCAGCCAAATGTACCATAATTGAATTGAATTGAATTCATCAGGTGTTTTTTTATTCACCTTTCTCGTGTATAATCATTTTTGAAATTTTTGAATGAATTGGTCAGCAGCGATGACGACAACAGCAACAATATTGAATCAGTCAGAATCAACACCACACAACCACACAGCAGCATACCGAATTATACCGTTAATAATACAGCCACCACCACCACGATCACCGAACGTCACCATTCCTTACCATCTTAATTTGCTACTACCTTCATAGGGTATTTTTCAGTCTATCATTTTGAATTAATTTTCTTCCAAATCCCCACGCATACAGGTAATAATAATAATTATTATTTTCCATAAAGATAACAATCGTTATGGATGATATGGCTATGTTTAAACAATATTTGTTTGCGCACTGGTAGTGGCAAAAACTGGCGTAACAATATATAATTATATAAAACAACAACAACAGCAACAACGAAAATTATAATTGAATTGAATCAAAATCACTGTAAACGGCCAATGATAATCATCATAATCATAATAATATACAGCAAACAACAACAAGTTGCCAGGTAAGTTTAAAATAAAAAATTATTGACAGTAGTAGTAGCATACAAAACACAATGATATTAATCTGAAAAAATCAAATTGACAAAAAGGTAAAATCCGCTACCTATAATTCATGTTAATTTATTGGTTCATTCATTATTATTATTATCATTAATATTAATGCTATTACATTATCATCATATATGAAATCAAACATATCAATGAACAAAACGAAAAAAAAATAAATGAATTGAAAATCAAAAGAATTAAGAGCAACAGAAATCAAAATCATTATTAGTGTATTATTACTGTTTTAAGAAGAAAAAAAAATATTCAGAAATGTTTTTCATCCATTACTTTCTATAGTGGAATATCACACAGCCAGCATCCAAATTCATCATCAATGTACTTTAGTAATGTTGTCATTCATTACATGTCCATGTTTGTGTATATTGAATTTCTATACATTTAAAAAAAAAATACACACAGATTTTTGATTTGAAAAATTAATTTTAAATTTTAATTCTATTACATTATATTATAGGTGAGGATGTTATTATTATTATTCATATTTTTATAGCAAAAAAAACAAAAACAAAACAAACCAACAGCAACAATTATGAAAAATACATCTATGAATTCAAATTTTATAATATGAATAATTGAATGAAATGAATGAATGAAAATACAAACGAAATAAATTCAACACAGATAAATATGCAACAACAACAACAACCAATCAACCAATACCATCCAAAACTGACTGACTAACCAGTATAACTTGAATTACAACTAAAAATAAATATTTAAAAAAAATAAATACATGAACGAACGAATTGAACATAGAAGAAAAAATAATACCTGTAAAATTGCCACTTGTTGTTGTTCGTATTACAATTTACAATTATTATTATTATTTTGACGCATTTTTTTTCTTAAATTTTTTTTTCTTTCTTTTCCAATTTGAAATTAGGTGAAATATACAACAAGCCATTTTTTTCTTCCACTTCTTGGCTGCCTGGAAAAATTCTTTTCGAGCGAAAATAATAAATAAGTAAAAAAAAAACACGAATTGAAACAGGAACGGCCGTTTTGAACGCCGTTAAAAAAGTCGACCATCAACAACAACTACGATACGAACGACTACGATCGAAAAATATTTTTTTTAAAAAAATCAATTGGAAACAAAATTTACGAATATATAAACAACAATATATACGAACAACAACAACAACAACAACAGGTTGGCTCACGAAAAATACGACAACTTGTTTGCAGCCATCAGCATCCCTCCTCTTTGAACAATCGAATCGAATATCATCAACATCATCGGGTTGTTGTCATTCCAGTCAATTTTTTTTTTTTTTTGTATATGTGTGTCCGTCTTCATCATCATCGGCAACAATAACAACAACAACAACAACATGATTGAGCAAAGTTTTTCATGAAAATTAGTGGTAAATAACGAAAAAAAAAATTAAAAATAAACAAAACAACAATAATAATAACGAAAAATATTTTAAGAAAAAAAATATTTGAACTGTTGTTGTTGTTGTTGTTGTTCTTAATTTTCATCTATCCATCCATTCAACCAACTATCATCATCAATTCATTCATTCATTCATCCAACTCACAAATTATTATTCACCATCCATCCATCCATCTCCTGTGTATTTGTGTGATTTGTTTTTTTTTACATTTTGCATACGGAAGCAGAGTGTATTCGTGTTCGTATTTTTATTTTAATTTTTTTTTATTTCGTCTTGAAACAAGAAAAACTTGGACTGAAACACACACACACACACATGTAATAAGTGTAACAAAACAGTTATTAAGAACAACATCAACAACAATAATAATCGACAAACATCCACCATCATCAACAACAACCATCTTTGTGATTGTTACCCGAGGTTTTATTTTGATTTTTTCTAAAGTTTTACCTTATTCAACCATCATTCAACGGTTATAATACTTGAAAAAAATATCAACAAAATATTCTCTTTTTTTGTGAAAAGATTATTTCTCTTTTGAAGAAATCATATAAGAAATAGAAGAACACGAAGACTAAAAGAAAAAGATTTGATCACCAATTTCATTCATTCATTCATCTCACATCTCATTTCATTGAATTTTTTTTTCATTTGAAAAAATCCATTCAATCCGTTCATTCATCGTTTCAAAACACATTTATCCATTCATTCATTCATTCAGTCAAATCCATCTAATAGTCAACGCGTTTGACCTCTCAAAAAACGAAAAAAAAAAATCATTTTCATGATTCATAATTCAATTCAAACAGGTGAAAAAAAAGAAAAGAAAAAGATTTTGATTCTTTCAAAATGAAAAAATATTTTTCAATCGTCATCAACAATAATCTATTACAACAACCACAACAACAATAATAATCCATGTTATTATTATTATTTTGTCCACATTTTTTTTTCTTCAAGCAAAGAGTGTTTATTTATTTATTCATTCATTCATCATCAACGGTTAGATTTTCATCGAAAAAAACTAAAATATGAGAAATAGATTGATGTAAAAAATATTATCATCTCTTTGAAATGAAATTTTTGAAAAAATAATCATTTTGAACAATTCAATATTCAACGTAAACATATATTCAACAATATTATCATCATCATCAACAACATCAACATCATCATTTTCTTTTATTGTCAATTGTTTTTCTTTCTTAAATCCTCATATATTTATTTATTTATTTTGTTCTGTTTTTTAAATTTTTTTTTGTTGATTTTAATTTTCTCTTTGAATAATAATAATTATTGTTGTTATAATTATTATTATTATTAATTCACTCTCAAAAAATTTCGAGAAAAAATAATAATTAATAATAATGATTATTAATTATTATCATCAAAGAATTCAAGAATACAAATCAAATATCAAGAATTTTATAAGAATTTCAATTGAAGAATAATGCTGAATCGATTCTTATGATTATTAATTGATTAATAATTGAAATACCTGTGTGTTGTCTGTGTCTGTGTGTGTTTGTTTAGTGCTGTTCAATTTTGTTTTTAATATCATTCAATTTTTATTTTTATTTTTATTTCGAATTAAATTAATTTAAATAATTGAAAATATTCCCTATGCCATATTCTACGACAATTTTCGAATCATCAGAATTGGATCAAATTACAACAACAACAAATAATACATCTTCTTCGTCATCATCATCATTATCATTAGCATCATCAACATCAACGACAATAATACCGCCATCATCGACTACATCATCGGCAACATTGATTAATGATAATAATAATATTAATAATAATGGTAACAATAGGGGTGGTGGTGGCGGTGGAGGAGGAAATTTGATTAGTGATGATTGTTTAATAATTAATAATTATAAATCATCACCTCCTCCATTAGTTCCATTCGATCTTCTATCATCTTGGCCATCATCAAATATTTTGGTACATCATAACAATACAAATACAAATAATAACAGTAATAATAATAATAATAATAATAACGATAGTGAAAATTTAGAATTAAAAATTCAAAAACATTCTTCATTAATCAATTATCAAGATCAACAACAATCATTGTCGATGAATGGTGTTATACATCATCATAATCAACAAACTAATAACAGCAATCAAATAACTGCCACCGAAGCAGCATCAACAACGACAACATCTTCATCAGCAGCTTCAACGTCGACGATAATTAGCGGTAACACTATTGATGGTACATCAACATCGCCTTCAATAGGTTCAACATCAACGACATCATCGATAAGTTTAAATAATAATAATGGTGATATAATGACAAATAATAACGATAACAATAACAATGATGATCATAATAATCACCAAAATGATATGGGCCATTATTTACAATTAGCACAAAAAATTCAATTATCGAATGTTGCTAGTACAACAGTGGTATCTTCCGATACAACAACATCGATGAATAATAATAATTGTGCATCATCATCAACATCATCGGCGACAACAACAACAACAACATCATCGACATCATCTCCACCATCAATAGCATCGACCACAGTTTTAAATTCAATAAATGATAGCAATGATTTAATGCAAACTACAACAACGAATTCACAACAGCAGCAGCAGCATCAAATACCCACTAATAACAATAATAATGATAATTTCGATACAAATCAAATACGATTCATCATAAATCAATCAGGTCAATTTCAAACATTATCCAATAATAACAATAATAATTCACCCGGTGTTATTGATTGTGGAAATTCAATAATTTATTCAACAAATAACAGTAATAATAGTAGTGGTAATAATAATATCAATGATAATATTAATAATGGTACATTAGTTACCATTCATAATAACAGTAATAACAATAACGAAACTTCCGTACCATTAACAAATACAGCTTTGTCTGTGTCCACGTCATCAACATCATCGAATACGGCAACATCAGCAATATCGACGAGTACGACGGTTGCAGATTCATCATCAGCAACAGCATTGACGAACGCAACATCATCAACGATATCTGATTCAACATTATCTATACCCGGTACAAATATTGGATCAAATAATAATCATAATCAACAACAACAACAACAACAGCCCCAAATGGTACAATCAGGACTAGTGCAACAAGTGATCTCGAATTCTCATAATCAACAACAACAACAACAGATTCATCATCAACAGCAACAGCAGCTACAACAACAGCAACAACATCCGACACATACATCACAACAAACAAATGATAATGGAAATAGTAATAATAATGTTGTTGTTGTACAATCATCAGCATCGACAACATCACCATCATCATCAACATCATCATCATCTCATCAATCAACACAACAAAATAATGGCAATAATCAACAACAGCAACAACAACAACAACCACAGACAACAGTTGAACAACAGATGCAAATTCGAGATTACCTAAGTGAAATAAGTGTTTTACAATCTGCTGCAACAAATCAACAACAACAACAACAATCTCAAATACAAATTGTAACGAATAATCTCAATAATAATAATAATGGTTTGATTCAACAACAACAACCACAAACAAATCAAACATTATTATCATTAGATCAATTAACTGCATTGAATTTGCAGCAGCAACAGCAACAACAACAGCAGCAGCAACAAGCAAATGCTGCAACATCAACAACATTATTGACAAATGCATCATTCATTCAAGATGGACAACATCAGCAATTGATGAAAAATGGTCCGATCATAATCGATCCATCACAATTAACAGCAGATTCTAATTTAAATTATGTTTACAGTACATTACAATTACAATTGGCTCCATCTGATAATAATCAAAATCAACAACAACAACAAAACAAAATAATTGATCAAAATCAAGCATCAAAATCATCACCAATATTTGCAATAACATCAAGCACTGCTGCTGAACTTTTACAGCATGCTGGTGCTGGTAATGTTGTCAGTGTTGTTGGTGGTGGTCAACCAACTAATAACAGTATTATGCAACAACAAAATGGTGCCCAGCAGCAACAACATTCCATTAACCAAAGTAATAATTTAAATAATGCGGCAAATCGTAGAGGACGTGGACGTCCAAAAAAATATTCAGATCCATTATCATTAGCTGTTGAGCAATGTTTAGAAAATAGTAACAGCCCCATTCAACAACAGCAACAACAACAGCAGCAGCAACAACAACAACAACAAACCCAACAAACTCAGCAGACTCAACAAATGCAACAAATTCAGCTTCAACCTCAAGTCCAACCACAACAACAACAACAACAACAGCCAACAGCTACAGCAGTTTTAGTAACTACGACAAATACTGGAAACGGTCAACAACAGCAACAATTAACACAATTCAGTAGTGGACAGCAATTAACGACGATAGCAAATAACACGAACACAAATCAATTATTACAAACAACAACATTATCTGCTGCTGCTGTTATACCTTCGACAACGACAACAACGACGACAATAACTCAGCAGCAGCAACAACAACAGCAACCAACAACAATGATGATGATGACTGCTGCAGCTGCTACAGCCAACACAAACATAACAAATATGACAACAACAACGACATCGACAACACTAACGCCGACCACAATAACATTATCATCAACTGTTCATCATTGTCGTTGGCAAGGTTGCACATTTTCATCATCTGATATACTTGAATTTCGTAATCATAATCGTACTCAACATCGTGATGAATCAACAATAATTCCATCAAGAAAAGGAAAATCATCATCATCAAAAGAACCATTGCATTGATATGTGAAGTGCCTGGTTGCGGTTATTCGCCTAAATATCGACGTTTATTGATTGATCATCAAAATGCTCATAAAGGTTTGCGAGCGCATAAATGCTGTTTTTGTGAATATAATTCATCATATTTTGGTGATATTCGTAAACACATGATCAAAAAACATCCAGAGTTAGCACAAGAAATTAAATTAAGTAAATTGAAACTCAAACAAAACGGCGGTATGGATCCTAAAAAAGCGCAGAAAAAACCTGCATCACAACCACGTGTTGATGAAATGGGAAACAAGATTGATAGCAAATCTAAGAAAGCAACACCAGGGAATGATAATGATCCAAATGCTGCTAAAGGACGCAAGCGTAATTATAATCGTAAGAATACGAAGAAAAATAAGAAAGATGACAATGTGACGAATACTATGGTACAAAATACGATTACAAATGCTGCACCTGCCACTCTGACACTACCAGGTGGATTAACATTAGCTGCTGCACCCAATGTTGCCACCGGTAATAATCCTGGTGCTGGTACTATTGTCGGTGCAAATCAACCCCAATATCAATTTATTCAAACGCCCACCGGATATCATCCATTGCAATTAAATAATGCCACACAAGCGGATATTTTACATACGATGGCTCCTAATTATGGTACAACCGCATCGGCAGCCACAAATACACATGGCCTCATGCCACAAACTGCAATAATTTATTTACAAACCAGTCCTTCATCGGGTAATCCTCAAACGATTCAAATCTCATCTAATGATATGAATGCAATTAATCAATTAATTGCAGCAGGTGGTGCAACATATGCTACTACTGCCGACTTAAATTCATTGACAAATGGTCAATTAACAGCATTATCAGCGGCCACCACCGGTCAACATCCTCAACAACAACAACCGACACAATTTGCAACTGCAACATCACCAGCTATACTTGCGGCTACATCGATTTCTGGTGCAGCGAATGCTGGTCAACAAACACAGCAGCATCATCATTTAGTGCAATCATCTACACAACAGCAGCAACAACAATTACGTAACGATATGACTGTCGCAACAAATGGTTTCGCTACCATTGGAGCTGATGGTACATTAACATTTTTGACTGATCCGACAGCTGCCGCAGTCGCTGCTGCTGTCCAACAACAACAACAGCAACAATCAAACCAGCAGCAACAGCAAGCTGGAACTTCAACATCTGGAGGTACTACAACGACCACATTACAGCAAGCCGCAATCACAGGCGCTACGCTGTTTAAATGTGATTATCCTTCATGTTATTTCCAAACTGATCAATATGAAAGTCTTTTGATCCACAAACATCGAGATCATTCAACGACAACAACGAATTCTGCCGTCCATTTGCAGCAGCAGCAGCAACAACAGCAACAGTTGCAATTACAACAACAACAACAGCAGCATCAACAGCAACAACAAATCACGATAATCGACGCTGCCACATTAGCTACTTTGACTGGTCAATCGAATAATCAAAATAATGGTATTGGCTTGCAACAGCAGCAGCAACTTATCCAACAACCATCCGGCGTTTATACATTGGCTAATGCACAACAATTATCGACTTCATCAGCATCATCATCGACATCAAATTCTCAACACCAGCAGCAACAACATTTTATATTGGACGCATATGGTGGTATGATAACAACAACCGCTGCCATAAATCAATCCCAAGCATTACATGTTGCAACAGCAGCCACCAATAATCCGAATGATGCACCAAATCTTGTAAATGGTAATACAGCTATATTAAATTTGAATCAAATCATATCATCATCAGGTGCATCAACCAATACGACAACAACAACAATGACCAATAATGCCAATAATGGATCGGCAGCTGATATGTTAGTGAAAGGACAAAAAAGTAGTCCAATTTTAATACAAAATCAAAATAATAATAATGGTACCGCTGGATCGGTCATAATTAATTCTACATCAAACGATCATCATCATCAACAACATCATCAAATAGTCAATGTTGGTGGACAACCACACATGATATTTACAGGTGATCCAAATGCATTATCATCATTTTTTACAACAGCAGCCACAACACAAGCAAATAATCAACAACAGCAGCAATCAACTGTACATCAAGTAGTTGCAACAATTAATCAAAACGGTATGGCTACATTACAACAAGCACAACAACAACAGCAGCAGCAACAACAACAAAATAATGGTAGTCCACAAAATGCAACATCCACAGTAATAACGATACCAAATTCATCATCACTTGTAACAACATCATCGATTGCCCAGCTAGCAGCATCATCACAATGAAAATTCTCGTATTTTATTAATTAATATTATTATTATTAATATTATCATCATCATCATCAACAAATAATATCAATGTAAATCTTAATCCATTATCATTTTATTATTATTTTTTTAAAAATTTATATTTATATTTTTCTAAGCATAAAATACCAAAATCATATTCATTGAAATAATATTTGCCCACCTTTCATTTTCATTTTTTTTTTTTAAATATTTCAATCCATTATTTTGCTCGAAACTACACAATAACAACAAATTTCAGAGGAATTTATTGCTTGCATTTCTAAAACATTATTATCATTATTAATTATTGTAATCAATCGATCAAATATTTTGTATAAACATCGTTAATTTGGCGCACTTGTACTGAAATAATAATTTTTAAAATTGAAAATGACCAAAAAATAAACATAAACAAATCTTATAAGAAAAAACAAATAATAAATATCAGAATACAGATTGGAATCATGAAAAATTATCAATCATCAAATATTTTTATATGAATCAAAATACACAAAGACATTTATTTATAATTTATTTTTATAAATTTTTAATTAATTATTATTATCATGATTATTATTTCATTTAAATTTTTTTTTAAAATCATTTTTTACATAAAATTAAATATTTTTCTTATAGAAAATTTTAATTTTTTCAACCATTTCATGACCATTCATTCATTGATTGATTGATTGGTTCTTTTTTCGGTTTTACCATAATTCTTGATTCATTCAATCATTTTTCATATTTTTTTTTCAAGTTTCTCAAAAATATTTTCTACTATATTCTATAAGACATTCTATTATCATCATCATAAATATAGTGGAGTGAGGCATTAAAGAGAATAATAAATTTTTATGTGTTTCCAAAAGACTTTTTAAAACTTAAAGTTTAAAAAGAACAATAGTCTATTGTCTTCTTATACTTCATTATTTTTCTTTGTATTGAATGCAGTTGTCTTTTTTGACAACTAACATTTGACTGTTGATGAATAATGATGCTGATGATGATGGCAGCAGTGGTGGCGGTGGTGGTGGCGATGGCGATGGTTATGATTGGTTGATTTGGTTATGATTTTAGTTCAAAAGCCACGTTAAGACCTTTTTGTATTTTTTTTTCGTTTTTTGCTAAGAGGTCAAAAATAATAATGATAAGTGAATAAACCGGTAGTGATGGTGATGGTGATCACTTTGAAAAAAAACCTGTTCAGTTGAATTTTTCTTTGGTGACTGTACAACAAAATTGAAAAATTTTCTTCCTTTTTTTTTTTTGACTGAAAATTTAGGTTAACCAAAGAAGAATGTTGAGCAATAAAATCATTGGATGATTGATTGAATAATAATAATAATTATGATCATATATTCAATCAAGATTTATGTTGATTTGCAAATAGAATCATATCCAATTTTACATCAAATTCATTTACTGGTATTTCATCGACAATTTGTTCATTAAATGCTAAGCCAATTGTTAATGGATATTTAATTATTGTTGATGATGAATTAATATTTTGTTCATCAATATTTTTCATTCTCAACGATCTACATTCATTTAGCCAACGATCATAATAACCTTTACCATGTCCTAAACGTCGACCATCCACTGTGAATGCAACACCAGGTACTAGAATTAAATCTAAACCATTAATCATTGGATCAAATGCACTCAATCTACTATTATCATCTAATGATGGTTGTTTTATTTGATATTTTGGTTCAACAGGTAATTGTTCATAATCATCGATATTTTTAACCATTAACATTTCCATTTTAGGACTATTCAATGAATATCTTGGTATAAAACAATATTTATTCAATTCAAAACATTTTTTCAATATCGGTATTGTATCAATTTCTTTACCAATCATTGGTAAATACAAACCAATACGTTTTGATTGTTTAAATTCATTCATATTGAATAATATTCGTTGAACAATTGTTGATTGTTTTTGAGCATCATTCGTTGAAAGATTTTTTAAATTTTCTGCCATTTTTTTACGTAATAATTTTTTCGATTGTTTTATCATTGTTGCCATAGTATTTTCCATAGTGTTTTCCATTTTTCAATTATTTAATTCAATTAATGAATGAAGAGAGAAAATTCTGTTGAAATGTTGGAAAAATAAATTGAAAAAAAAAACAATTAAAATCATCAGTTTCGTATGATTGAAAAGCTTTAAATTAGAAAAAAATGAAAAAATCAGTTCATCGATAAATTATTTAATTCATTCATTCATTTCTATGAGAAAGAATTGGGAAATTTTTTGAACAGCAACAACCATTTGATGATTTACTAGTAGTGGTGGTGCTGCATATACTCATAGTGTATTAGGTTGTCCGAAAAGTTCATTCCGCTTAATCGAATAGAGTTGCTCATGAAAATTGGCCAGAACTTTCCGGACAGTCTAATATATTCATTCATTATGATAAAAACTGAAAATTATGATTACCACTAATACTAATAATAATAATCATATTTTCTGATGACCTTGATTATGAAAAAAAAATTCAAATATTATCAACAACAGCAGCAGCAACAGTAATACATTCAAAATATGTGTGTGTAAATAAAAAGAAAATAATTATAATCATGAAATTAAAATTAAAAAAAAATCGTGAATCATTTCATGTATACATTTTGCCCAATTCATTCATACATTCATAATGTAAACATATTATGAATATTATTATTCAAAAGATTATTTCATATATATGTGTTTCATTTGCTTCATTATATATATATCAAAATATTAAAGTCAATTAAAATATATATTGAAACTTGTTTATCGAAAGGATTTAGGTCAAAGTTCAAAATTGTAGTAAAGTAATAATGATAAAAATATAACGGTAAATGAAGCAAATGTTAATCTAATGAAATGATGATTTTTACCAATTTTGTTAATATTTATGCATGGGTATATATACCTTGAATCATTTCATCATTTTTTGTACTGAATAATTTTGCAAATTTTCGATGATAAAATATGAATTGATTGAAATGAATTGATTGAAAAAATTGAGTTTTCAATTGATTGATTGAAAAAATGGATATTTTTTTTTCTGTTTCAATCAATTCAGATAAATGATTTTTTGATCAATCAAATGATTGAAAATAATCTTAAATAATAATGCCAATAATAGATATTTGAAACATTTAAAGTGAATCTATTGAATTGATAAAAAAAGTAAGACTAACTTTTTCCATCATTTAGTCTATCAGGTGGTTGTGATTATTATTATTTTCATATTTCTTCTTTTAATCCAAAGTCTAATTTTATCTGAAAAGAAAAATCCGAAATTCAATTGAGCCAACAACAACAACAACAATTACCGTTGTACACAACACATGGCCAAAAATAAAAACCCACTGACTTTAATTTTCTTGATATCTTCTTATTCACCGAAAAAAAGAACTAAAAATAGAGAATCTCATTGATAGAGAGAAAAATGAATGAAAAACTAAAATAAAAAACATCGAATTAAATGCTCAAAAAAAAAAAAAAAAAAATCATACACACTCATAAATTTTCAAATATTTATAATCCATGTCAAAGAGAATTGAATAATAATAATAATAATAATTTATTTATGCGATTTATCCTATTCGGATATTCTCGCTGAAAGTAAGTATAAAATAAAATTGGAATATTTACAAGTTTGTTAGTGTTGTTGTGTCGCCTGTGTGTGTGTTAGTGTATCGTGAATGTGTTTACATAGTTTTTTGAAACGTGTGTATGTGTTTTTGTTTTGTGTGAATTGGTTAAGTGATGTGATGTTGTGTAAATAGAGTTGTGTTTTTATGTTAGTGTAATGTGGGCAGTGTAACAGTAGGTGTGTAGGGTCTTGGGTGGTGTTCGTGCAGGTGCATGTGTTAGTGTTTGATCTGTTGATTCTATGAAGGTAGGATGTGAAGTGTCCGTGTCCGGTGAAAAATTGTGTTGTGTAGAAATTTGTTTTTATGTATTTGGGGATTCTGTATGTGGGAAAGAATGATTTGAAATTTTCGTTGCAATTTTGATATGTGTTGTGTAGGGATTCTTGTTTGATGTTTTGTATTTGTGTTTCTAGTGTTATGTCTTGTTCGAGATGTATATTTGGGTCTGTGTTCGTTCTGTGTTGGTGTTTAAGGTTTTTGATTTTGATGTTTGTGTGTAAGGGTTCGATTTGTGTGAGTATTGTTGTTGTTGCTTTGGATACTGTTTTGAAAGCCATTATCGTGTTTTTAAGTGTCTGGTGTTCTATGGAATCGAGTGTACTCCAGTGTTTTTTGTTTATGTGTTCTGACCATATTTCAGAGCCATAGGTCAAGATTGGTCTGATTAGACCTTTGTAGATGTTTTTACGTTTTTGTGTGTTTATTCCGTAGGTGTTTTTACAAAAGTGTATTATTGTATTTTTGAGTTTGTTGGCTTTCGTTGCAGTGTTGTGTATGTGTGTGGAAAAGTTTATTTTGTGTCAAAGAGAATTGAAAAAATTTGATTATTATTGTTGTTGTTGTTATTTTTGGCATATTATAAGATGTCCTGAAAAGATTTTCTTTAAGATATACTGCTGCATATATGCTTACAAACTATGTTTAAACAAAAATTATATTTAAAAAAAAACTAAGAGAAATTATAACCAGGTTTCAGATAATCGATTGGCCTCAAACCGATACTGGCAAAATATTTTTTGAAAAAAAATATTGCCATAGAGAAGCCATTTTTGATTAAAAGAAACCATGAACTTAATTTTTTTTTCTATGCTTTTTGATTTCAAATCTTACCTGATTATTTATTATTTAATTTTATTTCTCTTTTATTTGATTTGCTAGCTCTTATGTGTCTTTGATTATTATCATAATAATTTCATAAAGAATTCTAAAAAAAGATTTGAAGAAATTTTCATTTTTTCTTTTCTTCAAAGATTGATTCTCATTCGACATAGATTTTTTTTTCTTTTTGTTTCGTATGGATATTTTTGGAAGAGAAATAGAATGATAATAGCTTCAAAGAACCGGTCAAATTATTTGGCGTCTTCGAAACCTAAATTCTAAATGAAACAAGAAAAAAATGTTTTTTTTTTTTGAATTATTAAGAAATAAAATAGTCAATGAAATAAAAAATATGACCTCGATTCATATTGATGTTCATCATAATGAGAAAAATAATCATTACTTTTATGATACATAAACATTGAATTGTTTCATTTTTCTTCTCAATAATTTTTCTAAAGGATTTTTTTTTGACAATTCCGTACAATATTACCAAAATACTATTATGATGAGAAAAATTTATATCATTTCGGATCAAATAAATTCATTTTTCCCTTTATTTCCAAGTAATGAAAATGAACAATTAATAATTAAACTTTTTCCTCTTCTTTTTTGTTATTGTTCATTTAACGGTCAGCTTTCGAGCGATTAAATTATTTTTCAAGATTTTATTGTTTGAATTTTATGATCATTTCATGATAAAATTCATAAAATTTCATTGAAATTCAATAAAATCAGTTTTATTTGATTTTCTTAGGTCGAATTTTGCCGGGAAAATCATCGAATTTGGGCCACTAATCACAAATCGAATTTTTTTAGACGTTTGGAAAAAAACGGCTATTTACACCTTACAAGACCGACAATTGTCAAAATAGTGGAGAATAGAAGCATAAATATTACCCTAATATTCACATTTAATTTTTTCCAATTCATTCGCAATAAAAAATGTGAATTTTATTTTTTAAAATTAAGAAATCAATCTAATTCAAAATCGAAAAAATGCGAAAATCAGGGTAATTCGAATATACGTGTGTCTGTGAGCTGCTCGTTGAAATTTTCAATTGCAGCTGATTCATATTTAATCCTGAATTGATCAATCATTTAAAAGAAAAAACGAAAAATTCGCCACGAATTTTGACCAATTTTCGGCTCAATTTCCACCAATTCCACTTGACTGATGATAATCTTATCCCAAATTCTTGATTTATTGATTATTTTTGACATAAAAACAAATTTTTGATTTGTGAAAATAATTAACTGAAAACTCGAATGACAGAATTGATTGAAATTGATTACTTTTCTGTTCATAGTAAAATTGCATATTACATGAAACAGATTGAATTGGGCGTGAATCCATTTGTTTTCATTGATTGTTTATTCAAATTCAAATTGATTTGAGCAGTGAAACTTAGTTTTCATGCTGAAATTTGAGACTTATTTGAATGTAAATGAATCAAATTTCAATATTGAAAAATACTAGAAATATAAAAATAATAAAACAAAAACTTGAATGGTGCATTCATTAAATGAATGAACGAAAAAAAACAAAAGTGATATTATTACGAAAATATAGGTAAGAACACAAATAATGAATAAATCAAAAACAAATCATCAGGCCTAATTAATTAGTGGTTTTTCAATCTATTTTAGTTCAATTTCAATTTCACAATTGATTTTCAATTGAGCAGATAGTAAAATCAAAGTAAATTTTTGTGTGAAAACAAGACAAATCAATCGATTTGTTTTATTTTCATTGTTTATGGTGATAAGACAATGATATTTCTCATTGAAAACATTAACTCATACTCAATGTTATACTGACACATATAATAATCAATTTTTGATGTTTTTGTCTTTATTTCTATCTTGTTTAAAACAATAGATACTTGATATAATCTGATCAAAAAAAATGAATAATATTCCTGCAAATATTCGTCAAAAATCACCTTCAAATCAGCGACAACAATTGAATAGACTTTCACTGGGTTCATGGTTGAATCAGGTTTGAAAATTTGAATGATTTATGGTTTTATTTAGTTTGAAGAATTTGACTAAATTTCATTTTTTTTCACCATTCCATGTGAAAATAGAATGATGGATATGATTTCAAAATTGATAATCGTGTTAATCGTTCAAATTCATTCAAACAGAATGATGAAAATGTTGCGGGTCAAGTTACGAATAAAAATAAATCCAAACTGATTGAACCAGATTCAATATCTGAAATGAGTTTTCCAGCAATCACCAGGCGTTTATCAAGTCATTTAGCATCACGTTTTCGTCGAAAACAACGTGCTACCAGTGTAACAATAAATCCAGCTGATTTAATTGATGATACATTAACATTTGATGGTGTACTGTTTTATCTGTCAACATCGAACGGTTTAGCCGGTTCATTGACAGCCAATTCAAAGAAAATAATATTTACATCTGGACTAGTTGAATTGATGAAAATCAATAATCACAGCAATAGCAGTATTGGTAATAATAATAATAATAATATTGCAAATCAAAATCAAATTCGTAAAAATAATTTCCTCCTGAATGAACCGAAACCATCGAATCCATTTTATTCTGATTTCGATAGTCAACAAATGGAAACATATGAAATTAATCTGTCAAACATTGCCGATGTTTCATTGGAAACACCAACAAATTCAAATGAACGTAGTATCATTTATATTCATTGTACAAATTTTAAACATGTAAAAATTGGCCTCAAACAATTGTCTGCTGAATCATTATATAAATTAATAATTGAACATCAAAAAATGAATAATTCATCATCATCACAAGCACAATCATCATCAATGACTTCATCGATAATATCATCATCATCATCCCAAATGCATTCAATTAATATTCATAATAATAATAATAATGATCAAATAATTAATTCATCATCATCATCATTGATATCAAATTCATCAACAATGAATTATTGTCGTCCATTACTATGGGAATATTTACATGATAATTATCATTATCGTGTTCGATCTGATTGGGTTAAATATGAAAAATGGTATGTCAATAATTTCAAAATACAATTTTCACAATTCAACGAGCTGGATTGTCCATGTCCATCGTTGCCTGAAATTGTTATTGTACCACGTAAAGTAACTGATCAAGAATTAGAATCCATAGCGAATATCAGTGATGGACAACGTGTACCAATCATTACATATTTAAATCGTAAAAGTGGTAATATGTTAATACGTAGTACTACATATAATTCAAATCGTTTATCGTTGTATAAAATTTATTATGCAAAAATATTTGATGATAAACATAATTCAATATTGGAATTTAATGTTGCTGCAAATGTACCGTCGAACGATGATTTAGAACGTGCCCACACCAAATTACGTAAAGCTTGTTTCAAGACGATCAAATTGAATCAAAAAACACAAAATTATCAGCTACAAAAATTGAATAATAATGAACAACTGCAAAGTTATTATAATATCGATTATTGTAAACATTTTTGGACTAAATGTTCATCATGGTTATTGATTCTGTCAAAATTATTGCGAACATGTTATCGTCTGTCTGAAACGATTCGGAAAATTCAATCAGTTGGTTTAATTGAAAAATATGATTCGAATTGGAATTGTTTATTATCTAGTCTTATACAACTGTTTATTGATCCAGATAAACGTACGATTAAAGGTTTTCAACAATTATTATCCAAAGAATGGCTTTATTTGAGTGGCTATAAACGTATGAATCGTCGTTTTGATTATGAAGATATTAAATATCGTCCAATGAATTGTCCAAATCAAATTATTTTCTTATTATTCCTTGATTTAGTACATCAACTGCTATTACAAAATCAAAAATCATTTGAATTTTCAACATTTTTTCTAATATTATTGCTCGATTATCAAGTAAATTCTGATTTACCAACAAAAGAAAATTATATGGAAATTGAATTGAATCAAAAACATTGCCTTATAATGAATCCATTATATCAACCAACTAGTAAACCATTACAAATAAAAACAG
The DNA here is from genome assembly GCA_002943765.1 of Psoroptes ovis. NCBI lineage: Eukaryota > Metazoa > Arthropoda > Arachnida > Sarcoptiformes > Psoroptidae > Psoroptes > Psoroptes ovis. The sequence continues at coordinate 116,035 of PQWQ01000019.1, read as the reverse complement.
GTATTATACATGTAAAATTTTTTACAAAACTTTATTATCGTAGTCTTGGGACACAATTACAGCAGCGATTTACATCGGAAGAATTATTGTATATCAATGAATTATATTCGAAAGATTTATTGTAAAAAAAATGAAATTATTGTTTATTTTCTTAGATATTATTATAAATATTATTATTATTATTTTTATATGAAAATTTATATTTTTTTATTGAAATTTTTTCAATTTTATCAAGATTTTATTATATTTAATAAATAAATTTTATTTTATTCATAAATTATAACTTTGATTCACAAGTATGGAGGCTAAATTCACAGGTATAACGGGTTATCATAAATTTGAACAGAATAATCTTTTTAGATGATTTCGTTGGTGTTTTTATACGGATTTTCAAGCCACAATATTCGTGACTTCGTGCCAACATTCGAATTTACTTGTTTCATCGATGGACGTGATGTTTACCGATATCGATGGTCATTTGGTGATAATACGTGCTAATTATCAAATTAGACCAACACAGGTTTCCATCGATCCACGAAATCACGAATATATTTTAATATCACATATTTAACATTATATAAATAAGTGCATCAAACAAATGATTGAAAAACAATGAATAAATAAAATTGGTGATTCATAAATTTTTAAATCAAAACAATGATTAATTATATAACAATAAATAATGGAAAATTTATAGAATACATGTTATTATCATACTAAATATGATCATAAATCAGGTGCAATCCATTCAATGAATTTCATCGCTAATTCATAACCGAAAAAACAAGCTGCATTTGCTGGAAAAGCACGTAAAAATACGGCCATTCCGCCACGATAAAAACCGATGAAACCTTCTTGATGATAAATTTCTTTGAATACATCGTTGATACCGTTTGGATAATGATTAAGGGGTGATGTTTGTAAACGTGATTTTATTACATCGGCTGGTAATGCAAATATCCAGAATACAATACCAGACATACCACCAGCGAATAATGTACGCCATACACTTAAATTATTTCGATCATTTTTATCATGTAGATTTCTTTGTAATAATTCATATGTAACAAAATATGCACCACCAGCCGGTACATCACGCATCAATGTTGCAATAGTGCCACGATATAATGATCGAACACCACCATTACGATATAATTTAATTGCACAATCAACTGGTCCATTATAAACCATCATATTACTTGATTTTGATAAATTTAATTTACCAATATTTGATTGTTGTATTTGCAGCAGACATTTAATTCTTTCACCAGGTGTTGTAATGAAATTAGTGAATACTGATGATAACATACCGGCATTGAATATTTGAATCGGTGAATATACATATTCATTTTTGTTTGAATCAAAATCAATAGGTGTTTGTAATTTTTTACCTAAACTATAGCCAAAAAAACAAATTGAATATAATGGTGCTACACCGATCAATGGTGTTGCCATGCCTTTATAAAAACCACGTAAACCTTCATTATGGAAAATTTTACGTACACAATCGATGGTACCGTTATAATTATTGGGATTATTTACAGTAGTAGATGAATTTATCAGTTCAACATTAGTTATTTGCATTCGTACTTTGACAGTGTCTAATGGATGTCCAGCTGCAACCAAACAAATGCCACCGAAACCACCGGCGAAAAAATTTTTTATCGTTGATATTTGTTTTGCCGGTTTATTCGTTGAATTGGATTGTGTATGAGTGGAATCTTCCATGATGATTCAACGATGTGAAAATTCATTGATTGATCAGAAAATTGTGAAAATCAAAACAAATGAAATTCATGAATTTTTGATCAAATGACTATTTTAACAACAACGCGACTATTTCGACAAAAAGAAGCAAGTAATCAGATGATAAAACACGTGACTCAATTTTCATATGTTTGTTTTTTGAAATTTTAAAATTTTTAATTTTTGTTAATCAATGATTTCAATATTTTCCATGATAAAATGAACCAATCTTATGAATTTGAATTGTACGTATTCGGTGGCGATTGTGGCCTTCCATCTATTCATTTTGATAGTTTACTAACGATTGTTTATTGTTCATTGAATAATGTTAAAAATTTAAATCTCAAATATTCAAATGATATTATGAATTTGCCTAAATTACTATCCGTTAATCACGGTGAATGGATTGATGGTTGTGATAATATAATCCAATATTTTGAACAAAATTATGTTAATAAGAAAAAACAGCCACAGCAACAACAACAAGAGCAAAATAATGAACAAATAAATTTTCAAAGTTTCAAATGTCTGTTTGAAAATCGATTGAAACCAACATTACTATATCTGTATTGGTATGATGAAAATAATTATAATGAAAATACATCGAAATTATATTCAAAACAATTATCATTTCCAATGAATTTCTTGTTACCGCGTCAATTACGTAAAAAATCTGTCGAAGAATTAGAAAGATCATTACCAGTCAAAGTCTTAGAAGATGATAATCGTACAAAATTGATTGAAAAACTAATATTTTCAAATTGTATCGAGTGTTTGAATTCAATATCCAAACGTTTAGATTCTGATAATAAATATTTATTCGGTTCAAATGTAACAAAAATTGATGCATATCTTTATACATATTTATCATTGCTATCGCAACTGCCATGTAAAAAGAAATTAATTCATGCACATATTCAACAATCAATACAATTACAAAATTATATGAATCATATACAAGATCAAAATGAACTGCTGAAGAAATTATCAAAAGAAGCATCGACTAAGAATTCAAGTAGAAACAATGATGATGACTCGTATTCATCATTAAAATGGAGTGATTTAATATTTTCCGGTGCCGTAGCATCATTATTAATGATTTATTATGCATTTTCAATTGGATTGATTGGAAATAAACAAAACAATGACGATTATGATGACCAGCAACAAGAACAAGAGATTGAAATCGAGCATCAACAACAGCAAAAACAATCATCACAACAAGATGAATAATGATCACATTTTACTTGTAGAAATTAGAATTAGAGTAATAGTCTTTTGTTTAATTTTAATATATTTCATGAATAAAATTATATAAAAAAAATTATGATCAATTCAAACTTTTTTCTGGTTTTGTATTTTATATATTTGAATTTGAATAATTTGAAAATTTTCTCTTTAGTGATTATCGTTCTAATGGTGTTATTGTTTGTCCACGAAGAATTTTTGCCCAACCAATCAAACGCCAATGACGATCAACACGACGACTCAAGGCAATTTTTTCACCAATTTCAATACAAACAGGTGTATACAATGATATTTTAGCCATATCACCACGAATTGCTGTCACTTTACCACCAGTCGATAATGAACCAATGTTCAACATCAAAACTTCATTCTTGGCTAATTTCTGTACTTTGGCACCTTTTTTATCGCCTTCCGTTCGTACGCCTAATAATCGCCTTAGCAAAGTGCATGTAATTTCAATTTCAATATAAATATCTGGTAAAGTGCCAACAGCACCCAATACTTGACCGACCATACGATCACCACGTGTTAACATAGGATCGATTTTAGTACCGACACCGATCAAACCACCTGGTACAGCATATTGCAAATCATTTTGATCAGCATATAATGATAGAATTTTCGATCGAATAGGATAACATTGTATTTGTTGATTTTCACCTTTATCGATAATACCAGGACGTACTTCGATTTCCATGCCTACTGTGAGAACACCTTTGAGGATGGATCCACCAGCTACACCACCTTTAATATCTTCAACTTCACTACCAGGTTTATTAACATCAAATGATCTGATGATTATTAATCTTGGTGGTGAAACGAAATCACGTTCAGGTATCGGTATTCTTTTCGTTATGTATTCACAAAGAACATGAATATTATATTTGAGTTGTGCACTAATCGGTATGATTGGAGAATTCTCAGCAACAGTACCTTGAATAAATTTACGTATTTCTTCTTCTTGTGCTCTTGCTTGAGCTTCTTTAACTAAATCAATTTTATTCTGTAGTATGATTAAATGTTTCAAACGCATCATTTCAACAGCAGCTAAATGTTCAGATGTTTGTGGCTGTGGACATGATTCATTTGCTGCAATCAATACTAATGCAGCATCCATAACGGCGGCACCGTTCAACATAGTTGCCATAAGAATATCGTGACCAGGACAATCGACAAATGATACATGTCTCAATAAACGATATTTACCATTACAATCAGGCCGTTCACATTTGAATTCATCTTCTTTATTACTCGATGCTGATATATAACATTCGGGTCTTGGACAATTATCGCATTTGAATATTTTTGCATTAGCATAACCTAATTTAATGGTGATATTACGTTCTAGTTCATTTTTAAAACGTACAGTTTGTACACCAGATATTGCTTTGACAACTGTCGATTTACCATGTGCTACATGTCCGATTGTACCAATATTTATTGTTGCTTGTCTTGATATTACTTCAGGTGTTAATGGTGTTAATTTTGTTTTATCTAAATTTTCTAAACTTTGAATTTTCAAATGATTTGACATGTTTTGAGTATGGATTTACTTTGCAGTTCAAACAAATGATTCAAACAGATGTGATGCAATTCTTTTTAAATATTTCAAGAAAAAACAAATCAATTGATATCTGTATTTTCATTCTAACACGTGGACAAACACTGTGTATTTATGTATTTATTAAATAAACACAAATATGAGAAGCAAGACTGCTCAATTTATTTTTTGTTGTTGTGATAAATGAAACTACCGGCAATGAATACTTTCAATGTATAAACTCGATTCTCCGAGAAAAAATTGACAAATTGAAAAAATCGATTGCATCGAATTTTGTAGATTCGATTGTTTTACGATTACGCTTGATTGATTTTTCATGAATGAATTGAATAATGATAACATTATTATGTAATAATTGAGTATTTTATGGGCAATTAATTAATCAATAATCAATTAATCAATGATAATGAATCATTGAAAATCAATTTTCATGAATTTCTTATTTGGATTTTGATTTCTTTTTCCTTTATTTTTCCTCGGGATATTTCACTATCAAAAATATGAATGAAAATGATGAAAAACGTATACAAAACATATTGGAATTTTGGTTCGGTAAACCAACCGATGATGATTATCTTCAACCACGTTCATTTTGGTACGGACAAATGGATGGTGATGATGAATTAGTACGTGATGCATTGATGAATGATTATGAAGATGCAAAAAATGGTAAATTAGATCATTGGTCAGAAACATTTGATGGATCGCTAGCATTGATTTTGTTGTTTGATCAAATTCCACGTAATATATTTCGTAATAAACCACAATCATTCGAAACCGATGATTTAGCATTAGCGGTTGCAAAACAAGTCATAGAAAAAGGTTGGGATTCAGATCAACCAACAATCATACGTCGATACATATATTCACCATTTAATCATTCAGAACAATTATCCGATCAAGAACAATCGGTGAAATTATTTGAAAAATTAGGCGATGATGAACATTTGTATTGGGCAAAAAAATATCATGACATAATCAAGCTACATGGTAGATTTCCACATCGAGATCGTATACTTGGGCGTTGAATCAATCAATATTATGATGATGGCAATTCTTATGATTATTGATTTGGTGATTTTATCTTTAGTACAAAACACTGATGATTTTATTATTTACGAAATTTATTATTGATTATTATTATTTTTTTGGGACAAAAAAACAATTGCAATTCATTTATTATATTTAATATATATTATTAATTATTTCGTATTAATTTAGACACAAATAAATAAATTTTAAAAAAATTATTTCCGAAAAAAAACATGTCAATAAGATGCAATGTATTAATTGATTGATGTGAATGTGAATGAACTCCGGTGGAAAGTTGTTAATTATTAAAATTAAATATATCATTATTATTATCAAATATATTTTGTACTAAATTTAAATCACAAACATTACTGAATTCATGTTTCGTAATGTTAATCAAACATTTTTTCAATTCATACAGTTTATGCGGTTCTTCGACATATTGTGTATTTTTCAATATATTCGCTGTTAATTCCAAATAATATCTGATTCTCTGTTATTTTGATTTGAAGAGAAAAATTATTATCGAATTTAAATCAATTGATATCGAATCAATCCATACTTACATTATCACCAACTGGTAAATTATTCAATTGACTAATAATTATATCGATTATAATACGTACATCATTATAATAAAATAATGATGATACAATTTTATCGGCAAACATTTCTATCAAAAATTTTAATACAGAATTTTGTGGCTGATTCGAATGTGATTGTCCATTATTATTATCATTATTATTAACAGCATTAGTGGAGCTATTATTCGACGTTGATAGCGGCGATATCATCGCCAATAAATGTTGATTTTGATCCAGTTTATATTGATCAAAATTATTATACAATTGTAGAATAATATCTTCTTCCCAATTCAGGTATGATATTAAATTTTCAGTAAAATGACTAACATTTGTACGTTTTCGTAATGATTTAAATATAACATTGTCATTGTAATCAGTTTGATGTAAATTAAATGCTAATATTGGTGATATAATATTTTCGGATGGTATTTCAAAATTATCAATCGTTTCACCATTCACATCAAAACCTTCACAAAGATTGAATAGATGAGTGAAAAATTGTTCATTTATATGATCATAAATTTGGACCGGTGGTTTATGACCACTACTGAATATTAATGTAAACAATATCGATATTTTAATCCACCGGTCTTTATCTTGAACATGATTTTTCATTTCGATCGCTAATTCACTCGGTAAAACTGTTGTTAAATAAAATTCCGGTGATATATTACGATATAAACGTAATAAACTAAATGAGCGAATAGAAGATTGACTTGTGAAAGTGAAATTGATAAAATACAAGAACACTTACCATATGAATATATCAATCAATTTTAGTCGAATCGATCTACGAGTTTCCATTTGATAATATTGTATTAAATTCACTAAATTTTCAAAATTTTTTGATGAAATTTCCATTTCCAAATATTTTTGTTCAGTTGTTATCAATAAATTTAATAATTCATCTAAATATCCATTAATAATATCTTCATCTTGATAAATTGGCCAATTCAATTGTTGTTCATCATTTTTATATGACCATAAACGTTTAAATATACATTTCAATTTTGTAGTGTAAACATTTTCATTATTTAATTTTTCATTAATATATTGATTCATAATGTCTTGTATTTTACATAGATCATCTTTCCATTTTGGTAAATCGTAATCATTGAATGTTTTTATCACAGAATTTAGAATTAATATTGATCTTGATTCATTTAGATTCGTATCTAATTTTAAATTTTCTATTAAATTTATTATTAGCTGTTCATCAATTTTATTTTCTTTTGGGTCATTATCATCATTATCATTTTTAAAACAACAATTTGGACATTTTTTCAAACAAAACACCACTTGACCATTGCTTTCATCATCTTCTTTATTTTCTTCATGAATCACTGATAATTCATTACTTAAACATGATGATTTTAATATTGATGTCATTGATTTAGTTGCCGATGATTGTTGTAGCTGTTGCTGTTGTTGTTTCATAATTATTTCATTTATTTCACATCGCATTTGAGCCAATTTTCTGCAAGTCAAAGGCAAAAAGATTAAAATTAGTCAATCAATGTGAATGATCTTATTCCATTCATGAAAATTGTCAAAAAATTTACATTTGTGCATGTTTCAATTGTCGATCAGTCAAAATTTTATTTTGTTCATTATTTTTCTGATCAAGCTTTGATGCAATTGAATCGATTAGCTGAAGCAATTGTTTTATGCTTAAATTCTAAGATTAATGCAAATCATTAATGGAGATTAATTCAATCAAAACAATTTAAAATTTGAAATACCTCTTCATATACCACATATGAATTTGGTACATAACCAATTTGTCCATTTTCATTGATAACATAATACCAATCGGATGATTTATCTGGATCTTTAATCATAACGAAATGTTCATCTTGACGAAACAGCAAAATTTTTGGATCACGATTTTCTTGATATTCAAATATAGATTTTAGGACAAATATTTTTGATGTTGATGAATCCATTGTTTGTTGATTTATAATACAAAAATACAAAATTCGACACAATTAAATTGCTGACTAGAAAATGACTATTTGACAATTGCTAATTGATTTCAGATTGATTTCAAAACATTTTTGAATTTTATGTTATTTTGAAATTTAAACTCAAATTTAATGGCAAATGATGCTATGCTTACAATCCAGATAGACAACAATGAATAGAACAATAAATAAACCGTTATTGCAGCAGTAAAAGCAGTAGCAAATACATCAATAGATCAAATTACATTGCGTCTTTGCTATTTTGTTTTCGGGTATTTACCAAAGAACCTAAATATAATTAAGGCTTTTGGATAAAAAACGCCCAAAATTTTGAATGAAATCAGAGAAATCCAAGAAAAAAAATTGAAAAAAATTTCGAGTCGTCCTTTATGAATAGCACCAAACGGTTTGTTTTTGTTTTGATTTTTTTTGTCAGCTTTTTTTTGGAGCATTTTTTTGAAAATAATTAAATTTAATTGTAACTCTTCAAGAAAAATGGAGCCAGTCATTGACAAATCAACTAATGATGCAAATATAATCCAAATGATTGTATTGAATACAGAAGACATCAATGATAATATCGTGGTTAAAGATGATCCATCACCATCATTAGATACCGCTGAAAATAATGATGGTCTTGTTGATCATTCATTACAAATATCAAGACATTATATAACATTATTAGATGAATATCGTTTTCTGTTATCATGCATAATGAAAACTTGTAATTGTCATTCAAATTTTGATTATCAATTTTTCTTGCGAAAATTAGAACAACGTTATAATATTTTGAATCAATTGCTGTATGATGATAAATCAGTAACAAATTTATTGATTAATCAAAATAATGAATTAACACTGGAACAATTGATGGAAAAATCATCGAAAAAAATTCGCCAGCCAGATAATAATGTCGACAGTAAAGGTCAAAAATTCATTCATCGAGTTAAAATTTGTGAACGCTCGAAGCCATCACAACATCAATCACAGCCAAAAATGATGAAAAAAGAACACATATTATTTGATACGGATGATAATAATACAGTCGATGATGATAATCAAATAAATAATCAGGATGACGTGGATGATGCTGGCGACAATGGCTCCAATTTAGATGATATATTCGATCCACATAAATCTGGCATATCGTTAAAAGATTCACAAATAGCATACAAATGTAGCTATTCAATGTGTGAATATTTAAGTTTTAGTCAAGAAGCTTTAATACAACATTTAAGAGATCATCAAACAAATCCGGCAACAGTGACGACAATGAAAACGACTGAAATAGAATCAAAAAGAGAAGTTGTTTATGTTTGTGAACAATGTGGCAAAGAATTTGCCGGACAAAAATGGTTGGATAATCATGTGGAAAATGTTCATGCATCCGCTAAAATATATCATTGTAATTATCCTGATTGCAATTATAGCACCAAATTCCGATGTGTAATCGAAGATCATAAACGTCGTCATTCGAAAATCAAAGATTTCAAATGTACATGGCCTGGTTGTGATTCGGAATTCGTTACCAAGCGAGATATGGTTGCACATTTAAATTTTTCACATAAAGGTATTCGAAATTATCAATGTACATGGCCAAATTGTGATGCATCATTTAAAGATTCAAATCGTTTGAAACATCATTATTATACACATACAGGTGAACGTCCATACAAATGTGATGTATGTGATTCAAGTTTTAAACAATTACCACATTTACATAAACATAGACGTATTCATACGGCTAATAATTCGAATAACAATAATAATAATCGAACAATATCAACACGTTTATCATCAAGCAACTATGTTTGTCCAGAATCAAGTTGTCAACGTAAATTTCGTGATGCAGAAGATTTAGAAAATCATCAAAGAACATTTGAACATTATTTGCATGAAGTAAATCATATTTATCAATGTTTAATATCAAATTGTGATCAATTATTCGATTCACATACCGAGCTCGAACAACATATTAATGATAAACATTCATTTTTAATGAATGATGATAAAACTAAACATGATGATAATGATGATGATGATGAAAATAATGAAGATTCAATGATGTACGAAGAAAATGTATGAAATTTTTGGAATTTTAAAATTATTATTTTACATAAAAACAACAGAATTGAAACATTGAAACAGCGATGATAAAATAAGAATAAATATTGGAATTTAAATGAACAACAAAACAAGAATTTCGAATAAATAAATGGTTATTATCATCATTATTATCAATGATTATTCATTTGAACAGTGAATATTATGATTTCTACGATGAGTATCACAATTTAAAAATTTTGGCCACATGAAATCATTGTTATTATCATTTCTTTGAATCTGAATTATGCTGTTGTTGCTGCTGTTGTAATTGTTTCGATAATCGATCAATTTCCAATGCAAGTGTATTAAGATTTTCCTAAACATTTGAATAATAATCATGGTCAATCAATGAATCAATCAAGTATTTCCAATCAAACATACCTTTAACGTCATATTTTTCAGCAATGTATCCTCTAAAATTGCATGTAATTTATTGTTAATCTCCAACGATCGTTCCAATGTCATTGTATCATCGGTTAATGATGAATTATATAATGAAGACATTATTCCACCGCCACGTTTCGATATGTATGCCTGATTTATTTTTTTGATAAAATGAAAATTTTAACATTATTTTTGAATAAATAAAATTAATCATTCAATTATTAATAATACCTTATTCTTATCCATTGTTTCGGTGGCCAATGTACCAGTTTCTTCTTTTAGAATATAATATTGTAATAATTTCGATTTTTTCTTCATTTCTTCAGTTAATTGTTGATTGTGTTCATCGAGGAAATCAATTTTTTCATTTCTCTTGATTAATTGTCGTTGTAATTTTAATATACGATTAATTAATTGATTTTTATCAATATCATTTAATGATGTTAGCTCATTCGAAATGGCTGCCGTCGTAGTTGTTGTGGCTGTAGATGATGTCAAGGTTGAAATTGTAGACGATGATGATGATGATGATGCGATGGAAGATGAATGATTACCATCAATCGATAATTGATCATTACAAAATGAATGATTATCATTGACGAATTCATTCAATGATTGTTGAGAATTTGTACGAGATGATAGATTAGAGGCTATTGTTGTTGGTTCACTTGATATTCTGGCATTTTTACTACTGTTATTATTTACATTTAAATGTTGACAAACATCTTGAGAATGTTTCTGCTGCTGCTGCTGCAGCTGTTGTTTCTTTAAATGTTGAATTTCTTTATTCAATTCTTTCAAATTCAATATATTCTTACGTTTCATAATGTTCAAATCATTTTCCAATTCATCAATTTTCATTTGTTTATGTTGCAACGATTTCACTTTGTCTTCAAGTTCGGTTTGTAAATTTTCAATTTGATTTCGATATTTTTCTTCATTTGTTTTGAAATTTTCTTTCATTTCATCAAAATCTGCTTGTAATTGATCGCAGCTGGCTTTAATCGATTGATTTTCTTCACTAATTTTTCGATAATCATTTTGTAATTTATTATTTTCACATTGTAATTGTACCATTTTTTGTGTTAATCTTTCTGTATATTCAAGCAGTTCACTTTCTTTATTTTTTTGTGAACATTTTTCTTGTATCAATTCATCATTTTGACATTTTAAATTCGACAAAGCTTCATTTAATTCATCAATTATTGATTGTTTTTCGCTTAGATTTTGTCGGAGATTTTCAATCGTTTGTAAATTTTCATCAAATTTTACCATTTTTGTGCTCAATTCTTCAATTTTTGCCTTCAAATTTTCAATTTCTTTCATATAATTTTCATTTTTTTCATTTAAATTTGACAAGTTTGTGACTAATATTTTATTCTTTTCAACACATTTCAAATATATTTCAATGAATTTATTTTTATTTTCAGAATTTTCATCGTTTTCGGCCTGATTTTGGCCATTTTCATCGATTACCGACGATTGATTATCATTATCAGTTGATTCTTGTGGTTTATCATCAAACAAATTCAATGTTTGAAATGATGATTCAATTTCATTCAATTTCCGTGTATTTGTTTCATAATTTTTTTGAATTTCATCAAAATTTAATTGTAAATATTGCAATTTAACTTGCAGTTGTTCATATTTATTTTTCATGATATCATTTTTATTTTTTAATGTTTCCAACTCTAATAACTGTTTTTCAATTGTTTGTAATAATTTTTTACGTTCATTTTGTAATTCATTAATTTTTGTTTGTAATTGATTATAATCATTTTGCAGTGAACGATATTTTTGCTCGTAATTCGATAAAGCTTTTCGATTATTTATCAGGTTTTTTTCTGATGTTGCATATTTAATCACCATTGATTGTAGCTCTAATTTTAGCTGATCAATTTGTTTTGATGATTGAAGGAATTTTCTCTGGAAATTTTCATTCAATTTTTCATATTCAACGATTTTTGATTGTAAATTTTCATTTTGTTGTTTTAATGAATTATTTTCTTCAATTAAATTTGATTTTTCATCAGAATTATTGTCAGTATTTTCATGATTTAATATTTGATTCGTTTCGATATGTTGATCTGATTGTGGAAGCGTTTCTTGGCTATCGTTTGATTCTGTTTGTTGTTGATGATCATCATTGTTTTCGGTAATTGTTTGGCTCATTTTTCTATTATATGTTGGAAAATTAGAAATTAAGGTTAAATATTTACATTAAGTATGATCGGTTTAATTGTACCAATGCCAAGAAAAAAATGTATTTCAATCAATTAATGCAATAAAAGATATCTTCAAGAAGATAATAAAAGTCTGGTAATTGTCAAAATAAACAAATCAAATGCATTTCGATAAATCTTATCATTTCACCAGTTCATTAAATAATCAAATTTGATTGATTTAAAGCTGAGTATTTTCTTATTTCGTTCAAATCATTGGTCAATCAACATCTGTTTTGATTGATTAATTGAATGATTGATAACACAGTAACTTCGTGGCTGGAAAACGTAAACAAAAACATTAAAAATCAGCGCCATCTGCCGAATGCTTTTGGCGCGAAATTCAAATTTTTTAAAAACCATGTTTGTTGGCAAATGTCTCTTTTTTTTGACCCTGAGACCGATGAATAAACAATTTGGTAAACATAAAAAAATACAAATAGAAATGAATTTATTCACACCCATATGTCTATTGTTAACAAGTTTTTTCTGGTTGTTTATTGGCTTTGAGGGTTTGGGCTTTGGCTTTGGTGCTGGCGATGGCCAATAACCATTGACAGCGATAACTTTGATTGACTTGAAAAGCGATTGACTTGAAAATTCTTGCAACAATAGCGATAATAGTAATGGCAACAGCGATAAACATCATCGTCGATTTGATTGCCTGTCAAAAATTAAATGGAATTTAAAATTTTTGCTAAATATTTGTGTGCAATCATATATTTACCTAATTGAAAAACAAATGGCAATTTTTGAACGAAATTATCAACCATTAATTGATAAAATTAATCAATATTCTTCGCGTAAATTCTTTTCAATTGAATTTTTCCCACCACGTACCGAAACAGGCGTGAAAAATTGGGTAAAAAATGTTGAACAATTCCGTGATGGTCATCCATTATTTGTTGATATTACATGGCATGTACGTGATGATAAACATTATCAATTACATTCACCAATATCATCACTTTCGATGGCAAATATTCTATTAAATTATCTGCAAATGGATACAATGTTACATTTAACTTGTATAAATTTAACTGAACAACATTTGGATTCATATTTGGAACGTGCAAAATACTATGGTATACGCAATATATTGGCTTTGAGAGGTGATCGGAATGGTAATAGATTTAATTGTTTCATATTTGATTTGATAACACCATGATTAATTGACTATTTCTATGCATTTTTTACCTTAGAAAATTACGACGATAATAGCAATAATCAATTTCAATATGCATCAGATCTAGTGTCATATATACGAGCGAAATATGAAGACTATTTCACAATATGTGTGGCTGGTTATCCGATACCACATTCAGAATCAAAGAATCTTGTAGAAGATCGTCTTAATCTCAAGAAAAAAATTGATTCCGGATCAGATTTTATGATAACACAATTTTTCTTTAATTGTCAAGATTATATTGATTTCCATCGGCAATGTCGCCAAATCGGTATAAATGTCCATATAATACCTGGTATTTGTTCAATAAATTCATATGAATCGATAAGAAAAATTTCAAAATTATCATCAGTCACGATACCCGAAAAATTATTGAAACGTCTCGAAGAATTACGAGATAATCAACAAGCAATACAAGAATTGGGTTGTCATTTTCTTGCTGATTTATGTCGACAGCTATTGGCCACAAATTTATTTCCAGGCATACATTTCTATACGATAAATCAATCAACGATTATTAAAGTGATAAAAATGATAGGATTATGGCAACAATATTCATTGATTAATGAATCAAAGATATTCCTTTCCCCAATACCATGGTACAATAGATTAATCAATCATAAACGTTTGAATGAAATGATACGTCCAATATTTTGGTCAAATCGTTCACATAGTTATATTAATCGTACTTATCATTGGAGCGAATATCCATCCAGTAGTTGGACATTGGAGCATTCGAATAGCATCAGCAGATCTCATGATAATTTTCCACAATGTTTTCAAAATTTTTCAATCGCTAAATCGATTAAAAATGAATTGATATCATCATTATTTGATTTTGAAGATTTAGAACAATTGTTGGCAACGATATTTGATCAATATTTCAAGTCTTTATCGATTGATTATGATCGCAATAATAATATCATTGAAAATGGTAATGATTCGAGGCTAATCAAATCTCAGCAAATATCATTACCATGGTTTGATTATGATAGCAGCAATACAAATGTATCAAGGCATATCGGTGAGTGATTTCATTAAACCACATGTCAATGACAATCGGATTGATTTTCCTTTTTGAATAGAAACATTGCTGGAAAAATATGGTAACCTAATCCACAAAGGTCTATTGATTACGAATTATCTACCATCATACATGTCTGGTAAAGTCATTGATGATTCAACATGGTACAACGATCATAACGGTGTCAATGATTGCCATTTCATTTGTAGACAAAATGAATTTATTGAATTTTTCATTTCATTAAATCGATTATCTTGTATTGAGAAATTGATTAAATCAATTAATTCAGATCAAAATTCAAATATTAAATATATGATTTGTAATTATAATTCATCAATTCGATGGACAAATTGGAATGAAAATAATGAAATATTAATAATCAAATCATTTGAATATGAACGTAAGTAATTCAACATTTTAATTGATTTTTGTCCAAAATTACCATAAATTAATTGAAATTCATTAATATTCAATAAAATTGAATAGATCAAACGAGGCCCATTTACATTGCCGATCATATTACATTTGAAATATGGAAAAATGAAACATTTTCATTAATGAAATCGTTATTAAATGAGCTGGCAATTATCGTTGATAATGATGGTGGTCATAATACAAATGGAGACATTGATCGTAATAATAATAATGATGATTATTATTATTATTTAAATCAATTTCTTCTTGTATGTTTGATTGATTTTGATTGTAAAAATCCAAACACGGATCGATTAAATGAATTATTATTTGAATGATTTGAAAATCATGTAAAAAATTTAGTCCACCAACACGCAGACATCAATCTATTTATTGGTGGCCATTGCATTGGAACTAGGTCAATATTAATGGATAACATTGCAATTTTTCATCCATAATTAATTGTATTTTATTTGCATCAATGTTTAATATTTTATTTGATAAATTTTTATACCATTCAGTGATTTTTTCATTAAATTCATTGATAAACATTTCTGGTATTGTAAATGAATACAATTCAATACATTTTTCCGTATTTTTATCACAAAATTTTTTCATTTTTACAGAAAAATTATGTAACACAATATTTGATAAACAATTACCATCGTTGATT
The DNA here is from genome assembly GCA_002943765.1 of Psoroptes ovis. Classification (NCBI taxonomy): domain Eukaryota; kingdom Metazoa; phylum Arthropoda; class Arachnida; order Sarcoptiformes; family Psoroptidae; genus Psoroptes; species Psoroptes ovis. The sequence goes on along the minus strand of PQWQ01000019.1, from coordinate 99,891 downwards.
GTTTGGCAACAATAAATAATTGGATAACCAAGTATTATGCCTTGTATGGCACATAAATCCCAGTAATAATCTGATGATGATGATGGTGATGACAAATCCAATTCATCTAAATCGATTCCAATTTCGGAAATATTTTTAGTATTTTCATAAATTGAAAATTTTTCAATTAAAAATTCCAATAAATATTCAAGATTTCTCATAATAACTTGATCATTGCCTTTTGATTTACTACAAACAACTTGAGGTTCGTCAATGTTGGCTGATACATTGATTAAATTTGTCAAAGAATTTTCATTGTTTATCCAAATATTTAGATTGTCGAGCATGGATTTCATATTCACAATCATATGTTTAATATTACCATGAATTGCGATAGAAATTTGATTCTTTCGACATGTTAAATATACTAAACGTATATTAATTGCTGACATGTCTATTGAGTAAGATTTTAAATTTAAAACATCATAAATACATTCGCCAATTTCATTTGATGATATTAATAGCAGCTGATCCGAATCATCAAGAATATATGATGATTTTAAACCTAAATAAATGGATAATAGCTTCATGGATAATTTATTATCATAACGATTCTTCTGTTTTGAATTATTTTTACTATTTTTTCGATACGAAACAGTTTGCCATTCATTCATTTCTTCATCATTATTATTATCGTTCATTGTTCTAAATCGAATTGATGAATAATTTCAAAAACAACATCGACAACAATAAAAAGACCTTGAGAAACCACAAATGGTGATCAATAAAAGGAGCATTTAATCGGTTTTGTTTATATTTCAAAAAAAAAATAACAAAAAATGAATAATAATTTAAATTCAAATAAATCAATTACATAATCAAACTTTCTCTTTTTTTGGCTGTTGATATGTCAATAATCTTTTTCGATTTATTTGAAAACCTCTTCAAAAAATAAGGCGAAATTTTTGCTCTAATTTTTTTTTTCGTTTTGATTTTCCTTAAGGAATAAATTGATTTACAAATTTTTAAAACAAAATTTATCATCATACAAAATTTTTCAAAGATTCATTTCATAGCCAAATAACCATATATAAATAAATGAATGATGCTTGAAAAATTGGACGACCTTCAATTTTTAAATTGTTTGCTTAATGAAAAATGGAGTAAAGCGTAAATTTCGTGGGAAAATCATCAAAAGTTATTCAAAAATCTAAAAATTATTTAAAAATTTTAAAAAATTCAAGAAAAACTGAGACTGTTTTTGTTTACAAAATTTCGACACGCTCTTTATGAACGGCATTGAAAAATGTGAAAAGTGAAAACAAACGAAAACAAAAATAAACAAAACGAGAAAAACCGTTGAATTATCGTTTGTTTGTTTTCATTTTGTTTCTCGTTTTACATATTTTGAATGAAATTCATTTCAATTTCATTATTAAGCATTTATTCATTCACACATTTATTCAACCATTCGTTCATCCGTTCATTCATTCATTCCTTCATTCGTTCATTCATCTATTTATCCAATTTGCTTTAATTTGATAAAAATATAAACCAAAGAAGCTAAAACAACAAACAAACACCATTATTTGTTTGTTGTTGTTGTTTTTGGCATCGAAAAATAGTGAATAGATAAATGAATTATTAGAATGAATAAGTAAAATAACATCAAAAAAACACTCTTGTTTTCAAAAGAAGAAGAAGAAATAAGAAAAATGTAAAAATAATTTAAAAGTTCGTTGTTCTCTTTTATTTTCTTAAATTATGAATTGAAAAATGTATTTTTTCATTTCATTTTTTCAATGAAAATAAAATAATTCATTTCTCTCCTATAAATTCAAATGAATTCTAATTCAGCTCAAAATATGAATAACTTATGGCCATGTTTTTCTTCTTATTGTATTAAATCTCACATTTGTTAAATGTTTTTGTTTTTGTTATTTCATCATTATTATTATTATTTTTGATCATCGCAATGTTATGTGAATCATTTTCACCATTTTTGGATGAATTATAATATAGACAAAAAAAAATAGAGAATATACCATTATACACCAATGAATTATAATAATAACTTGACGAAATCAAAATAAAATAAAAGATAATAATAGTAATGATACAAATAATATCATACACATGAAAATTCATTGATAATTGTAATTGTAGTGATAATAATATGAATAATAACAATGATGGTAATAGTAATGAAAAAACATTGGCCTTTTAATCAAACAAACAAAAAGTTGAATAATTTATAAATTAAATTGTTGTTGTTTTTCGATGTCATTGAATTTTTATTTATATTTTTTTCTGTGTTATTTTGAAATTATTATTTGTCAATAATCATCGACGACCATAAGCAAACAATCAAATTACTTTCAATCATCTTAATTTTGTGTACATCAATCAATGTAATAATCAATCATCGCCAATTTTTTCATCAGTTTTCACTCATCAGTTTCATCTATCTAATCTTATCTCATCTTGTAATCAATAAAAAAATGTGATTCCATCGAGATCTTTGAGTTTTTCTTGATTTTTGTTTTGTTTTTTGTGAAAGAAATAATCATCTTTGAAGTCATACATCTGAACAATCATATACCTAATCGACACCAAGAATGGAACCTGTTGATGAATTTTTGCTGCTTGAAACACTGATCAAAGATGTAAGTTTGATTTTATTTGAACATTTTCTTATTGATCATTCGATTGATTGTTTTATTTCGCGAAATTGAATAGTCTGAAGAACAATTAAAACGTTCAAATAATAATATTAACAACAAAGATTTTAAATCAAAGAAAAACAATGAATATTCTATAACCTCTATCAACAATGAATATGATGATGATGATCATGATTTAAATGAAAATCGAATGGAAACAATAATCAAAAATATTGTTTCAAATGAATTGGATACATTTTTCATTAATAATAATAATCATGATAATAATCAAAATGAACGAGAAAAATTTATTGGTAAATTATGTAAACGTTTACAAAAAGAATTACAATATAATAATGACATACGAGAATCTGAAATGATCATTGAAAAACAACTAAAAGATATGACTGATGAAATGAAAGAAATAACGAATGTAATTAAAAATCATCAGCGATCATCATCATCATCAATGACATCGACGGCAACCGTAGCATCAAATTCATTAATCGATGAATCATCATTAGAATTATGTCGAAAACAAATTTTGAATCAAAGTAGTTTTCTAAGTCAAATTGATTATAATGATTTAAATTTATCAAACATCGATCATTACGAGTTGAAATCGCCGAATTCAAATCAATACAACATGAATAACAACAACAACGGTGATCAATCGGAACCGAAAAAACCAAATGTACAAATGTTAATCGAACAAATTGGAATGTTGGAGAAAAAAATTGAATCCGAACGACGGTCATATTTGGAAGAAAATGAACGTCTTAATAATGTGATTGATGAAAAACAGAAATTGATTGATAATTTATTGATTAATCAACAAAACAATATCAATCAAAACAATGAAAACACCGATTGTGATCAACACCAGAAGCTTCAGCAGTGTAATTATAACACTAAGACAACAATCACTGATAAATCAACTGTCAATCACGTATTATCATCATCGCAAGGGTAAGCATTCAATATTCGAAATATTAATATTTCTTAATTATGTAAAATACATTCAAACGAAGTAAAAATTCAGACAGGAAGAGTAAATTATTATCATCATTATGCAATGATTGTGACTGAATAAGTGTGTGTGTGTGTGTGTGTTTGAGTGAGTGTATTTAAGCATTGTGTAGGCGCATTTATCTGCGTTTGAATTGAAAATTAAATATGTTTTCCACAACATATTTAAAGCACCGCAAGGGAGTGATGATTTGATTATATTTATTAATAATTTTATTTTCTGTTTGAATTCCATTCTTAAATTAATATTTTTTTTGGAAAAAGTAAAAATATTTATGATTGGCATATTGATGATGATGATAATGTTGAAGATTGTCTTATTGATGATGATGTAAATGTTTTAAATGATGATTATGATGATCAAATAATAATCAATGTTAATAATAATAATAATAAAATCAATAAGGAAATGTTGAATCATAGAAGTAATCATTTAAATCAAAATCAAAAATTGAATAATTCGTAAGTAATTTTATCGTATGAAATATTTGATTGATTGATTGATCGATAATGCTGCTATGATGATTGACATAATTTTGTCTGACATTTAATCATAAAATTTGACCAAGCTTCTGCTGTTGCTGCTGCTGCTGCTGCTCATGATGATGCTGTTGTTGTTGTTGTATGAATGATAATCTTTTTAATATTAATAATAATGATAATTTCCAAAGTTAATCTGCTTTATTTGGCCGTAATTTTTAATCATTTTTTAATGATTCGAATTGATTGCGTAATTGATTTATTTCTTATTAATTTCTTTTCCATCTACAAATAGATATAATCAACAAACAAATAATCGTCTATTGATTGTGCTATCAGATTTAGTGAAAACATTTTTGGACACTGAAAATGATATACAAAAACAATTGGAACTGTTAGGATTGGAAAATGTAAATTCGAATCAAAAATTAAATGCCGATATTACGAACAATTGTAATGGTTATCCATCGCTGACCATTGATTATGAACAACAAGAAAGACAACTGATGTCGGTAACAAGTGAAATTTCGACATTTGATTTGTTATGTGAAGATGGACCTGATTTAACGGTACCATCCGAATTGAATATCAGTGTGAATAATCAAAACAATGCAGCTAATGCAGCAACAAACTCAGGAACTATGGCTATCAGTCACCAAAACCATAATAATCAAGAAAATACATCGATTAATCAACAACAACCGACAACAACCAATGAAATTGAAGATGATCTAGTTGTAACATGTGCTAGTCGTCGTTTACGTTTAGCTGTTGAACGTGTACTAAAAATATTGTCCGATACATTGGATAAACAAAAACAAGATCTTAATGATATTCAACAACAGAATAAAGAGCTGACCAATGATTATCATGATGAATTACGGCGGTCAGATCATTTGACCAGACAGCTGATGGATAAGGAGAAATTAATAAAAACATTAGAAAATGAAAAGGCCAAAATGGAAGAAATTGTTGTTGATTATAATGAAATGAAACAACAACAATTGATATTACAACAAAAATTAGATGATTATGAACATGAACGTGAACGTTTCATCAGTGATAATAAACGTTTCGAAATGGAACGTAAAACATTTGATAAAGGATTGCCGCAATTACATCAAAGTATGTATTGAATCCTGATTTGATTCCGCTCATTTTTTTCAGATAATCCTTTCGTATAATATGCATGCTAAATCATTGATTATTTTTCATTTATTTTCCAATTAATTCAAAAAAAAAAATTATCCTCGGGCACCTCGAATGGCCATTGCTGACCATCTATTCTTCATTGACTTCCAACACCTTGCGATTGCAACCATTTGCACCAATCAATACCATTCAAAAATAATTGAAACCTTTCTCTCCTAAATTTGAATTTTATCCAAAAATTTAACCGTTCTAGATAAAGGTATAATAATAAAGATAATGATAATTATGATTGATTATTATCTATGCAGAATGACCGTGCTATTTTGGATTTAGATTGATTCATTTTGAATTAATTAATTTGATTCGATTCTAATGCTTTTTTTCTCAATTTTTTGCTCCAAAACAAACAGAATTACTGAAAGAAAATGAAACGCTGAATAGTGATTTGCGTAATTTACAGCAAGAAAAAAATAAATTATTATGTAAAATTAATCAGCTACAAACCGATATCGATACGATACGTATGGAAAAAGATTCATTGATCGAAGCAAAAATATCGGAAACAAATGAATTGAGAATTGAATTAGAAGTAAAAGAAAAGAATTATCAATCACTGAAACGATTCATTGATGAACAAACAAATGAACGTGAATCGGAACGTGATGATTATCAAAAAGAGCTAGAATGTTTACGAGCAAAATTAAAAGAATATGAAAAATCTGAAAATAAACTACAACAACAGCTGAAACAGCTGCAACAACAGTTACAAATATCGATGGATGATAATAAACAATATGATGAACAATTGAATGATATACAAACAAAAAATAAAGAATTAAATGAAAAATTAGTCGAATCAAATTCGATTAAAAAACAATTACAAAAAGAAATTGATCGTAATAATTTTTTGGAAGAAAATCTACAAAAACGTTTGAAAAATCTGACAAAAATTCTACAAATTCATCTGAATGATGAAAATAATATCAATGAAATGATAACAGCTATCGATCATTTCATTGCCAAAACTGAAGCTAAACAATTGATTCGATCAAATATTGGTGATCAAATGAAAAGTAATGATGATGTTGATCAATTCCGACAGCAACACCAACAATTGAATTCAAACGAAAATAAAGATCTTGATAATTCAATATTCAGAACAATCAAATTGATGGATGATAAAATTATTGATTTGAATGAAAATATTAAAAAATTACAATCAAAAAATAATGAAATTTCAGCCGATTTGCAAACAAAAGAAAAATTAATTGAACAATTGGAACAATTCAAGCTGAAATATGAAACATTGGATAAAAATTCAAAAGAACTGAGTAAAACAAATGAATTGTTACAGCAAGAATTGAACAAGAATCATTTAAAATTAACAGAATTAAAAGTAAAATTAGATTCATCGATTGATAAACAAGAATTTAAGCAAATTGTCGAGCAGCTACAATCGAAATTACAGCAAGAACAAAAACAAAATGAAATGATATCGATCAAATTGGAACAATCAAATCGTCATATAAATGAATTGAATGAAAAATTAGACGCATACAAAAAAGAGATAAAATCATTTAAAGAATTATTCCGTTCATATGATCATTATCATCATAATCAAGATTTAAACAATTCATCATTTAAAATTGATCATGATCAGCAATCATCAGCATCATCGTCATCATCATCGCTGAAACCGAATTCAAATGAATTGGAATCAAAATTGCGAAAATTACATGAACAATTAGAGTTGAAAGATAAAACAATAAAAATGTATGAAAATAATTTAGAAATTTATAAAACAAAATATGAACAAATACAGGCGAAATTGAATGATCATATCAAAAGTAATGATGAATCGAAGAATAAAATTGTAATTTATGAGAAAAATATGGATAAATTACGTTTACAGTTGAAAATATCGAACGATAAAATAACATATCTTCAACTGGAATCGGAAAATTTGCAGAAAAAAATTGATTTATTAGAACGAGAAAATTTACAGCTTAAATATGATAATGAAAAATTACGTAAACAATTGAAAGAATTGACCACATTACACGTAAATAGCATCAATCATTATCAAAATCAAAATGGTCAAATTGATCATATTGATGGTATTGATAATGATTTGATATTGATCAACCAAAATAATAATCAACAACAACAACAGTCACAACAGCTGATTAATGGTTTAGATAAATTGAATCATATTAGTTCGAATAATCTGTTAATGTTAAAAGTACGAAGACTGCTGACGCAGAAAGGTGCTTTGATTTATCAGAAAAATTATTTGATAAATGTATTGAATAGTTATCAGCGGACTGAAAATGATACGCTGGCATTGTTGGCTAATTTTAATCATTCTTCCAAAGGTATTTAAATGCTTTAGTTAATTCGATTAATTAATAATTTGATTTTCGATTTACTTAGACAAAGATGAAGATGAAATAAGCACCATCAAATTGAATGGTAAATCACGATTCCGTTCGATTGTATATGCCCTGATCGCAATTAGTCGCATGCATTTTATGGTCAATGTATGGCAATGTCGTAAACGACAATTATTGTTTCACAAAACAGTCAATTCAATATCATCAATACCACAAAATTTGGTACCATTACCACCGAAACAACAACAACAACAGCAGCAGCAACAGCAACAACAAATATCATCGAATAATGATGGCAAATCATCTGTAAATATGAATAAATCATCCATAAAAAGCCATCATCATCATCATCATCTGAATCATTTTAATGTCAATAAAAGATTATTCAATCAACATAATCCAATTATTAATTCAACATTAAAAGATTATGTTGATCGTTTACATGTAGTACATGAAACATTAGGCCTTTACACTAATAAACGTTTGTGAGAATTTGAACAAGTGAACACTAATTGAAATCCTTGAAAATTATAATCATTGAAATTCAATGTTTTTATGAAAATATTTCGTAATAAATTACCATTATTTTTTCAAAATTAAAATTGATTCATTTATTATTATTAATTCTTGAATTTTTTTAAAAGCATGTTAATCAATGAATTTGACGGAAAAAATGCAAATTTTTCCCGCGATCAAAATCAAATATTATATTTTTTCTCCAATATTTTCTGTATATGACCAATCATTTCTTGTCGTAAATCTTGCGGTATTAATTCTTTGGCTTTCGGTGTCATTTGTTCGATAAATGCATCCATCGTAATGTTATCGATACCGATTTCATTAATATAATCACGACAATATATTTGTAATTGTTTTTGCCAATTAATTTCTTGTAATTTATCTTGTAACAATTGTATCAGATTATCACGTTCACCTGATTCAATTAAATATTGTAATGATTCATGACGTATTTTCAATTCATTATTAGCACTAAAATCAGATGAATTATTGTTATTATTTGAGGAATTATTTGTAATATTCATATCAAAATTGATTAATTATTCTTAATTTTTAGATTGAAATATCAAATTTCAAAATTAAATATTGATCAAAATCAGATCAAAAGAAATCAAACTGATTTTTCGATCAATTTAGGACTATTCATAAAGGACGGTCGCGAATAAATTGTACAAAAAATTGAGCCACTTTTGTTTACATTTTCCTTGCCACGCTGTTTTTCTTTCAAATTTTTGATTGAATTTGATTTAATTTTGAATTTAATCCGAGTTACTAACGAAGAAAAAAAAAGAAAAAATGCCATCAGCCGATCAATCATGGGCCATCCAAATGGATGAAGATGAAGATCTTAATGTTGAATATGATGGTGATACAAAAATTGTGACCGAAATACGTAATCAAAATGGTAAACGTGTACAAGTTAAACAATATTATCGTAGCGAAAAACGTAAAGTACCGGTGAATGTTGCTAAACGTAAAACATGGCATAAATTTGGTTTGTCTGCTAATGATCCACCTGGACCTAATTCAAAAACAACATTGATTTCGGAAGAAATACAAATGGAATTTTTGACCACCACTGAAGAAGAAAATGTTGAAAAAGATTTGATGAATCTCAGTAAAGGATTGGCTAATCAAAATATTACATGTCGTCATTGTCAACAAAATCACTGGACAATGAAATGTCCATATGCTGCACAAATGTCTGCATTGACCAAAGTTACTGAAACTGCTGAACAATCCAAGGTAAATTTATTAAAAATTTCAAAATCATTTTTACCCTTCTATTTATTCGATTTTAGCTTGATGAACGTTCACGTGCACGTCCAGGAATGTCAATGTTACGAGATGGTAAACGTTCCGATTTGAATTCAAGAAATAAAGATGATACAACAACGATTCGTATTACAAACTTACCAGAAGAAACACAAGATAGTGATATACGTGATTTATTTAAAAATTTTGGTCGTATTACGCGAATTTATTTGGCCAAGAATCCTTTGACTGGCAAATCAAAAGGTTTTGCATTCGTCAATTATGATACACGTGAAAATGCTGCACTTGCAATCAAAACTGTCAATGGTCATGGCTACAATAATTTGATTTTGAATGTTGAATTTGCTAAAACACACAATTAGATCGAGTAGATCAAAACAATTGAAATTTCAATGAATTATCGATATCAAAAAATGAAAAATTTTTCCATTTATTATTATTTTAATTATAATCTATTTGAATCAATAAATAAATAAATAAAAACAATGCAAAAACTTTTAAATTTTGATCAAATCTTAAAACCTAATTTCCTTAGACATTCTTTGTGTGCTTCAATCAATTCCTGACAATTTGCTTCACCATTTTCAATGATGCTAATTCAATGAGGGAAAATTACCATTGAAATCAATCACAGATTATCATTTAAATCAATTTACAATTACCATTCATCACGTTTTTTACGTGTTTCAGGACATGCACAACATGGTTTCAAGGGTTTACCATCACTATCGGTGGGTGGTTGGCCATTGTTTTGTTGTTGTTTATCAGATGAATCACTATCACAAGGCATGTTTTCAATGTTTAATGTGTATTTGAAAATCTGATGAAATCAGAAGTAATTCAATATAAATCAGATGATAAGATTTAAATGCAATTACATGCGTACATGTGACATTCAAAAAACAAAAATTTCTATTTCGATTTATCTTAATCGTTTCGGTTGAAATAATGATAATCATATGTACATTTTGAAAATAAAAAATTTAATTAAGGACAATTGATCATTGATTTGTGGTTGTACCTCATTGCTGAAATTCCATTCAATCAAAACAACAATGAATTTTCATCATAAATCATTGAAATTATTAATGAAATTAAACAACATCCGATATGCAAGTCAAGCATTAGCATATGATAATTTTGGTGATCCATTAACTGTGTTGAAAAAAGTTTCAATACAAAATGAACGTGTTATTAAAAATGGTCATATAATGGTTAAATATTTAGCATCACCAATTAATCCTGCTGATATCAATTCGATTGAAGGCGTTTATCCGGTTAAACCGTCATCATTTCCAGCTATTGCAGGCAATGAAGGTGTTGCCGAAGTTATTCGTGTTGGTTCAAATGTAAAAAATGTACAAATTGGTGATAAAATTATACCGGCAGTAAAAGCAAGCGGTACATGGACAACACATGCAATATTGCCGGAAAAAGATGTTACTGTTATACCGAAAAATGTTGATGATTTATTCGCTGCTCAATTGTCAATCAATCCATGTACAGCATATCGTATGTTGAAAGATTTTCATAAATTTGAACCAGGTAATTCTATTTATTTTTGATGAATTAAATCTAATTAAACTTATCGTTTAACAGGTGAATCACTGATACAGAATGGTGGAAACAGTGCTGTCGGTTTATTTGTCATACAATTAGCACGTTTATGGGGTATAAAAACAATAAATGTTGTACGTAATCGTGCAAATTTGGATGAATTACGAACACAGCTAAAATCATTAGGAGCCGATTATATTGTTACTGAAGAAGAATTGCGTAAACGTGAAATAATGGATCAAATTCTTTCGGAAATTCCAAAACCATCGATTGCATTGAATTGTGTTGGTGGACAAAATGCAACCGATTGTATGCGTTATTTAGCCGATAACGGTACAATGATTACATATGGTGGTATGTCACGAAAACCAGTGGTGATTCCAACCGGACTATTAATATTTAAAAATCAAAAATATGTTGGTTATTGGATGACACGTTGGAGTAGTGAAAATTTCAACAGTGTACAACGGCAAAAAATGATTGATGAATTATGTCAATTACGTATCAATGGAAAATTGGATATACCAAAAATGGAAATTATTAAATTAGATGATTATCGACAAGCATTGGAAATAATATCGAAAGGTTTTACAAATTCTAAATTTTTATTTAAATTTGATCATTAAAAATTTGGAATGAAAATAAATATAAATAAAAACAATGATTTGTAAACAAATCAAATTACAAATATTCTTGCTCAAATACCGAAAAATAAATTCTTAAAATGTTTATTTTGCATTATATCAATCATTTCACTTGCTTCAATAACGTTTACATTTTTATAATTGAGCATAACATATAATGAACGATAATCGGATGTACGATTTATTAGCCATACATCATTCGTATTTTTACCGATTAATTCAATATATTGATTTTGATTATCGACACCAGCACCATTATCGTCATCAAAGTCACTCGTCGATGATTTTATCATGAAATTATTTGCCATATCATTTTCTAAATCAATAATCAATCGGGTAAAATCTGTATCGATCAATTTACGACAATTTTGATTCATACCACGTTGTGCACAATTACTATAGTTTAAATATACAAATTTAATATCTTTGGATAGCGTAGATGATGATGAGGCGGCGTTGGTAGATGCATTATTATCATTCGATGATTTATTGCTTGATGAATCGGTGATCGGTTGATTTTTGGCTATCATCGTAACTGTTTCATGCAGTTTATTTGTTAATGATTTTAGCCTTGATGATAACAGTGTACCACATTCTTTTATGATTATTTCATCAAATTCTTTCAATATCAAGCCGATTGTTGAACCATTTATCGAACGAAACAGACATAATCGACGTTCAATTAGTTTTGTTTTCACGCCATTTTCTTCATTTGAATGATCACAATCATTACCATATAAATAAATCGGCATATTTATTTGTAACCATCTTGTTTTATTTGATATGTCATTCAATTCTTCTTTCACTGCTTCAGGAATGATTATGTTTGTAAGATAATTGTATAATATTTTTGTATCAATTAACGATAATGAACTAGATACGAGTTGATCATTGTGAATAAAAATTAATGATTCGATACGATTATTCGGGTCTTGTGATTGTACACAATTCATTAAGCTTTGTACTGACATAAATGTTAGATTGCTCAGTGGTAAATATTGTATTGATGAATATAATTCAATCAAGTTGATTGGTAATAATTCAAATGATGTTTGAAGATAATTATCGAGAAAATCTTGACATTTATCAATGAATTCTTCATGTTTCAGTTTATCGTACAAGTCATTTATACGGCCATTTATCAAGCAGAAATATTTATAAATCATTTTCATTTTCAACACGAAAAATTTATCACATAATTCATTTTCATGATATTCTGTAATCATATTATTATTGTTGCTTGATTTATCATTACTTGAATTTCTATCTGAAGAATTATCATTAAAATTATTATCATTGTGACTAGTGTTATTATTATTCATAGATTTATGCATCGTATATGATTCAGAAATGACCATTGATGACCAAAAATTTTTTTCCATTTCGAAAAATACAAAACGTGCACTATCACATTGTAACGCTTCAGACATATCACCGAATTGTTGCCCAAAATTTATGATTGCTTCAGCCAGACAAATATCGGAAATTTTTTGATCCATACCGACAACCAACGTTGGTATTGAATAATAATAAATCAGTTTTTGATGTTCTTCACCTTCTTTTTGTCCCCATTTGATGTTAAAGACAAAATATTTCATCATTTTTATTGGCTGCCGTTGTTTTATTTGTGACATTGTTATTTTCTTTATTAAGAAAATTCAAATAAAATCAAAAACCCGAAAAAAATTAAATCCTTGTATCATCAAAATTTGGTGTTTACATCGGATCATTTGGCTATTTTCACCCTAAATGGCTTCAATGAATATTTGAATATTGCAAACCAGTTAAAATAGTTTCTTAATCCTCAATATAAACAAATCAATTGACATATTAATGAAATACTTAATTGAGTCAAATAAGAAAAAATAACTAATTCAATTTCAATTAATTATGAATAACTAATCAAAATTTCAAATTTTAGTTTTCCAGAAATTTTTCACTCTTATTTTGGCTGTGATCTTGTAAATATCATGCTCTTTCATTTGTTATATGTCTTCAATAACATTTCATCTTTGATTCTTCAAATTAAATAAAAAAATAAAATGCAAATAATGTTAATAAATAAATTCATAATAATATCAGTTGCCATCATTTTCATATTAATATGTTCATTTCAATCAATTTTATTTCTATTCACAATTATTGTTGCAGCATTTTTCGGGTAAATCACACTTAAGTTTTAACTTGTTGATTATCATTAATTTTGAGCTTTTTTTCTTTACACATTTGTCTAGTTTATTGTTTTATTTTGAGCTAAATATTCAAAATATTGAAAATGAATATGCATCAATTACGGATAAATCACAACCATTATACTTGATCGATTCAAATTATGAAGAATCGAATAATATTAGGAATTATGTCGAATCAATGATCAACAATCGTATTGATTTGGTACAAAAATTGGAATTTAATCGTAAATATTTGAATAGGGTGAAAATTGATAATCAGCTGAACTCATTGTTTGAATTGATAAATAAAAATCATATACAAACATGGTCGAAAATTATATCACCATCAAATGATGAATTATCGTTGAAATTTTATCATTTTTACCATGAAATTCTCATCGATTCGATTCGACGTATAAAACGAATAAATATTGCTGATTTGTTGATAAATAGATTCATTGATGAGCTAACCCGTCATCATCGTATATATCGTTTAACAAAATTACAGCTTGAATATAAAATTTATAATGAAAATAAATTTTTACAAATGTTTTTCAATATTGAGAGAAAATTTTCATCATCAAACTTGGTTAGCAATACGAATAATGCATTGACAAACACAACAACATCACAATATCAACATGAAATTATTTGTCAAAATCAAATGAAATGTTTACAATTCATATCATGTATATGTGATATTATTCAATATGAATTATACCCTTGCAAATATTATCGAAATGAAACATTTCGTGTTATATCGAAGCAAATTCTCATGAAAATCATCCTAAAACCATTGATAAATTTATTCTCGGAACCAGATTTCATCAATACATCAGTGATACAGTTGTTGAAGCGAAATTATTCACCAACAACCGAAATATTTATTATGATATTGCAATCGATTGATAATCAAAATGAATTGAATGCTGTATTGCATAGTCTGGATGAAGAAATATCATCGATAAGATCAAAAGATCATTGTAATATTAATACCGGCAATAATAATAATAATAACGACAATGATAATGATGTTTGGAAATGGAAACAACAATTGAATAGTTTATTATATTTGAAAAAAATAATCCTATCATATATTAAAAAATTTGATGATAATCATTCAACAACATCAACAATTGATAGTGGATTTGGTTCTCATGAATCGAATGATGATAACAACAATAATAATAATAATAATAATAGCAATAACAATAATGAAAATCAATCAAATTCAAGCACAAAATCATCATTACCGAAAATATCATTTGATAAAATATTAAAACATAATAAAGGATTGGAATTATTTTTGGATTATATGCAATCAATCAATTGTGAATCATATATAAATCTATATCTGAATATACAAACATTTAAAATTAGTATTGAACAAGGATTGTTTGAAATTTATTTAACATCCCTAAATGATTCAGTTACAAATGAACAATATCAACAATTACAAAATGATATCCACCTGACTGCTATGAATATTTATGATACATATTTATCATCATCATCATCATCATCATCAACAACTAATAGTGTTAACCTGGAATTGATTGATCGTAAATTATGTGATAAATTATATGAAAAATTAACATCAAACGATTCAAATGAATGGATGAATGATCAATTATTTGATGATATTTTCAATCAATTACATAACATATTAATAAATCATCATGAATTTTTCCCGAAATTTTGTCAAAGTAAACATTATCGTCGACTGCTTGGTGAACCTGATTTATTACGTGATAGTTTGATTGATGATAATTATATCAGCAATAATCAAAATGATCCAAATTCAAATGATAATAATCAATCAATCGTCAGTAATCGTCGTAAATCATCAATAAATAATGGATATGATATTGAAATAATTGATACTGGTATTCTAAATGTTCAAGGTAAATCATTTATTGGTTATTTGATTAATGTGGAACGGAAAAATTCTTCCAAAAATAGCCATGATAATAATAACAATGAATCATGGACAATATTACGAAGATATTCGGAATTTCATCATTTTCATCAGCTGTTACAATCAAAATGTGAACAATATCATATGAATAATCTACGTATGATTCTAATACTGCCACCAAAAACTCTGATAAATAATAGTATGAATGAAAATTTCATACAATATCGTCGATATATGTTGAATAATTATTTGAAAAAATTAAATTATCTGTATGAAAAATTTCAATTTTTACGCAACGATATCGAACGTTTCATACAGCCAGGCAATTATGAAATGTCACCAAATTTGTCAATGTCATCGTTGATCGACACATCAACTACTGCATCATTGATATCATCAACAACAAAAAATTTGCTGAATCCAATTCGTACCATCGGTAATGTATTTCGTAATCAATCGGAAAATTTATTGGATGGATTTCAACGATTAAGTTTTCGTACATTATCATTACAAGGTAACAATGCTAGCAATAATAATCAAAAATCGAATGAATCAATAAATAAATCATCATTCGACACTAATAATTCAAGTAATAATCAAGAAATAATTCAACGTAATTATAATATAAATACGGTCATTACTGATTATGATGATTATTATTATCAACTACAACAACAGCAACAGCAACAAGATGATATGAATGCAAATACGAATAATGATGAAAATATACCATTATTACTATTGTTGGATGAAGTATTTGATCTGAATCATTTGAAACATTTTTGGTTTCGTCGTCGTTTGATTGAATTATTCAAACAAATTGTTGAAGTAGCATATTCGGATACAATCAATAAGAAAATGATTCAGAATATTAATTATTCAACATCAATCGATAATATTTGTTCATATATTGATTCGTTGAAGAATTCGATTTGGCCAAACGGTGTAAGCGATCAATCATCATCATCATCTATCGTAGCCAATGCTAATAGCGAAAATTGTTTACGTCGTAAAATAGCTGCCAAAGCATTGATTATGACTTTTATGTCCGGTGAGTTTGTTTTGTTTGAATTCGATTTAAAATATTTTTGAATTAAATTCAATTTTCAAATTACAGATTTACGCCGTGTAATCGGTAACGATACATTACAACAAGGATTATCATCATTATTTGAATTATTTCAACAAAAATTATTAAATTTACGTTTAGTAATCATTATATTGTTTGAAATATTATTGAAAGAATTATTACCCGAAAACAGACCAAATAATTGGAAACAAATATTTGATCGTTTATATCGACAAATGGAATATGATTGTGATAATGAATGTTCAATATTATCATCATCATCAATATGTTCGACGGATATTGATGGCCAATGGCCACCAAATTTATCCGATTCATAACCCAGTGTTCGCAACCTCGTGAACACAACGACCCTCTAGTCAAGCACTTAACTCATGGAATAAATGGCAATAAATCAAATGAAAAATTCATAAAAATTCAATTCATTTCATCTTCATTTTGTTATTTATCATCAATAATTTTAATGTGATTTACTTCCAAAATGTTTGATTAATTTATTTTTTTTTCAAATGATTCAAATGTTTAAATTTTGATTTAATATTTCAATGTTATGTTTGTTTGTTTTTGTATTTGATTGAATAAATGGATGAATTTATTTATTTATTTGTCAAAAATGGTAAATGTGTCATTTAATAGCAAAATTTTGAAGGTTAATCATTTCTTTTTTGAAGGTTTTTAAATTAAATTTTTGGATCAAGGATTAAGAAATTACAGATTCAAGGCATTCGATGGTGAACATAGGTTTACCGTCAATATTATCGATTAAAATGTCTAATTTGAATAAAATAATAAATAATTCATTAATAAATAATGTGGAAATATTTACATCTGGAATATTGATAGTATGACTCAATATATTGATTATTATCTTATCCGGGTGAATAAAATTGACTTTAATTTGATTCATGATTGTGTATTATTATCAATTTCTGATGATGATTGTTGTCGATGCTGTTGTTGATGTTGTTGTGCATATAATGTAGATGGTGGTGGTGGTGCGGTCAATGATGATTGCGATGATGTTGGTGATGATTGAATTGATTGATGATTCATTTTATCGATTCCAGCAGCAGCTGAATCGGTTGAAATGGATTGATTGTCCATCGATAACATCGACGATTCAGATGATGGATTCGGTATTGTTAGTGAATATTCTGCGTGAGAATCATGATAACCGATCATCGGTGATCGTTGATGATCATAAGATGTTTCAGCCGAGCCATAATAATTGTATGGTGGTGCTAAATTGATTGAACTTGATTCAAGAATGATTAAACTATAATTTAAGGGTTTTAAAGCGTCTAAGTAACTCACTTGTTTATGTGATTATAAGATAATGATGATGATGTTGATGTCGAATGTAATGGACTAGTCGTCAAATTATAATTAATCAACTGCGGTTGCTGATTCGATAAACCATATGGATCAGTGGTCATTGATTGCCATTGATTCGTGGATGCTGCTGATGCTGCTGAATTAGATACAATCAAATTATCATTCGAAAATGTTGACGATATCGATGTCGACATTGTCGGAGTCATTATGCTTGTCGTTGAATTTGATGCATTATTATTCTCGTTGGGACCAATCATTGGGACTAGGGTCGTCGACGTTGATGATGATGATGATGATGCTGGTGTTGTACCTACGTTCAAGAGATTGGGACTTGTCGATATTGATGATGATGATGAAGATGATGACGAAGATGATGATGATGATGATGATCGATTACCATTAACGAGATTCGAATCAAACTATGAAATTTCAATTATAAAAAATAAAAAATAATTCATTAACCCTTTAAAAATCAGACAAAAGCAATAAATATTCATGTATTTTGATGACCCTTGATTGGATTCGTAATTTCAGACAAATTTTTCATTTTATTACCATTAAATTAGATGAATGTCCTAATAATGTTGATGATGATGATGATGCAGTCGTTGATGGTGTCATTGTCGATGATTGTGTTGATGATGATGATGATGTCGGTGTCGAATTGGTAGATGCAACAGCAGCCGCGGCAGCAGCAGCAGCCGCAGCTGCAGCTGCTGCAGCCATTGCAAATTCTGTTGTATTCGTTGTTGATGTTGTTGTTGTATGATAATTTTGTATTTGATGATAATAATAATAATTATTATTGATATTATGATTCGTATTAGCTGTATACGATGATGTTGATTGTTGATTAAATTGTTGTTGATGATGTTGAAGATGATTCGAATAACAATGAGCATGATGATCTTGATTATGATTAAGATGTTGTTGCTGTTGATGCTGATTATTCGTATTATTACCACTGTTAAATGTGATCGATGTTTGATGATTCGGTTGATTCGGTTGTAATAAATGATGCTGATTTGGGTGATGATTATTTTTGGGGAAAAAATTCAGCGCCGAATTCAAAAATGATTTACGTGGTGGTTCACGTTTACGCCATTTTGCTCGGCGATTTTGAAACCATACTTGGACACGTGATTCATTCAATTTGAGATGTGCAGCTAATTCTTCACGTACGAATACATCCGGATATGGTGCACGTTGAAATGCATTTTCTAATTCATCCAATTGATATGTGGTGAATGTTGTTCTTTGAGGTGGAGTAAGAAAAAACAATCCTTGAGCATTATTGGAATCACAATTTGCAGCCTGCAGATTCCAATTAATGCTCAAGGATTGTGAATTGAACATAATCAAAACAACAACAAAAAAAAAAAAATCAAAGGTAATAACCGCATGCAAAACTCAAGAATTAAAAATACCTTGTCTTTTTCTTCTTGTTCGAATTCGAATTGTTGCTGCTGATATTCGACGATGTTTTCGCCGTAATCGTTGCCGTGGTAGTTGTCGTCGATGATAATGATGATGATGCGGTCGTGGTCGTCCCAGCGGTGGCTACAGCTGCCGTCGAAGTTACTGCCAACGGCACCATCAACAATGCGGCATCAGATGCCTTGTTCGAATTCGAATACATTTCCATTGGCCATTGTTGGTGCTGTTGATTATCATCATTCATATTCAATGATAAATTTGGATTCATCGATGAAATCGATTGCTTTGATTGTTCCAATAAGCTCAAATAAATCTGACCGTTTTGTTGATGATCGGATGGTACGGTCATATGGACTGGTGAACAAATAATTGAAAATACAAAAGAATTATCTTTGGAATTGTTTGAAATGTCAATTCAAGAATGGTGAATTTTTTAAAATGATTGATCGAAGAAGATTCAATCAATAAATGGTTCAAATTCAACTTTGAATCGAATTCAACGAATGCAAAACACTTCGGCTGACATATCAATGATCATATATCGATCAATGATATAAATTAAACAATGAATTAATTATCATGAACCGACATCACACATTATTTTGTCGATAATGTCTCAATTAATTCTTTGACAAACATTATTATTATTATTATTATTTCGACTAGACTAATATCGATACATTCAAATCGATTCATCTTCATATTCATATCACCATCATTATCAATTGAATAATTAATCAATCAATCAATCGATAATTATGCTAATAATATGGCTATCATCCTAACACACTCACACACAAGCACACACTCATATACACACAAGAACATACAGACACACTGAGATACAGTAATACAAAGACTTACCATAATTAATCAATGAATGTTGATGATGATTATTATCATCAGTCGTGTTGATTTTATGGATAGTGGCCGTATTAGATACTACTGCTGTTGCGGTCGTTGATAATGATGATGATGATGATGTATAACCATGATTATGATGATCATTGCCATTATCATCGTTATCATTACCATCATTATCGATGTTTGCATCGTCATCGCCGGTCATATTGAACGATAATGGTAGCAAATATGATCCATTTTGGATCGATTGTGATTGATGATGATCATGATTATGATCAATGTATCGATCACTTATTTGTTGATTATCATTATCTTTATTATTAATCGAATCGATTGTCGATATTGATGTCGATGTTGTTGTAGAATTAATCGTTGATGAATTCCTTGTTGGTATTTCACCATTATCATCAATCATTGATGTTAATGATGGTGAAGATGAAGATGACGACGACGATGATGATGATGATGATACTGAAGATGATGATGATAATAATCTACTCAATGGTGAAATCTGTTGGGGTTGCTGATTATCAGTATTGTTTCGGTGTCCATAGTGATCATTATCAGCCATAGTATTGTCGTGGTTATCATCATTATTATCATTGTTGTTGGCCAAAATATAATTCGATAATGTTTCATTTGTTTTCATAGATTGTACGGTTGCAGTTGTGGCTACAATTGTCGCCGATGCCATCGATGTTGCTGCTATCGTTGATTGCCAATCATTTGCCACTTGTTGATAATAATTGTTCAATGATACTTGATCATTATGGTGGGCTGCTATCGATTGCCATTGTTGATCATTCGATGATGTGAACCAAATTCTCGATACTGGTGGATTCGGCTGTTCTTGTTGTAACGTCGTATGCTTACCATTTTCATCGTAACCATATGATGGATAAATGGTCAACATTTGTACATTTTGTTCATGATGATGATGATGATCATCATCATCATTTGTCGAATAAAATTGATTTTCAGCAATTATTGATGATTGTTGTTGTTGATGATGATGATTACATTGAACATTATTGATTTGTTCCATACAATTATTATCATCAATCATACATGGTATCATTGAATCTATTTGGTGAGGAAGAATTATATTGAATTGATGATGACAATGATAATGAAACAAAATCAATTAATTGGAATTAATTAATTCAAATTAATTAACATTAATTAATTAATAAAAATCAAATTTAAATTGAAATCAATCAAAGTGTTAAGCAAAACAAATCTATGATTCTTGTATCGTTCTCAAGATCAAAATCAAAATCAAATCAAATAGATCACAAACCATTGTAACCATTTTTCAATGATCATCGAATAATAATAATACAGACATTTAAAAAAAAATAGATCAAAATAGATCAAAATAGACCAGAATAGAGATTTTTTCACAGTGAAAATAATTAAAAACACAAAAAAACCTCACAATCACACACACACACACACACACACACAGATAGATAAGATCAAAAGATGTTTAAAATGTCTTTAAAATGTTTTAAATGTGTTTTTTTTTTGTTCAATAGAAATTGATATGATTGATCATTATTGATCAATGATTATCATTGACGATATATGGATGCATGGATGTATTCTAAATAAGATAAATACAAATTTGTATACAATCGACTATCAATGATTAGAATGACAATAGTCGAAATGATGTGTTTGTTTGTTTGTATGTATCAACACAATCACTTGATTTCAGTCACTTTCAGACCTGTCGATATTTTTGTTTTTTTGTTTTTTTTTTTTTTTTTTGTCGAAACTAAATTAGTTGATTGTCGGTTTGATCATCATCATCATCATCATCGACAAGTTACCATCAAATCAAATGATGATTGATAAGATAATCTTATTTGATTTTGACAAATCTTGAAAAATATTGATACATTTAAGCATCGATCTACTACAATGATTTGATCGACAATTTTTTGATCAACAATTGATCTTAGACATCGTAGAAGCCATGGAAAACTTTGGAGACATTCAAAAACAATCGAAGACGTAAAGATTAAATTGAATTAAATCAATTACTTACTCATTGTATTGAGAAGATAGACGATCCAAGCTTGAGCTTAGCTCAAGCTAAACTAAGCTAGCAGTTTGGTGGCTTGCGTTTAGCTAAAACTAATGGCTCAAGCTCAAAACGCGACACGCGATTAATTAAATTTAATAATTTTGAATCAATATTAATTAATGAACCAAATTGATGAATGGATTGAATTGAATTAAGTGCGAGTGGAGAAATGCCGTTTTGTCAATGGAGAAATGTCAATTTGGAGAAATATTTCCAGCAACTTGCGTAGCTTGTTCTATTGTATCGTTGGTGATCAATGAATGAATGAATCGGATCGAAAATCTTTTCGGAAATTTGAAAAATTTCAAAGTTGATTGCGTACGAAGATCATAATTAAATGATTCATTCGATTGTTTAATTTCATTCAATTTTGGAGCAAAATGTCGATTCGGATTTCGATTTTCTGGTTCATATACAAAATTGAATGAAATCAATTTGAAATCATCGTGAAAACACGTTCATACTTCATGTATTTCATACATCATGATCACGTATTTAAGGCTGCTTCACAAGAGGTTCAAGAGCTGGTTAAATCTAATAGGTGTGGGAGTGTGTATCGGTGACTTCAATGCTACAAGTGTTCTAATTCGTTGGTTTAATTTGGTTCATGGATTTAGTTGGTTTTTGGCTTTGAAATCGATATGAAAATATCAGCTGCAATTCAAAAGCACCAAATAAGCATCTTAGTTGTGGTTTTGGGGGCGTGCCTTATAGCTGTTCGAACCATTTTATTCGATGCTTATTGGTCGTTTTTCATTTCGTTTTCAGATGTTTTGTGAATCGTTTTTTGAATTGAAAGGCGTGGCTTGTTGCACGCCCCTTTTGATTGGTAATCAAATGACAATTGGTGTGAAAGGAAACGCCTACTAAATTTAAATTTTCTGGTTTGGCGCGCTCAAATGATTGATGTTTAATTTTTAAAAAAAATAATTTTTGGCAAATTATTAATTATGTAAATTTTGTTCGCTTGCATCAATTATCGATTGTCCATATTCCATATGGTCAATTGGTTCGTCGAAAATGCAAATTTCGATAATTGAAACACGAGACACACCTCTTTTTTTTTGGTGAAGAAAAACAATTTTCATTTCAAAACAAATGATTGATGCAAAATCATTGCGTTCACCATCGCCGTCAACACTCGATCGTTATTAATCAACCAGTGCTCGAATAGTAACGACCACCGAGAATCCCGAGGCTCTTGGCGTCCATAAGTTTCAAGGTCTTGATGTCTCTGGAACCAAGAGTCTCAGAGGTCTGAGTCTCAGGGTTTATAAGTTCCAGTATACATGGATTTCAGGATCCATGATGATCAGTGTCCATAGGCTCAAGGGCCATCGGGTCTCAGGGTCCATTCTGCGAGAAATTTGCGAGAAAAAACATAATATTATCTTTGTAAATGATAATCATTTTAAAGTGTGTGGTCACACACACACACATTTTTAAAAGTCATTCATAAATATAAAATGATTTACATTTGAAACTAAATATTATTTTAACTAAATTGTAATAATAATTATTCATTGAACAAATCTGTTATTCTTTGGTGTTTCGAGTACCATTTCAAAATTCATTATTATCTCAAACAACTGACACTAATCATAGTAATAGTTAATAGGCAAGGTACTTTGAACCATACGATACTTGAAGGTGGTTGGCGATGGTCAATCAAAGTCATTTATCAAATCATAAATGTTTATTTGAAGAGTAATTTTCTCGACAAATAATTCAGTGAAAGTCCTAAAAAAAACAAAACAGAAAAAATAAACGTTTGCCACGTGCCACGTGTCATTCATTTGGCAGATACGTACCAACGTGCAACACAGGCGTGGTACTTAATTGGTAACATTGTTTACGATCATCATCATTTAAAGCCAAAGCAGCAGTACAGTTTTATAAGGGTCTGTACTGTGTGCATGTGTCCAGAGTTTTGTTTTTTGGCTCAACAATGTGTGTGTGTTTAAGAGGGTCATACCCTTAAAAAGTGTCCATATTTTTTTGTTTTTGTTTCCCCAGAAAAGTCTATACTGCAGTATCACCGTAATGTTTGGTCAATAATGATTAATCAATGATTATTATCTCGAATCTCACTCTCAAAACTCAAAAACCCGAAGACCCGAAAAAAGTGATCAGCAGGAGATAAGATCTTCATTTTGGGCCCTTCATTCGGGTAAATTCGTATCAAATTTGAATCAAAATGAATATTCACATAAAACAATCGAGTGTCATGTAATAAACACGAGTCACATAAACACATATCAAAAGTCGATACTTCGAAGACCCTATGTGGATTATCATCAGTGGTGAAAATTTGATCAAAATTAAATTGAAATTATCGTGGGAATTTATTTTTTTGGTCAAAATTTCGAAATTCAAAATGATCTGATTTGTAACAGTTCTTCAGCGACAACCACCCATCGCTGTTCACCAGCAACAATCGATGGTCATCATCGAACACGATTCTTGACCGAGAATATTGACATAATTTCGCTTTTGATCTGATTCAATGATGATGATAATCCATGAGAATCATCATCTTGACCATCGTGGTTTCGATTGGTCATTATCGCCATGATGTCCACAAGGGTCCCGTAAGTTTTTCACCGAAAAAATGGCCAAACAATTTCAGTAAAAGGCTTAGAAACACTTTGATCAAGTGTTGGTTTGTTTTTAGGTGGAAATAAGGTGGTGGGCAAGGGGGAAGGGGAAGAGGGAAAGCCAGAAAAAAAATGACAGAAAATTGACAGTTTTTGAATATTTGAATACGACCATCAAATAATGATGGCGATGATGATGATCATAAATTAATTTCAATTAATTTTGAAAATTGTGACAACAACGACAACATGTGATTGGAGAATGGCTGAAAAACATGCAGAAATGTGATGAGCTGATGCATCGATGTTCAATGACGACCAGAAAAAAAATGGATAATTCTTGAGAGCTGTTCACAAACGATTGCCGAACACATTTGATACTAAAGAAAAACAGGAAATGTTTAATTGAAATTAATTTAGTTCAATTAAACGATTGAAATATGAAATACACGAATTATTTAATGATTATTGTAGCCAAATGATGATCACTGTGGACGTATGGAGGGATAGATGAAGAGATGGAAGGATGCTTGTGCTGATGGATAGATGGATGTTAGTATTGTGATCGTTTTTCTGGGTGTTTTTTTTTGTGTTCCTAAAGAATTTTTGGCGGCCAATTTTCGAAAGGAAAAAAATTTAAATTTTTGGTTATGTTTTAAGACAAAAGATGGCGTTGTAATCTCTGAAAGAATACTCATTATCGAAAAACATTTATTTTGCCACTCGCTAGATGGCGACACACACTTCATTGTTTACATTTTTCTTCGAATGTGTTTTGTTTACAAATCAACATTTGAGTTTGTTTATTTTTTAATATTTACATTTTGTAAATTTTAAAATTTTTACAAAATTTTGAATTGTTTTGAAATAACTAGAAAATAGAAAAATTGCCGAATTATTAAAATTAATTCGAAATTAAAATTAAAATTTTAAAAATTTGCCGTTATAATTATTATCAGCCATTTAAACTCCTCTCTTTTTTTTGCATTCTTAAAGTTAACTTTACTCATTTGCTGATTTGATTTGTTTTGAAATAATTTCATTCATTCTCTCTCCTCTCGTGTTGTTTCTCTTTACCAGCAAAAAACAACATCGAAATCCACTGAAAAATCAACAGAAACGCACAGATCCTCTAATTTTACATTTATTTCTGACGAAAAACTAAACAAAAAATCTTGTTTGTCGTCGTGTAGTCATATAATCATCATCATCATCATCGTCAAAGTAGTTGTTGTTGCTGCTTAGTAGTCACTGCTGCATTTGTTGCTGTATATTTGCTATTGGTGGTAATAATAATCATTGAAATCATCGACATCATCATCATCGAATGTTTGTTTGATGTAATCATCGTTATTTTAGTTTTTTTTAGAGTTTTTTCCATTGAAAAAAAAGTATTTATTAGTCTTCTCTTCAATATCCAATACATTTATGTGACTGATTCATCATCACCATCGCCATCAGCAACAGCAGCAACAACAACAACTGAAAAAACAGTGAAAAATCAAGTTGATCATCAACTATCGGTATTTCTTTTGGTCGTTTATCCATTCATCAATGAATGAATGAATGGATAAATATGTGAATTAGTAAATAAACAATAATACGTATAACAAACACATATATGCGTTGGTGTTGTTTATTTATGTTTTATAATTATTATTCGTATATATGTATGTAATGTTGGCTTCAAAAAATACTTGGTTTTGTAATCATTTCATTTGGTGAAAATGAAGATAATCTACTCAAAGATTTGAAGAAATCATAAATCGATGATAATTCCAATTTGTCTCTTTAGTATTGTCCGAAAACTAATTGTGATGATCAATTTGATCGATATTTCGATCATTTAGCCATGATTTAATCGTTTTACATTAATTTAATTGCTTAACAGATTCATAAATGTTTCACCTAAAAAAATTTCTGGTCCATGAATCATACTTGTGCAACTTGACAAACATTGAATCCCAGCAAAAGACGTTGAAATTTCAATTAATTACGTCGAAGTATTTATTGTCTTGATGAAATCGAATGAAATCAATCAAATAATCAACATATGGATGATATAAATGATGTAAAATGGTAAGTCAATTGATCATTTTATTGAATTGAACCAAATTAAATCGCATTTTTATCTTGAACAGAACACAATCTTAACGTAATCATCGTCAAATTTGGTCAATTTTGTCCAGCAAAGATCAAAAAAATTAATAAATAAATAATCAGCAATAAATCAATCAATGATTTGATGATTTTTCTCCTAACGAATTATCATTTGACCATATTAAGACATATGTCTTAATTTTATAACTTATGTACATTTCAAATGAATTGACCAAATATTCATTTGACCATTAAAAGTCAATTTATTCATTTGATTCGAATCGATCAAAGCGGTCAACAACACCATGATTGTCATGATTTAATCATCTAAAACTTATACTTCAGCCACTAATTTAACTCAACAACAAGTGATCATTTGTTCAAGTGATTGATACAAATGAAGTGAAATTCATGTGATTCTTTCTGTGTCCACGTGTGTGATAAGTGTAACGTGTTTTGATGTATTCAAATACAGTTTCAATTATCAACGATTTTTCAGTGTTTCATTTTTCATTTATTCAAAAAAATGTTAATCAGATTCATTCATTGATTGTTCATTAATCAATTATCATCGCTGAAAAAATGGACAAAAATTTAGATCATTGATTTTATTATGAATTATTTCGAATATGCTAAGCCAAAAATTGTGAAAAACAAAAATAATCTTCGAAATTTTCCTCTAATTCGACCAAAAATGGATTTGATTACAAATGATAATGATTAATGATTAATAATGTGGAATAAGATTTAAAAAAATGTAATTAATTTTAATTAAAATCAAAATTTTAAAGGTGAGTTTTTTTTTCAAAAGTTTCATTTAACAAAATACAATTTCATAGATATATTTTTCGAATGTCCAGTTTTGTTGTTGTTGATTTGGCCTCCTTTTTTCATTTTTTCCTTGCCATACTGTCAATCCCCATTGACCATCACACATTGACCACCACCACCACCACCACCACACATATTGACCACATTCAACAAATATTTTCATTTCTGTGTCG
This sequence comes from Psoroptes ovis, assembly GCA_002943765.1. NCBI lineage: Eukaryota > Metazoa > Arthropoda > Arachnida > Sarcoptiformes > Psoroptidae > Psoroptes > Psoroptes ovis. Next base: position 71,595 of record PQWQ01000019.1, on the reverse strand, counting down.
ATTTCTTTTCACCATATTAGCTAATGTGATGAGAATATTTTTAAATATTTTTCATTTCAAAATATTTTGTCACTGATTTTGAATGTATGTGTGTGTATGCTGCTGCTGTATGACTGTGAAAAGGTGTTTTTGCTCAGGTCATCCCCCTCATTCATTTATTTATCTTTGACTCTTTTAAATAAATTTTGAGCTAAATTAAACACAGAACGAAAATCATTGAAAATCTTTCCAAAAAAATGTTTTGTGGTTGTTTCGGTGTGGTGGTAATCGGTGATTATGAAGATGGTGGTGGTGATCAAGAGGGGGATTTTTGTTTTTGTGGCCAAAATAAACATGGGAGAAATCACCGCCACCACCGCCATTAAATACCGTATCTTGGTAAATATCTTGACCATCACCACCACCACCACCAATCTCTGTAGTCTATGGTTGAATGAATAAAGATGAATGAATGGAGAATGATTGACCAGTTTTTTTTTTTGAATGATATTTGAATAATGATAATGAACCATTCAAACACCACAACACTCACTGATACCGGTCAATAATCGGTTTTTTTTTTTGGTTTGATTATTGATGATAATAATTGATCGATCGAATCATCATGATCAATGATGATTGACAGCATCATCATCATCATCAATGATTGACAGCATCAGCAGCACCAATCATCACCAGTCACCAAGACCATCATCATCATCATCATTAGTGATCATTGACCAGTGACCATTGAACAATGATTAGTTACTATTGACCATTGAACAATGATTGGTGATTATATTTAAATCAACATTATTGACATTTCGATTGAATGAATGACTGTGTGTTTGTGTGTGTGTGTTGATGTGTGTGGATGTGTGTAAATCTGGTTGAAGTATGTTGATTTAAATATTCATCGAATTCGATGGCCAAATGAATACGACTATGACTATGATTGAAGTTGATTTATGAATGAATTGATTTTGTTTTACATGAAAACGGTGATTCAATGATTATGGTGATAATTCAATGATAATGATGATGACAAGTGTTGAAAATTGAACAATTTGAAATGTTGCTGAACGGATGATTTTTTCGACCATAAATTTTGAATCGAAATTTATCAGGGTGAATTATTTGTGTTTTTCCTCTGTTGAATGAAATCCGGTGTTTTTGAATGATGATCGCACATTTCAACGACAATCGCTTGTCGATGCGTTCCTGTTTGCATTTTGAATGCGTTTTCATCCAGTTTTCTAAAAGTTTCAATGCATTTTATATGCGTTTCAATGTATTTTCTATCAGTTTGTTTGATTTTCAATTTGTTTTCTTTGTTTCTTTGGTTCAATGAGGCTTCATTGTTTCGTTTTTGTCAATTTTCCCAATGAAAATCAATGACAGAGACTAAGAGAGGGAGAAAGGCTAGTAGAGATTATCTTTGATCAATTAAGTTCAATTCAAGATGAATCAATCAATTTTGAAATGAACTAATTTCGATTACTTGGTTCTTGTAGAAGCTTTAAGAAAATATAATCAAACAGATAAGATCAGATAAGATTGCTTAATCCTTGAAATAATCCTCATTTTCTTCTATTTTAAATCAATCATTTTTTTTGATGATTAGTATTTGTATGACAAGTCAAGTGACAAGTGACTAAATAAAACAACACTGATCAATTGTTTCCATTCATCTATTTGTTTGAAATGAAATCATTTTACTCGTCATTAAAACATTTAAACGTATGAACCTATTAGCGTCTTAGAAACTTATGAAATGTAGTGACACCTTCGAAGAACCCTTTAAAACCATCGAAAAATCCAATAGAAACCCATCTATAACTTTTAAAAGCGTCGTAAAGACCCGTATCGAAGTTTAAAAGGTATGATTATAGTCTTAAGACTTGTTTGAATAACGGTAACTTTGTTTACTTTGTCTTTTCAAAAATAAATCAATCTAAAATATGTCAAGTAAATTGTAAATAATTCGATGAAAAATATTTACTTTTATTTACATTTTTACTCATTTGTAAACTTGATTGTATACAGTTGTCTCGGAATCAATCAATCTCAATAATAATAATAATAATGTCACGTACTCGATAATTGAATCGTATCACTTTATTCAATGTTGTCATTGGGCAATATTTACGCTAGATATATGTCATGGTTACCATCAGCAATTAATAATGAAAAATGTATCACCAGTAAACTTGTGATGATCGTCGATAATAATGATCGTTGATACGTGTTAAGAAATACCAAATCGAAATGAATTCAGATTGATTCATCGTAAGATTCATTTATTTTTTGGTTTTTTGATTCAATTTCCAGTCTTTAACCTGGTCATTTTGAAATTTTGAACCAGTAATTCACTGATCATCAATCAATCATTTTGGTGACGACGATTTCGATGCCATTCGATGGCTTCATATTATTTGAATGTGTCTGTTTGTATTCCTGTGTGTAAATGTGACCATCGCCCAATGACGATTGACAATTATTATCATTGTTTGAATTGGTGTGAATTTTGCCTTTGTCTGTGTGTGAATTTGCATTTGAAAATTTTACTTGTATTCACCAACTAGTAATGCTGTTATTGTTGCTGGTGTTTGTTCGTTTGATGACAAATGTTCAAATGTGTCAACAAACAACAGCAACAACAAAATATAAATTTTCAATTGTATTTTACAGTTGTTTAACAAAAGACATGTTCAATAATGACAATGATAGTAATGATGAATATGACAATTAATTGTTTGATTTCATCAAATGATTGAATGATTGATTTTTTTTTTTGAAAATTTTCATTGTATTATTATTGTGTAATTAATAAGTAAATAATTGTAATTATTCAATTGTAAATTGTAATTGTAAAATAGATTATAATTTCCATCGAATACATTCTATGATTACTTTTATATTTATTTTTGATTTTAATTTTGATTCATTTTTAAATTATTATTAATTTTTATTTCAAAAATTTTAATTATTTAATTTATTTATTTTTTATTTTTTGTTTTGTTTTGTTTATTTTCAATCCTCATAACCCTTTATACCTTTATTTATGATTTATGTTTATTTATTTATTTCGATTTTATTCCGTAATTTTGGTTCATAATTTGGTTCAAAATCCTTAATTATTATTGATTACATAACAAATATTACCAACAATCATCAAAAATCATTGATCCAGTTGTGATTATTATTATTATTATTATTATTATTATTATTATTATTATCATCAAAATGATTGTTATTGATTTAAAACGTAGTTAAAAATATTGTATCAATCGTTTTGTTTTGTTGTTTTGTTTTGTCTCAAGATTTCTATTTCAATAATTTATTGACCTGTATCATTTGATATGAGAATAATAATAATAATAAATAATAAACCTTTCGTGTGATATATTAGCATTTAAAAGATTTAAAAAGGATTGAAAAAACCCATTGAAATCCAATACAACACATAAACATTCGATTTGAATCAATCAAAAACATATTTTTGAAATAAATCAAAATCATTCACGATGTCTGCCCCGCCACCACCACCACCGCCATCATTGTTCGGTGGCTCATCATCATCATCATTATCATTATCATCATCAAAATCTTCATTACCATCATCATCATCTGGCAGTGGTAGAGCTGCACTGTTAGCTGATATACGTTCGGGAACAAGATTAAGAAAAGCGATCACAAATGATCGTAGTGCACCGATTGTTTCGACCAATAATAACAACAATAATAATAATAGTAATTTTATATTGTTTTTCACCCTTTAAAAAAATGATTATTTTGAGTTTTCTCAAAGACATAACCCTTAGCATTGATGTATCATTTTTTTTCGAAGATCATTTGTTGAAATGATGATTCGATGATCTTATCACTATCATTAATCATAAGATGAATGTTTATTTCAAAATGTATTAATTTTCCATTTTCGTTCATCCCATACAGAGCCATCGATATCGAATAATAATAATCAAAATAATTCAAATTCAACGTCATCAGCTGCTTCAGCTGCTGCACCACAACTTGGTCTCGGTGGTTTATTTGCGAATGGTATGCCAAAATTACGATCAACTGGATCGAAATTGTTGCCAGTAACTTCAGCGTCGCAGAATCAAAATTCAAACACAAATAATTCGCTGAATAAGCGAACATTGACAAAAACAAATGTTTCTTCAAATAATAATAATATTGCTCAACAACAACAACAACAACAACGTTTTGGTTCAACAAGTCATAAATCATCATCGTCAACAACAACAACAGCAACGAATTCATATGGAAATAAACAATTATCTAGTCCAAGAAATGCAATAAACAATTCAAGCAATCATTCTACTAATTTGACGCAAGCAAAAAAACATTTAGAATCGCATTTAAATTCATTATCATTGGATCAAACGACAAAATCAAAATCACCATCACCGCCACCACCACCACCACCACCATCAATATCGCCATCACATACATCATCATCATCATCGACGACAACATCAACATCATCATCGTTGTATCGGAAAAGTTTTCAATCATCAATCAATGAACGATCGAATTCACCTACATCACTATCTTCAACGTCTTCATCATCGACATCATCATTATCGATTAAACAAACTAATAATAATAATAATAGCAACAGTGCATTAAAAGTAAAGCCTACACCACCACAAAAATATTATACATTAAATTCGAAAACAAAATCATCCATACATAATAATAATTCATCATCTGCCGATATGCCTTCACATAAAGGACAAGCACCACCACCACCGCCTCCGCCGCCACCACCATTACCATCACAAAAACCATCGACAACCAATTTACATCGTTCAAATTCACGACCATCGGTTTCGTCGACAAAACCGGCACCTAGACCGCCGAACGTTAAGCCACCACCACCACCAAAACAAAGTGAATTGAAAACGAAACAAAAAGAATCATCGTCAACATCTACGACCCATAATGATACTAATAAAAAAATTTCCAATACAAGACCAACGAGTGGTGAACAAAATCGTTCAGCTTTACATCATTTTATGCAAACACAAATATCGACAACGACGAGTAGTAATTCAACTACAGAAACAAGTGGAACAACGACAACAACTGTTGCGACACATTCGACGCCTAAACCTCCAGCACCGCCGCGAAATACAAGTACTCCAAATTTGCATGCGGCCACAACAACAGCTCCAAGAGCTGCAACATCAGTCAGCCATTTAGGTGCCGGATCCGGGAATAAAACATTGCGCCCACCACCATGTCCTCCACCACCGCCACCAAACAGACAATCAAGTGTTGCAACTATGAAACCGACAACAACTAATCATCGTTCGAATTCCCATAAGCCAGCACCACCGGCGCCAATAAATTTTGCAACAACTGTTGTGGATGGTAGTCAAACGACAGATCATTCGGCGGCGGCACCACCACCACCGCCACCAATACGTAATACATCAATTTCAACGAATAACAATAATAATAACAATAACAGAGGTTTGTTTATTTGTAAACCTTTCAAAATCAAAACTTATAATATTTCTCTTCAAATCTTTTTGCTTGTTAGTTGAATCATTTCAACAACGTTTTGCGGATAAATTTCGTGATATATCATCATTGCCGGCACCATTACCATTACGAAATATTACTCCGAAAATTTATCCAAGTACACGTAAGTTTATTCGATATTCGAGTTCATCAATTGATTTCGTGTCTTTCCATTCAAAAATTTAGTGAATAAAAATCGACGCCGTGAACCACCACCACCGCCACCACCTCCGCCAATATTCAACGCTAATAATAATCACCAAGATTCATCAATAATATCTTCGATGGCACAGCCGCCGCCACCACCACCACCACCTCCGCCTCCATTCATATCGGCTGGTGGTGGTGGTGGCGGTGGTCCATTGAATGGCCGTCTTCATATACGAATCGATAGACAAGTGAATAATTATTGAAAAACTGATCAAGTAGTCAATCAATGATAATTATGATGGTGATGATTTATTGCCTGCCATTTTAATCGCATTCGAAGATTTAAAACAAGTTGAATTCGAAATTGAAAAATACATGTGATTATTCGAATTGAAATTATCGAAATTGGCAAAAATTATCCAAAAATTTATGGATCAAAAATTATTTTTTTTAAAATTTCAAGTCTTAATGTAAATAATTTGTGTTTTTTCCGATGCGCTGCATTTAATGGTCAACCAATTTTGACCAATAATGTGGACACGTGTGCTCGTGTGAGTGTGGTAGTGTTTCAATACGTGATAATTAATATATAAATTAAAAATGATTCGATTTTTCTTTTTTCTTTGAAAAATGATTATTTTAAATTAATTCAAAAAACAAATAAAATGAAAAAAAAAATTATTTAAATGATTCGGGTTAATTATCATTATGATTGGTTATCTGCTGCTGTTGCTGGTACCGGTGTTGTTGATGGTGGTGATGACGGTGGCTGTTTCGAATGAGCATCATTTGGATTATTCGGATTGTTGACGAGTAAATTTTGTCCAACTTCACGTAATATCTGTGATGGAAGTTGTTTTTAAATGAGTAAATTGGTTCAAAGGGGTTTGAAAGGTATATGGCTTACCTTTAATTGAAGCTCTAAACCTTTTAATTCATCATCAATCCATTTACTTTGTATTGAACATGTATAAATAATAACAATGGCTAATCTTGAAACTGAAAGCAACAATGATAAACAACGTGATTCAAGCAATCGTGAATCTAATGGTGGATACATTGCTTCAATAATATCATCAACACGTTGACAAATTGTTGATGCAACAATATTGATTTCGAATAATTTTTGTTTTTGTTCATATTCACTAAATCTAGACATTGCTGTCATTGTTGTTGCAACTAAACGTTCAGTTAAATGATGACAACCTTTTAACAGTGATAAACAATGTGGTATTAAACCGGTAGCATCATCAACCCATTGTGTATTCGATAATATTGTATCAATATTTGGATGTAATCGTACATCATCCAATTCCAAATTGGTTATTGTTGATATATTATTAGGGTGATTATTACCACTGACACCGTCACCGATACGTTTAACATTGATCATATTGTTGTTACCATTCAAAAAATTCATTGAATTTGAAATTAAATGTGTATGATCAAAATAACCGAAATCATCTTTATTATTATGATGATTTGAATGATTATTATCACTACCACTGAAAATGAATGATGATTTTTTAGATTTTAATGAATTTTTGAGATTATAATATTGATTACAACGTTGATTACAACAAATAATTATCAAAATTATCAATGAACCAATGAATACAATTAATAGTATGATAATTGCAACAATGATAATATTTTCAATAATTTCCACCTCGTCCATCGTTGTTTGAATTAATACATTGAATTGATTCAAATTCATGAAATTAAATCAATTTATTCAAATTGAAATTGATTCATTTTCAGAACATCACCAATTAAAATGGGTGTTTATGCTGCTTGTTTATTGATTGAGCAATCGATTATGATTTCTTTATTTGACATGAAACACATTTGTCGATGTTACATTTAATGATGTTGAAAATCACTTTCGATTGATTCGAGAACCTGAAATCTGAATTTTTTCGAAAATTGAAAACAAACCCTTGAGTATACTTTCAAAGATATGGAAAAAATGAAAACCGAAAACAGGTTCAGGTGGCGAACCGTAAACATGACAAAGGTCAATGACAACCTACCGAGGGTAGGCAGGTGATGGTTGATTGTAATTTAAACATTTTATTCAATTGAAATATGTGCGAAATTCATTAAAATCTAAGAATCAAAAACAAATTAAACACGAATTTTTCGGTGGTTCACCGCTTAGGCCGCGGGATTCATCAATACACCAGTAAATAGCACTTCAAAAGGCTGATCGGATTCATCGACAATCATAAACATAAATGGACGATTACAATTCATTTCTTCAACAAATTCTGCCGAACGTTTACTACGGATCGATACTTTTGTTACGGCACATGCTTCAGTACCTTGTTCATTAACTTCAATCATAGCTTTTTGTATAATTTTCGATACGAATAGTTTTGGATTTTGTACACAAATATTTGAACATTGTTCTTGTTGAGTATTGGTAGTTTTGAAAATATCCGATGATTCCAACATTGGCATCAAATTTGAATTACATTGATCAAATATTTGCCGTAAGCCTAATCGTTTCAAATGTTCAATCAAATGTTCATGAGATGATTCAATTTTAAAACGTGGTAATGTTAATTCAATTTTTTGTGGCGCCATGGATCGTAGTTCTTTCATTATCTCGGATAAATGATGATCATTGATTTCGTTCAAGAGTTTCTGTATCGGGGTCAACTTGTCATTATCATGGTCTGATGATGGTAACAGAATCAACATTGATAAATGATGATTATTCGAATTATAAGGTAATAATATTGCCGATAATGATAATTGATCATAGTGACAATAATCAAAAATCCCAGTTTGATGCATCATCATTGTATCAATAGTTTTATGATCATCAATGAAGAAATGCTCCATCGATGTTTTAGCCGTATCGAATTGTTTTTGCCATATATCTTTAAAATGTATTGTATCAATCAACAGCAACAACACATTTGGATCTAAATCATTAACAATATGTTTAATTCGACCATCGGTTTGTTTACAAATATCATTATTAATCATATCGATTGCTTTCTTTAATTGTTTCGAATCAAACAGATCTAAATGCATGATTTGAGCACGAAATTTTTCCGATACATTTTTCATAAAATTTTTACATAACCGTAAATCATTACGATAATACATTGATAATGAATATTGGATGACATCACGGTATCTGCTCAAGAATTGTCCATGTTTTTGGCTAAGAATTTCTTGGATAAACTTGTCTATTTGTCGATTATTATCATTACTAATCGAATACAAAAGCTTGGATAATTCATCACGTGTACTGCCATCACTACCGATTATCAAGATTGACAGCAATAATTTCAATGAATATGTACAAAGAAATAGATTATTTTTAATTGTTGTTGTTGATTCATTTTGATTTAAATCACCACTGTTAAACAATGATTTTGTTAAATTTAATAAAAATTTATTCGCTGCATTCGAATTAATTGAATTCATTGTTGTTGTTGTCGTTGTAATCGGTGGAGGTATTGTTTCATTATCATTATAAATTAATATTTCAATTAATGTATTGTTTGCCTTCGCTGTTGCTGTTGTTGTTGTTGTCATATTACTCATTTATTTAATCGTTTATTTAGTCGTAACTGAAACAGAATACAGGAAGATATTAAATGATTATATTCATGGATATCAAATTTAAACTAACCTATCAACCAAACAACTATCGTGCAAACGTGATCAACTATCCAGCCAACCAGCCAACTAACCAACACCCAAAAAAAATGCCTGTAATAATAATTAAATGAAAATATTTTATTAATTTGGCAACAAAAACACATGAAAAATGTATATGTGTGACAACACACGATCACAATTATATGTTTGTTCACAAACCTTTACCAACAGCACGAATATCAAATGTTTTCAGTCGTAGTTGATGATCATATTGATGATGATGATGATGATCATGGCGAAGGCTATACAATGCCATCTCTTATCTTTGATCGACGATACTAGAATGTTGATGATAATTTCAAAATTCAAATGACAGGTATTCGCCAGTGTTCTGGTTGTTGTTGATAAGCACTTACCCTTTCGCTTATTTGCGATGATAATCATTTCTTATCAAGCGATAAGAGCATTTTGATAAGACCTTGCAGACCTTGATGGCTTCTTGATTTTTGGCTATAAAATCTAGAACTTTTCTTCAGGTATCGATCAATAGAATTTGTGATTTCTTACGTTGAGTCTCTTATTGAAACATTGACCATGAATTTCTTCAAATTTTCCACCGTCGTTACCATTATTTCGATGATTGAAGCACGTAAGTTTCTGATTTCGAATCGATTTCAAACAATTTTCTCATAATTTGCTTGTCGTTACAGGAAAAATATTCTCACCAATCCAAGATATCATATTGATTGATCATACGGATAATATGGCACGATTTGATCTACATTGCTCACAATCATATGAATATTGCCGCTTCATATTGCTCGATACGACTAATAATAATGAAATAATCCATGATATTAAATTATTACCGAGACAAAGTTATCAACGTAGGGTATTTAAAAATTTAAAACCAAAAAATTGGTATCAAATTATTAAATATGTTGATAATGACGATAACGATAGCCCGATTGAATCGGGCCAATTTCGTACCAAATATTCGAAACCATTGAAACCTGAAATTGATGAAATATTTTGCTTGAATTACAATGAAATACTCGTACGCTGGTCATCATCATTATCATTGATTTATGAAGATTTAATCAACAGTAATGATAATAATAAAATCCAATATTCATATCAAATCGAATGGTGGCCAATGAATAGTGGCGAGTCTCATAATAAGTCATTGATCATCGAAATCCACCGGAATCAGTCTTATTATCTGGATCAATTTGTAAGTTTTTGAATGTTTTATTAATTCTAAAATCTTGATTATTTAATAACCTTCAAATTTCACCCTTTAGGCAATCGTACTACACAATTTCATGTCCGAAAACCATGTTGAAAATGATTACAATCTACATATTCGAACAATATTAGCTGATAACGACTATAATTATACATTGAAAAGCATGTACAGTGAAACCTATGTCTTCAATTGTCACATTGATACTTCATCATCATGGATCAATTCATCAACGATATTGGAATCAATCGTAATAATTGTGGCGATAATGCTGATATTCTCGATGATTTTCGCAACATGGTTTATGGTTAAACGAATTTTCCAATGGAAATCAACTTTAAGCATCGTAAATCGATCATTATCATTGCCGCCACAATCAAAACCAGGAGTGGACGAAGGATATTCGTTTGATGATATTAAAAATGGTAATTTATGAACAATAATAATCATTAAAGCATGGATGTGCATTCGTTTTGTGATACATTTTCATTCATACAAAATTCATGTATAAACATGTTGATAAAATATTCTTAGAAAAAAAATTTCAAATTCCATGTATTATATATATCTGCAAAAATAATAACAATTTGATTGATTAGTTTTTTATGAAAATATTAAAACAATAAAACCACAAATTATAATTACAAGTAGATATTTTTATGTTTATCAAAATAATAATTTCATTCCAGGGTTTTCTTCAAATTTCGAGTTCTTGGGTCCAACAAAAGCAAACAAAACGAATCATTTCCAGAGGTTTTCCATCCATGGAATTTGAAATTCTTCATCATATTCATTCATCAATCAATTTTCGTTTTAAAAATTATTTCATGTTATTTGCATTCTTGGAGATTCAATAAAAATGGTGATGGAATGGTGTAACCAAGAACAAATAAGCGAAAACATTCTTGAATTCATCTTGAAGATATCGATTATTTTCATTTTCATTGTTACTCATTATTTCATAAATTATTATTCGTTGCTGCTGCTGTTGGTCGATGTTGTTGTTGTTGTTGCATAGTCCATAATAATAATAATCAAAATAATAACAATATTCTTATTGTTTAATGATGTTGAAAATTGTTTCGTTGTTTTTCTTTAATTTTATGGTCAAATAATAATAACGATTATAATTCAATGATTATTTCGTTTAAATGCATTTTTTGAAGGAAGAATTTCGCCTGTTTAGGTTTTGGGCTTTGTTTTTTGTTTACATTTTCAAATTTCTATTTAAACATTTTCCGCTAATCCGAACCGATTGGATCGAAATAGCCAAACTTGGTTTTGGCGCTCGATTCTTTGTTTTTGTTTTTTTTTGTGATGAAATGTTCTAATTCTTTGAAATTCTGAAATTTTAAAATTTTTAAAACTTAAAACTTGATAATTTTCAAAAAACGATAAAAATATATGGATATGAAAAACATATTCATATGTTTCAAGATTAAATGATGCATAAACAATATTTCGAAAAGATAAATAAATGAAAATTTTCAACGAAATTCACAAGAATTTTGTCCATAAATTCATATTTTTTTTCATTGACGATTTACGATTATGTTTACGATATGATCATCTATCTGTTTCGCCGAAAATATTGCAAGAAAAATATTGAAATAAATTGCATAATCATGAAAATAATACGAAAAAATAATGGCGAGAAAAAATCAAAATGAAAATCCTATGAAAATACAAATAAATGTAAAAACTATAGCTTTCCTTTTTGGCTGTCATTGTCAATCAAATTCAAATTCAACATTGAAAACGAAAAAAAAAACAAATGAAAAACAACAAACCGATCCTTGAGAAACATTACCATAAACTATTATTACTATTATTATCATGATTATTATTATCGTCGTCATTTTTCTTTCATTTTGGATCCGAACGAAACGAAACGAAACGAAAAAAACAAATCAAAATTTTCGGAATTATTATTATTTCTTGAAATCAGAAAAAAATGAATATCTGTGAAAATTTCTATGAATTTCAAGGAAATTTATGAAGAAAATACATGAATCATGAATCTTTATCTGTCAAACATGAATATGAATTCAATTCAGAACATGTGCACGAATATATAGCCAAAGAATCGCTGTGATTCAACTAACAGCAGCACCAACCGTACTGAATCAGCAATCCGATTCTGTATCGGACAGAATCCAAGAATCATTTCGTTCATTTAATGCTACGTCTAGCAGAATTGATTTTGATTCATTTTGTTTCAATTCATGGACCGAAAAAAAATTGAAACAAATTTCAAAAAATGAATTTTCATTTCGCCGAACGAAAGAATCGAAAAAAAAACATTTGAATTCTAGAGTTTGAGTGCTTCACAAGACCATCAATGTGATCATTGCAATCAGCGATAAGCAAATTGAACAACATTGAACAAATTTGTACTTTGTTTTTTTTAAACATTGATCATTTTTTCTGTTCTGTTTATGTGCCAGTGTTTATCTGTGTGTGTCTGTGCTTGAAAATTGTAACAAATTTCAAAAAGTTTCCCCAGAACAAACAATTTTCAATGAAATTATCAACGAATAACTGAAGCAAAGACAAATATCAATTATAATCAATCAAAATTTGAGATTTGTAATTAAAAAAATCAATCATTTCAATCAATCAATCAATCAATCAAAAGGTTCGTATAATTTTGAATTTATTCATTTTTAATGAATTTTTTTTGTCGAAATTCAATCGTCTATTGACATGGTAAACAAACAAAATCATTGATTTTTTTTTTTTTTTTTTGAAAAATGTCAATGAGATGTATGTCAATAGACCTCTATGACAAATCAATGAAAACCAATCAAACTCTTATACAATTTTATATTTTTGAATTCTTAGAATTTTGTTAAAAAAAAGAATCAAATCAAAATCAATACACAAGATATTGCCGTAGGGTTTTTCTTGATAAATGAATGAATGAATTGTAGAAAAATTGAAACAATTTCAAATAGCAAAATTGAAAGAATCATTGACAAATAATTGAAAAATTTGAAAAATAATAATCATTACACATCAGTCATTGAGATTGAAACCAATTTTAAATTGAAATTTTTGGAAAAAAATGATTGAAATGAAACCAAATAATTTAGAAAAAAATGATTGAAATGAAATATAATTGAAAGGATTTTATTATTTAAAATTCAATGCTTAGGAACCCATACCATACCATACATGATAAAATATAAAAAATACCCACTAAAATAATGTGAAAAAGAGACACAAACACACAGAGAGAATGACAATGAGTGCAAATGAAATAAAAGAATCAAATAAATAAATAATTTTAAATAGAAAAATAAATAGATGAACATCAATATATCATTTAGGGGGCTATTTTAAAGAAGACCATAGAATTTTCCCTAGAAAAAACCCTAAAATTGAAAATTGAAAAATTTTCTATGGACCATTCTATGGCCCTTTTACGGTCCATCTACTGTCCTTCTACATGGCCCATCTAATGTCATTCTATTGGTCCATCTATAGCCCTTTTACGGTCCATTTATATATCATGTATGATCATTGATATTATCATTATTTTTAAAAATTGAAAATTGAAATGAAAAAGTTTTTTGGAAATCGAAAATAATAAAAATGAAAAAATGATAATAATGATGATAACCATGATAACCATGATGATGATGATGATCATTTTTATTATCGTCATTATTTTTATTTTATTTATTTTTTTGTTTCAATTTTTTTCAATTTTCAATGTTTTAATGTGAATGATTCTCAATGAATCGAATGATTCATTGAAAAGTGAATGGACCATATAACAGTCTGTAAATGGACCCGAGAATCAATGAATGGATCCAAGAGCGAATAGACCATAGAGTGAATGGACCATAGTCATTGGACCCGAATGAATGAATGATTGTACACCAAACATTTTATTTTTACACCATTCGATTATCTATGTTTTGGTGATATTTTATTTTAGATTTTCAAATTTATGTCTATGATCATCTATTATCTATAGTCTTACACGGTCCTATAGTCTTATTTTTGTTGTCCTTTTTCATTTTCATTCATTTAGATGTTCATTCATATCGATGTTCAATCGATTCAATGATTCTTTTTCGTAATCGATGATCATAATAATCATTATCAGATATGATCAATTTTGTTTTTTACAACCATTCATTGATTACATTTATGTGTTGGTGTCTGTGTGTATCTGATGGGTATCTTATGTGTATCTTGTGTGTATTTGTATGTGTATTTGCAATGTATCTGATGTGTATGTGTGGTATATATGTGTGTTCATGATGTAATATGTTTATCGATATGTTCTTGGTACTGGTGGTGTTGTATCTAAAACTTGATTTTTTCAAAACTTTTTCATATGTGTAAATTTATATGTCCAATGAATGATTCCAACGATACAAAATGGTGAAAATTTAAAAATGAATTTTTCATTTATTTTTCCCAGAAAAAAAAGTGAAACAAAATTGAAAATCGATTCAATGTTATCAATCGATTACCATTACTTATTAGTGTTGGTATTAATATTTTAGGGTTTCTACCCTAAGAAAACATGTTTTTTTCCAAGATTTTTTCCATGTTTTCTTTGAAAAATTTTAAATTATTTTTTTCCATTTCAAATGAAATGATGAATCATTCATTTTGAGGGTAATAATTTTGAAAAATTATCAACCAAAGAAGACGAATGAATGATTTTGAAAAAACAAAATTTCAAAACTCTGATTCAAATTTTCAATAATTTAAAAAGGCTCTGATTCAATTCATATGTGAACCAAAGCTAGAACAACAGCCACAACAACAGCGAAGACGACATGTTCAATTTATCACCTGATCAAATGAAGAATCAACGATTTTTTCCGCTTTGTTTTTCTTGGTACCATCTGGGGCCTATTACCCTGTTACTATCCAAAAATATTCAGTCTAAGACTACAAAACCCTGAGATGTAATAATAGATCCTTGTATTTCGTTTCATTCGATTTCATGATTCGTAATTCAATCTTTGAACAAAATATATTTCATTTTTCCCTTTAAAATTTCAAATTTCAATAATTCACTTTGGCTTAGATTTTTCATTTTCTTGTTCTGTGCTCAATTTCAAGCCATTTCACAGCCCTTTCAAAGCAGTTTCACAGCCTTTTACGTCTCTCTGGGCTGCATCCCTTTATCTCTGGTTCCATTTTCGGCTTCTTTTAGCTTTTGGCTTCCCCTTTGCCTTACACTCAAACACAAACACACAGATTTCAATAAATTTTCTTGACATTTTCATTGTTTTTTCCCATAGTGTATTTTCTAATATTTCCCAGTGATTTAATATTTATGTTATTTGAAAGTGTTATTTTATGAAAATTTATTGAATTTTTTTTTTTTTTTTGTTTCGTTTGATTTGATTTGTTCGTATGAAGAGAAATGATTATTTCCGAAAAAAAAATTTGAATTTTGTAGATTCATTCAAAATTGAATTTGAAAATTCAATTTTTTTTGAAATAATTTTCCCTTTTTTGAAATAATTTTGCCTCTTTGAAACCGGCTTAGAAATGTATTGAGAAACAATCCAATACATTTCTTCTTTGAATCCTCAAAAACTTTAAATTCAAATATTCAAAATATAATTCCGAATATTCACTCGAAAATTTCCAAATCCTGAAAATTTCAAAATCCTAAAAATCCCCGGTAATAATTCTTTGTGATTGACAATCAATCATCATTCAAATTGTTCCCGGAGATATTATTTTATTAGAATAATTCACCATAATAATCATTGTGTATTATTGATTTATTATGAATTCATTGTCATTTTGAATGATTTAGTGAAAATGTTCCATTGAATATATGGAATATGGTTCTGTTGTATTTTTGCTGTAAGCCACATATACCAGGTACAGGTGTTTAAAAGGGTTGAAAGGGTTTTTCCATTGGTGATCATTCTTCAGTGTCTATTTGTTTTTGTTCCAGTTTTTCTTAGATTTTTAAAATAATTAATTTAAGAAAATTTATACAAAAAAAACCCATAAATACCGTTACATACAGAGACAAACACTTCAAACCCTTTATTTTTTTCTTCCATAGAACAAAAAAGATGAAAACATCAATGAGTAATGGGTTAACATTAATTTATTCTGTGAAGTTTTTGGCTGCTTCTTTCTATTATCATTGTTATTCTTATTTATTTATTATTTTTGCATATATTTCAATGTTTATCTTATGTTTATTTATTCAATGATATTTATTTAAGTAAATACATGTTAAAAATGATGCCTATGACGACGAATGATGATACCTCCGGGTAAACAAAGACCAAAGACATACACGTGAAGTGAAGATCTATGGCTTCACGGGCTCAGGTCTCAAAGAGCTGAGAAAGCAATGAGGGTAAGCGAGTTGGAATTGGCTGGGATCCACGGATACATAGAGTGATAGGGATAGGGATACAAATAGAGACGAATTTAGAGATAGGCATAGACCCTTAGGCCCTGGACCCTAGAACATGGGCCCTAGGTCCTGGAACATGGACCCTGGACCCTAGAACATGGACCATGGAAGAGAGAAAAAAGAATTTAAAACGAAGAATTATCCAATGAGCTTGAATTGAAAAATTTTTTAGTTTAAATTTTTAAAATGAATTTTGTATAAATTTACATAGTATAATATTCAAAGTATTAAATGTATCTATATTTAAGAACCTTTATATTTTTGTATGGGCCCTAGTTTTAGCAACAGAAAATTACTTTTTGGCAATCACTTGGGACCAATGAACGATTTGAGGATCGAAAAATTTGTACAATGAAGAGTTTCATATAAGAAATGGAATAAAGTAAAAGAGTCGAATGTTTAAATGAACTTAAATGAATGAATGAATTAATGATTGATTATTGAAAACTTTGTTAAATTATTCAAAGAAAAAAAAAGTAAAAGACTTAAAGTAAAGGCTTAGTGCTCTCAAAGAGTTTAATTTAATCCAATTTTGATTAGATTCTTTAATATTCAATGAATGTTATTTTAATGTTAAGGATTTGATCCTTGAAAGGTCGTCAAAGGGTTTCCTGTGTCAATTTTGCATGCAAGGACCCTGTAAAAATAGCTAACCTTTTCACACGGTCCTTTTAGCAGGATCCTAGGTCGTAAGGGCCCTAGAAAATTCATTCTCCAAATGATTTTCTTTGGTCGAAATTTCAATTTTTCTTTCAAGGTTCAAGCCTTTTAATTAATTCATTTTTTTCTTTGAATATTTTACAGGCCAAGCATCTTCAAGACCATTGAAATATACGATGTTCCTAGCGATGAATTATTGATTAGGTTAA
Source organism: Psoroptes ovis (assembly GCA_002943765.1). Lineage (NCBI taxonomy): Eukaryota > Metazoa > Arthropoda > Arachnida > Sarcoptiformes > Psoroptidae > Psoroptes > Psoroptes ovis. The sequence goes on along the minus strand of PQWQ01000019.1, from coordinate 53,753 downwards.
AGGTTTTTGAAGAGAAAAAGTGCCATATTAGTGTTATACTTAGTGTTTTTTCAGTGTCAACAGCATCAACAGTGTCCTAGTGTCATCAATTTAATTTCGAATAAATGTTCCAAGGTCATTTTGAACTGTAAAAATGTGCCAAATATCATCAACAGCGACCACAACAACTACAGCGCCAACAACCATTATTTCTACCTCATCATCATCAGCTTCACCATCTTCATCGACTTTACCACCAATGATTGAACAATTATTGGCTAAATTATTGTGGCCATCATCAACATCATCATCGTCATTATCATTGATAAAGCAATCAACAATGTCATTGTATATTTATTGTCAACAATTTATGGCCAAAATGTTTGAAATTGTTTTTAAATCAACTCATCAATGTTCGAATATTGAAATTCATCAAAAGTCTGCGACAACAAAACTAAATAAACAAAGTAAACAAAGGGTTAAAAATTTGAAAAATTCAAAAAACTTCAAGAATTCAAAACATTCAAAGAATTTTAAATTAAAAAACAATTATAATAATCAATACAATGCTAATAATAATGATGATAATGGTGATCATAGAAGAGTTAATATCGTCAAAAGTATATTAATTATAAGTACACTATGTTTGATTTGTTATTCAAATTCATTAAATGGTGATTTCATACATGATGATATACCGGCAATCGTACATAATAATGATGTCCACGGGCTAACATCGTTGAAACAATTATTTCAAAATGATTATTGGGGAAAATCAATGTATGATTATGATTCACATAAATCATATCGACCAATAACCATATTAACATTTAGGTATGTCTCTGTGTTTATTATGTGTTTAATACGTAATTTACATGTGTTTTTCACATAAATTTTCATTTTGAATAATTTCCCCTTGTCAATAATTATCGAATAGGAACCTATGAGACAGAGAATAAGAGAGAAAGAGAGAGTAATACAGCGGCCCAAAGGTCCTAAGACCCAGATACCTAAATTTGATAAATAATAATGATAATAAATCCATGTAAATAGATCATGTATTTATGACCATTTACCGGTCAATATATTAATATATGTGTGTATGTTTGACAATTATTAAAATATATTGCGAGAATATTATCCATTTTGAACCTGGATTTTTTCTATTTTGCATGAAATTCTATCAGAAATGTTTCCTATAGGGCCCCTTAGATAGAATGATATGATTTTATCATTTAATATATTGTGTTATATTAGTCTACTAATGATATATGTGTGATGTATATTATTATGTGTTTGTATTTCATATATTCATATTACATAATATTGATTAACATGAGGAAAAAAAAGAAAATTTACACAATATTTGCATTAATACACCTAAAATTACTTGAAGAAAGCTCGTAGAATCACTGAGGTCCCAAGAATCACTGAGGTACCATAGAATCACTAAGGTTCATAAAATTAATAGGGCCCATAGAATTACTGTGCCAGAGACGTGGAACCTTAGAATTCTGCCAGAATTCTGGAATATTTTTCATTATTTAATTCCAGAATCTTTGTATTCTTTTATCTGACAATATTTTATATTTCAGAATATCTCAAACATTTCCTTAGTTTTTTCAATCGAGATATGAGGTTCTCATGACAAAAAAGAGAATTCTGGTTCAATCTTTGGGCCTTATTATTCGAATATATTGATTCAAATATTCAAATATATTAATTTAATAATATTGAATTATTATCATTATCACTGATTTCACTGAAATCAATGGAATCAAAAAAATCAAAGAAATTGAATGAATCTAAAATTTTAATGGAAAATTTTTAATTTTAAAATTCAATTTTCCCCAAAAAAAAATCTTTCCAAAAGTCTTTCAAAGCTTTTCATCAATCACAGACACACAGATAGATAGACGCAGATAGATTTCAAAGATTTTAGGCCAATTTTCTCCTCCATTATTACCCCCCACTCAAACATTCCCCTATCAATAACACTAATCATATTAAATTACTCATTCCATTTTACATATGGAAACATGACTGTTGGTGTTGGTGGTGTTTGGGTGAAAGGGGGAAACAAGGGTTGGAGTGAATCATTGACAAATGAATTTGGGGTAAATTTTAAGTAAATTCCGTATGAATTTCGAATGAATTTCATTTCATTTGTTTCATTTCTTTTAGCATGAATTTAATCAATGCAATTTGTCCGGAGAGAATGTAAAAATGTAAAAATGAAATGAATTTTTGACAAAATTCTTCATTGACTTCTTCATATGACTTTTCCATAAGGGCCCTATAGAAACATACCGATGAAATGAAATTTTAATTTGATTTTTATTCGTTTTTTTTTTTGATTTAAAAAAAAATTCAATTATTTCTCAAATATTTCACATTATTTGATTCAAATTTTAAAAAATTTTAAAAATTTGAATTTGAATCTAATGATACCTGAATATGAGATGAATAGAATTGAATGATAACCCTGTTTCAATGTATTCTTCAATTGCCCTTGTGGCAAAATGAAAAAATTTTGACAAATTTTCCATTAAAGACCGAACCAGAGAGTAAAATTGGTCTCAGCTCAGAGGTGATCAGAGAGGAAGGGGTCTAGGCCTAACCCTCAAGAAATGTGTTTAAAATCCACAGCAAACTCTAATACAGTGGTGATAATAGTGTCATTGTCCATCATTGTTAGTGGTAATGGTGATGTTTTGATATTTCGAATTTTAATATTTTGAACCTCAAAAATTATAGTAATTTATGATCAGTAACATTGTATTAATTACATTAATTAATTACTGTAATTAATGCTATTAATTGCTTCTATTAATTACTTTCCAAAAACCAGCAACATTGATTTTATTAGGCCGAAGGAAAAGTTCTGTCGCATTTTTAAATTGATTTCAATCAAAAAATACGACAGAAATTTTCCTCCGACCTAATACATTGGTTACATTATAAAGTTCTTTTGGGCCCATTTTATGTGGCCGAATTCGGTCGTACATTGTACATTTTTTGTACAATATGTACCCCCAAAGACCCAAGAATTTTTCTATTATTTTCTCGCATTCGATTCTTGTTTACATCATGTAAAATATTTTGGTGATGATGATGGCGATGATTTGTCAAATGTTGTTGACATTTTTTTCGTTTTTTCACTCGTTGTGATTCATTTTCACGCTCAAAAACAGCTGTTTCAATTCCGGGAAATTTTTCCTCCTCCTCCTCATCATTTCTCATTTATTTCCCATTATTTTTGTCCCCATATATCACCAATCATTCATTTGTAGTTCATTATTTTGTATTGAGTTTCTTTTGAATTGGAAAATGTCTCGAATATTTCAAAAGAAATATTCAGTCAATGATAAAGTCATTGATTTTGTATTTAAGCAGTTTGAACGAATGAATGTTTGCTTGACATTGCCATTGATTTACATGTGTTTGTTTGTGTTTTTAAAGAATCAAAGAATTTCGATGAAAATAATCGAGTGAATATCGCCCTTCGACTCCAAAGGCGCCATCAGGTCACCCTTTCAAACAATGCTTAGCCAATATTCATTTGAAAACGGCTGAAATTCATTGAATATTTTTTGCTGGTTTTGTGCTCTTTGGAATCTTGGAATCTTAGTTAATTAATTTCGATGATTTCTATGAATGATTTTCATGTATTGAATTGTCCGAAAAGTTTTTGTCGATTTTCAAATGTTTTTCAATGAGTAAATCGGCAATAACTTTTGCGGACAACCCAATATTTAATCATTATTTCTATGTATATTTGATTTTGAAAATGTGAATATGACGAATATGAAGACATTTATGATGAAATTCTTTGAAGAAATTCCTTCATAAATTGAAACAAATTATAATCAATTCTGATTACTTTGACAAATTAAGAAAAGAAGAGAATGTGAAACAAATTTCTTGTTATTCATTGTCATTCATTCATAATATACATAATAATGTATTAAATGAAACAAATTGAATTCAATTTGATCATTATTATTTCACCAATATATATTTACATATGTTTACATATGTTAACACATGTAAATGTATGATGATGAATGAATATACACAAAGAATGTTTGTTTGTTGTGTTGAATGTTTGAAAAAACATTCGACAAAGATGTAAGGATTCCTGTACACGAGATTCCTGGTTACGAATTCTTTGTTGATTCTTGAAAGAATTCCTTTGGATGAAATTCTTCGATTCAATTTACTTTTATGAAATGTTTGCCCCCGCAAATTTCGATGAATGACAGTGTTCGTTTCCAGGATAGAGGAGAGATTGAACAGGAAAGAATTTAAAGAATTATTTTTAAACGTGGAATTTCATTTCGATGTAAATCTGTTGTATTTATTTTCTTTTTATTCTCTTTTGTTAAAGATTTTCGTTTTGAAGAAAATATGACAGTTTTCCGAATAATTTGATTAGGTTGTCCGAAAAGTTTTTGCTGATTTTTCCAATTATTTTCTACGATATAACCGGAAAAAAACTTTCCGGACAACCTTTGAAATTTTAAAAGTTTTTTTCCAATATTCAAACAATTTCAAAAAGAATTTTGAAGAATTCCAAAATTAGTTTCAAAGTTAGTTTCAAGCGTTGACCGACACTGATTATGATTATGGTCAACCATAGTTAATTAAACGATGATCGATCCGATTTCCGTTGACCACTGATTTGTCTTTCTGGACCAAAGTTTTTTGCACGATTTATTCTGTGGTCAACCAAACATTTTGAATTTTGTGAACACGGAAAAAATCGATTCGTAAATTTTCATTTGTTTGTATTTTCTACGACCAACAAATCCTAATATTTCGATGTTTTGGTTGGTCGGCCAATAAATTTGGTTTTTTCTCTCTCAAAAAAAAAAAAAAAAAAAAAAAAACCAGTGAAATTCAATTAAATTTAATTAAACCAAATTAAACTTAATTAACACTGAGCTATGAAAATTTGGGAAAACATAAATTACCCGGAATAGAATTGATTCGAAAATGTGAATCGAATCGATGTGTGTACCGAAGGCCTGCTGATGATGAACTTGATGAACATTGGCTTCGGCCAAATAATATATTGGCAAATTACTTTGGCTGTAAAACCAAAACCTAAATGTTTTAATTAAAACATTAAATCAATGTTCATTTTTGCTTGCTTTGGCTCGCTGAAACCAGTGTTAATGGCCCCGGTGTAATTATTTTCGTTTAATTTTCAATTCTAGAATTTATTGATTCAAAATGATAAAGACCATGGCCCATAGTTTATTGTGTTTACTTATCGATTACCAAATTTTAGCGAAGATTTCGGGAGCCAGATCCGGTAATTCTTCGGATCATTTTTTTGGAATTCTGTCTTTCATAGATTTTGTCTTTATCCTTGTGTTTGCTGCGTTATGACCTTGTTAAATCAATAACCCTGTACGCGCGTGTGTTAGTGTGTGTGGTCGTATACCAGATATGTTATCGTAAGTTTATATACAATTGTAATCATTAATTGATCAATATATGGTCTAATGTGTGATTCAAATTTTGCTTTGCTTTGTGTAATTGAATGAGATACATACAATTATACATTGATAATAATAAATTGATTTTAAAAAATCTTAAATAAATAAATAAATCTGCTATCAATTTGATAGAACACAAACAACAAACAATATTGAATAATCCATGGTTATATCAAATCAAATAAAATGATAATAAATCGACAGAATTATAGTTTGTTAATCCTTTTTTTTTTTTTTTTGTTTGTTTGTTACAATATTCATTGATTGATTGGCATATTCTTTTCGATCGTATTTCCATATGTTCTTTGAGAGTATATAAGAATTATGACCCGAGAAAAGAATTCATTTGTTTCTTTGCAAATCTTAAGAAACAATTGATTTCTAGGCCAAAAAATTGATTCGAATCGATACACTAAGATAGGAATTAATTCTTACGAAATGAAAATGAAATGAAATAAATCGTTTTTCACTAATCGTTTGTCTACCATTCGATACATTGAAATAATTCATTGAAATACATGAAAATCCTTAATTCTTATTTGGCCCAGCCACATATATTTGCAATCGATTCATTGCTCGAAGACTAAGATTTAAGAATTCAATTCAAAAATTATTGATTATTTGGCCAAAACATTCAAAGATTCGAGAATTCAATCGGGTCTTCAGGGCCTTTTAGTGTTGTTGTTCTTTGGATTAATTTTTTATTAATTTCTTGTTTTTTAATTAAATATTTTTCTCCTCATTCATAAGTATTGACTTTGTAATTACGAATTCTTGTCACCACCAGGCCGAGTAGGTGCGGTACTGGTGTTGGTTGCGGGTGCTGCTGCTGCAACGGGGGTCGTGTGTCTTCAATTCGGTCTTTGATACCTGATACCTTATACCTTGTGCCTCCGTACACGCAAACACTCGGTGAATTATTAATTAGTTTGGAATCAAAGTTTTTCGAGTCCAAAAATTGAAACATTTGTCAATATTTAATTACGCCACTAATTCTCTGTGGCCAAAGGCTTCTACCTCTTCATTGCTACCACCCCACCGACCCACCCGCCACCACCACTGCCACCAAGACCCATAGTACCACCTTGATACACTCTATTTGTTTTTCTGATTTTTTTGATTTCCGCTCGAAATCAATTATCAATGAACCCGAAAAATTCCATAATTCAAACACATATACACCCCTTTGGTTTCATTTTAATTTCACCCACACACAAAAAAACTATTTAAATCATTGATTATTATTGAAAATTGAAAATCATTATGATTATCGATCATTTGATTTTGATTTTAATTTTCCAATGAATGATATCGTGTTTAAAACAAAGCAAAAAATCAAAAAAAAATAATCAAAAAAAAAAATCAAAAAATTTGGTTGTCCGAAAAGTTCGTTCGTATCGAATCAGCACAAACCGCATTGAAATACCCAATAGACAACCGTTGAAAACTTTTCGGACAACCCCGATAATAATCATAATCATTATTATTATTATCATCATTAAACCAATATGTCGACCTAAACCATTGAATACATAATAATAATAATAATGGTAATAATTTAATATAAATCAATATGTTGAATTATGTGTTTGTTGTTGTTGTTGTTGTTGTCAATGTTTGATGATGATGATGATGATCACTAAAACGTGATCAGAACATTAAATGATTATCATCATCATCATCATCGTCATTATCAAATTTCCTATTCTTCCGATAGATAGATAAACCAAAGTGATTGAGTTAACCGAACCAAAAAAAAACCAGAGAAAAGTTTCCAGATTTTTTTTTTTTTTGTTTTTGTTGGGGCTATAGTCCTGTAGCCCCGTAGTAAATTAATGGGGCAAGCAGATCATAATCGTGTGTGTGTGTGTGTGCGGGATACATGTGTATGTATGTTTAAGCTTGTGTGATATATGAGTAAATGTTTGTGTGTGTCTGTGTGTGATATATGATACATGTGATATATGATATAACATGTAGCCGATATACAACAGTTACCAGATATACCCGTGAATACCAGTGAATGAGATTTGAGAAATTCATGGGAGGAATACCCGTGAATGAGATTCGAAAAATACCCGAGAATAACCACCAACCAACAGCACCCACCACTAACCAATCAACCACCAACACCCAAAAATTAATAAAATTGCAAACACCCGAATTAAGGCTACAATTTTTACTAATAATTTTTAATGTTTGTATTTGTGATTAGTTGGTGATATAATATGTTTGGTATGTATCTTCTGGTATTCGTGTTTGTTTGTGAGGTTGTTAGTTTGCCAGCCAAATGTCTGTATTTAGAATCTGTGTGTTTTGAATTTTTTCTTACCAAAAAGCCAGTGATTGAATACATTGACACGCACATTTGAAGACTCGAAGAAAATGGAAATAATTGAATGATCTGGATCTGAATTAAGAGAATCTGGAGAATCAGTGTGATGAACATGTGTTATATGAGGTATAAAACCAGAAATTTTCTTCGGTATAAAAAGCCAGGAGAAATAAATAAGAATTTTCTAAAATTAATTTTGAAATATTCCCTGAAAAATTGATTCTAAAATATTGCTTCAATTATCTCTGTGTGTGTGTGTGGGTATGTTTGTGTGTGTGTAGGAGAAATAGAGAAACAGTTGCATGGTTTCAAAGGTAGAGATACAGGGTTGGTAGAAGGAAGAGAGATAAAAAGAGAAATAAAAAACAGAGAAGAGCGGAGATTTTGAGGTATCGAAGGGGTAATTTAATGGTATAAAAGGGATGATTTGATTACCTTTGATTTGAGTAGTTTGGCTTTAATATTTGATGGTATAATCAGCAGAAAATATGAAATACGAAAGCTATGAAATATCAAATATCAAATCTCTCATCATAATATCATCATATAGGAATCATCAAATCATCAAAATTTATCCATTTTTATCCTATTTTTCTATGCGTTCATTGTCAATCACCAGTCATATATTACCTTATAAATCCTTTCATCACAAAAAAAAAATTTAAAATTCACCTTGTCCCAAAAATTTTGTCTGTATTATTTCAATAGTAATAAATAGTGATTCTTGCTGAATTTTGGCAAAAACTTTTCGGACAACCCAACATATCATGTGTATGAAGGTGAATTAAGTTATCAAAAAAATTTCAAATCAAATCATATTATATCAAATTATGATGATAATATCCTATAAACAATGATAGATATGACAAACAATGAAGAAAATGAAGGATTTAAGACGTTTGATTAACCATTTTCGTTTGATTTTGAAAGGTATTAAAAGGTGTAAAAATAATGTTGCAACAGTTGCAATGAATACAGGAGAAATACAAAGGCTTAGGCCGTTTGATTTCGATGATTGATAGATTTTAGAGGTTATAGATGTATGCAAGGCAAATGGTGTAGCAAAAATCAAGAATGACAAAGAGGTAAAAAGTTAAAAGTAGAAAGGTAGGGAGAGAGAGTGGTGGAAAGGGGTATAAGAGAGAAAGGGTGTTGTAGAAGAGGGTGTTGTGGGAGGGGAGATGATTTGGGGAGTGGGAATGGGAGCGATACGGAGAATGATGGGGGTGCAAAATGGCCTGATAGGGTGGTGGTGGAGGTTGAATTATTAGAATTTCGTACGGAAAAATTTGAAATTTCATTCTTCCATCGCCGAAATGTACCCGATGCTCGGATATTTTCTCATTTCTTCAAATTCAATCGGCCTTTGTACGATTCTACGTGGCCTGAAATTGGCCACACGAAATCGGCCACGAATCTGCTGAAACAAGAAATTGAGAAAATCGACAGCTGATGCATTATTTGTTGGCCATTTTTCGGCTGAATTTCTTTGGACATGAAATTTCAATTTCAAATTTTGAAAATTTTAAAATTTCCAGGGAAAAATTGATGAAAAATTCATGAAAACAAACGGGAAAATTTTCCCGTAAAATTGAAATTCATGTAATTTCAATATTCCAAAATGGCAATTTGGCCATTTGGCCATTTTTCGGTGGATAAAATTGAAATTTCGTGGCTGTTTCCAGCCACGAAGATTGACCATTTCCCCGAATATTTGTTCAACGTGTACCAACGATATTTTCCTTTGAATTTTGTTCAATTTTTTAAATTTCAATCATCTTCCACATCTTACCATTTGTTTTTTGAATATTTCAATAGGCTAAATATGATGATATCAACAAAATCTTTTGGTTTTCATTTGGCCAATTCGATTCTACATACAATCAATAGTTGTCTGGTTTATTGGATTGCATTGCGAATCATGCGTTTGGAGCAAAAATTTTCATTAATTGCCGGCATCATGTTTGCCATACATCCAATACATTGTGAAGCTGTTACCAGTATTGTTGGCCGTGCTGATTTGTTGTGCGGTTTGTTTTATTTGCTGGCGTTCATAGCGTTTCATGCGTGAGTATAAATATTTCGATGATTTTTGAATTTTCCACAGGGTTCAAAGTTTAATTTGGTCTTATATTTGTGTCTGTTTCGTTTGATTATCATTGAAAGGTCGTTACCATCTCATGATGATGACCATCGACTACGAAAACCTCAACAAAGAAACCCTCAACAACAGCAACTACGATTAAATCAGCAGCAATCATTGATCAGATCATCGATATGGCTTTTATTATTTACATTATCAACAATATTAGCCTTATTATCAAAAGAAATTGGTATTACAATAATTGGTGTTTGTGCCTTCTATTTATTATCATTATTATTATCATCTGTATCATTATCTGCATCGTCATCATCATTATTTAATAATAATTATAAATATAAATTACAAATTTTCATTACAATATTTGTAATTATATTCAATGTAAGTATATGGAAGAGAAAATCAATGATAATCAATTGATTTAATTGATTTTAACTATTATTTTTCCAAAAATCCCTTCAATTATGATTCAAATCTATTTAGTTCCTAACATTAATGATATTTCGTTTGAAAATGTTGGGCAATAATTGGCCAATATTCAGTGAACAAGATAATCCAGCATCGTATTCAAAATCATTGATGACCAGGTAAGATGAACCAAAGCTTCGATGTCTTTCTGTATTTTGAAGAATATTCTTGATTGTTATCTTGAATTAACCAAATTACTTAATTAATTTTTCCACTCGACAGAATATTAACTTATTTTTATATTGCAACATATAATATTTACCTTCTAATATGTCCATTATATCAATCATATGATTGGCAAACAAGTACAATTCGATTAATTGATCAATTGAATGATATAAGAAATTTATATACACTCACAACGTTATTAATAATAGCATCATTATTATATCGTTCGATAAAAAATTTATTTACCACGAACACCAATAATAATGATAATTTAAATACAAATAATCGAATATTATTCCTCTCAATCATAATGACCATAATACCATATTTACCTGCAAGTAATTTATTCATAACGGTTGGTTTTGTCATAGCTGAACGTTTGTTGTATGTTCCAAGGTATGTTTTAGATGATTCAATGGTTCGACATTTGATAATTTCAATGTTTCTTCCATTCAAAAGCATTGGTTTCATTTATTTAATTTGTTATGGTCTTCAACAATTGCAGCAGCAGCAATGTTCAAATCGAAGACCATCCCCACCAGCATCATTATTTCATATATTCAACGATAATTTTATCAATAAATCATTAAAAATATTGGCCATTATTTTAATTATAAAAACAATTAAACAAAATGATGTATGGACATCGAAAGAAACATTGTATAAGTAAGTTTGAATTCAATTTATATATTAAGCTGTCCCATAAGTTCTTGCCGATTTTTTCATAATTTCCTACGATATAATCGGCAAAAACTTTTCGGACAACCTAAATAATTATTCAAAATTCATCAATTTGTATTTGTTAAATTATTCATTTATATTTACATTCGTTCATTAATTACGAAATAATAATTTTCGAAAATGATTATTTTCAATCATTATTTCGGTATAGTTCGGCATAGTAATTGCAACAATAATGAATTACAGAATAAATTACAAAAAAAACAAAAACAAATACAAAGAAACAATTAATGAATGACAATTATTTTTCAATTAGATAGAATTGGAACCGATAGCACAAAACAAAAAACAAATAAAATATAAAAAAATAAGAAAATATTCATTAAATTATTCAATATCAATCTTATTGAATAATTTATTTTACTGCTCATCAAAATAACATTGCTCAATAATATTCGCTTCAAAATTGATTATTCTCGATAGTATCATTTTCAATATATTTTATTTAAGAATTTTATTCATTTTATTTATTAAGAATTATTCGATAAGCAATATTTATCGATTTGTTTCAATATAAATTGATGAAATTGCTTATCGAATAAGTAGAATGAATGTAAATTTTAAATAAATTCAAATGAAAATTGATGAAAATTTCGTTTTTTATTGTTATTATCCATACAAGAGCTCAATTTACATTCATTTATTTACCATTTTAGCTTAGTAAATTATTCAATTGATCAAATGAATTTTGTTTTCAGGAATATTTGGAAATTTATTTTAACCCTTAAAACTCGAGCTGAGAGCATGAGTCACCATAAGATGTAATGCAGCGATTCGATAGGCGCCTCTCAGTCACCATTTTACATGAGTTTAAAAATTTATCGAACTGCTGGCTCGCTTGCGCTGTAAATGCCTCGAGTGCTAAGGATATAAATAATACAAACTCAATAGACAATATAGACACAATTGTAATGAATATAAAATGATTTTGGATGATTTTATTTATTTGAGCCGAAATTTCCAATAATTTAATCTAGTTATCAATTTTTATCAATTTAAATATAAATAAATAGTTAATAGACTAAATTTTTCATCATTTATTTGCCATTTTGAAAATTTTGAAAATGAAATCATATTTGGGCTTGTCCGAAAAGTTTTGGCTGATTTTTCTCCGATTTTCTATGATTTTCAATTGATTTGACACGCCAGAACTTTTCGGACAGCCCAATACTCAGTAATTCATTGATTGTTATTGATATTAATATTTATCTTTCAATAATCAACTCAAATATCTATCTATTTCACTTTCTAATTGTTATAAATAAGATCTGCAATAATAAATGTACCGGATAATGCTAAAGCACATTATAATTATGGCAATTATTTACAACAACAACAGCAGCAACAACAACAAAATCTGAATGATGCTATTGAACATTATAAAATTGCTATCAGGTATGTAGCAAAAAGGGTTAATATCGATTTCCATTAATTATCATTGAATTTTTCATTTCTTTCAAAAAAAAAGATTATGGCCAAAATATGCCAGTGCTCATAATAATCTTGGTACATTATATTATCGTTTATCGATAATGTCGAAAGCGGAAAAACATTTCGAATCGGCCATAGCCATAAATCCATATCATGCAAAAGCATATTTTAATTTGGCAAAGCTTTACAGGTAAGCATAATGTTTGAATAAATAGAAGGGGAAATGTCCATAATCGAAATGCGACTAATTGTTTCTGTGCCTGAAGAAATCATTGCTTATTTTTCCATTGAAAACCATGACTAAACACATCAGATGATCTTAGAGATTTAGATCAGGTCCATTAAATGAGGCACGCCATGAATCGATTTCTAACGATTCTTTCGAATACCAAGGATTTCACCGAGTATTTTCCGAGTAAATTTGTAAAGAGGTTGAGGGTTTAAAGTCTTTAAAGCCTTTGCCTTATATACAAATACACAAGAATCAGTCGATAAAAACATTGATCAGGTTGTTTCAAAGGCAGTTAGTTCATTGAACGATGAACAAATAAAATGGCCACAAACTTATTTTTCCATTTTTCGATTCTTGTCGAGTCAGCTAAATATCGAGCCGAAATTCGGACAAAATAAGACTTAGAATGTCTTAAATTAACAACAACAAGAACGAGAACATGAAAAATTAAACATATGTCAATAAGTCTTTAAATATCTTTGTGATATATCCAATGTATTCATTTAATTTCTTATTATCATTGAATTTATTGCCATTTTTCCATTCATTCAATGAATTTATTGCTGATATCATCGTCAATAATGCCGAACTTTGGCAACAAAAATGATGGATTATCAATGAATGATCAATGAAATTTTATTACATTCATTTTCTCCCGAGTATATTGACCATCATTGACCCCAATAAAAAGTAATGATCAGGGGAATCGGCCCATTAAAGTTGCGTCGAGGTTTTGATTATTCTTTGATTGAGGACTTTTTGGCCCAAAAACTAAATTTCATGATGATTTAGAAATCATTAGGCCCAGGTACCAAATCTGTAAAAAAAATCCGGTGCAAAAACAATAGAATTGTCAAGGCATAATTTGGCCTGATTCTTGCGAATTTTGCAATTTTTCATTCCGGTAATTCTTTCGCAATTAAGAATTTGTGATTTCAATGCAAAAATTCGGCTGAAATTCAATGAGTTTTCATATATAAAACCTTTTTCGATTGACTTTTTATTGATGCTTTCATTCATTATTTGAAATTAAGTTTTTTCAAAAAATGGAAAAAATAATGATGAGAAATAGCTGGGAAAAAAATTGTTGAAATTTGATTCTTTTTACTCTGAAATTTTTCAAAATAATATTTCAAATAATTCAAAAATAATAATTGGCAAAATTCTTAGAAATAATATTCTCCAGTATATTCGACTAGAATTTGCCTTTGAGCATTTGAATTTTTAGATTTTAAATTTCTTCAAAGAAATTTCAATGAATTTCCCGTTTGGAAAAACATTTCGAAATTTTTCGAAGAAAAAATCCATTGAATTGATTGATCGCCAATCATTTTCAATGATTAATTTCTCGCTAATTAATCAATTTTACTGCTCATTTTACTGAATTGAAATTCATTAATTGATTCATTTATTCATTTATATTTGTAACGCAGCAAACGTGGACAATTAATTAAAGCAAAAAAATTAGTAGAACATTCAATTTATTTGGATCAAAAATTTGCCGATTCATATGAAGCATTAGCAACGATTTATTCAAATTTGAGCCCAACTGATAGTGCTTTGATTAATATCGAAAGGATTAATGATAATGATAATGATAATGATAATGATGATAATTATTATGATGCTTATTATAGTGATATTAATGATAATAGCAATGAATCGATCAATAATGGCCATCAATTAATTGCTGAACGTCTCTATTTATTCGCATTGAAACGTTCACATTGTTTTCGTATGAATAATAATTTCCGTCTAAATCATCATGATAATGATAATTATAATTATAATTATAATTATAAATGTATTGATTTTTTAAACAATTATGGTGTACATCTTCAACGACAGCGACGAACAAAAATGTCATTATTAATTTATAATTATGCTATAAAGCTATCGAATTATAAACATAAAATTGCATTGTTAAATATGGCAAATTTATTACAATCAATGAAACATTATGATGGTGCAGAATATTTTTTTAAAAGGTTTGTTTTTAAAAATAATTAATACAAATAATTATTCAATTATACATTCATAAAATTCAATCATCACCAATAAACATTGTGTTAATGTGTGAATCACATGAAAAGATATAAAAATTTACATATTAGTAATCAAAGGGTTAAATTATTGAATTAATCAGCGAATGAATGAATAATTGATTACAAGAATATTCATTATTCGTAAATATCGTAGTAATCAATGAATCAAGTAATCAACGGAGAAAAAATGAAAATTCTTGGAAGTTCTTGTTGTTTGTTACTATAACAAAATCACAAATGCAAATTATTCTCGAAAAAATAGTCAGTACAAACCAAATTACCAAAAAAATTACATAATCAGCAAGATTTTCAATTATTTTTGATTTCAAACAAAAAATGATGACGATAGACGATAATTAGCCTTTTGATTTCCATTCAAAATTCATTATTAACCCTTTCCTTTCTCCTTTTTCCTCAAATTAATTCTCCTTTCACCGAAAAACAAAATCAAGAGCAATGAAATTACGACAAGATGTTCGGACATTGGATTCATTGGCAATATTTTATATGCAAAGATCTAAATTACGATTAGCTCGAAACATTTATCAACGATTGCTATATCCACCATTACCATCATCAGACCAATCAACGATTGCCCAAGACATCAACAATGATAACGCTAATAATGGTAATAATAATCAAAATTCAATCAACAATGCTGATGACAATAATGATCACAATTATCATCATAATCATCATCAAATGATACAATTAAATATGGTAAATATTCATTATGTAAGTATAGTTTGAAATCAAATTGAATTGAATCGAATGATTCGATGTTTGATGATTAGATTAACGAAGTAGTAGTTGGCCATGGAATTTCTTTTCTAATTTTTTGATGACATCAGGGGTTTTCGGTTGACTTTTGGTGGAATTTTCTGCTCCATCTTCCATTTGAATGAAGCTGGGGCCCTCTACTCCTTATAACCCAGGACCCATTCCACCTTTCCACCTTATTTCACCGTATTTGAATTTTTGGAAAATTTACTTTTTCCAGTGAATTCCGCCGTATTCCACGGAATCAATTTGTTTCATTCAATCATTTTATTAGATTTGCAAGCATCCACCACCACCACCAAGACCACAACAAAAGAAAATTCAAATTTCCAAAAAAAGCTAATTTGAATCAAATTTATTATTCCTAAATTTCCAATAATAACGAATCGTTCCAAGAAACAAATTGAAACTTTTTCGAATAATTTCGGTTGAATTTCTTGGGAAAATTCTCAAAAATTCGGGTTGAATTCAACCCAAATACTGCCAACCGTAAAGTAGAATTTCAGAGAATTCAAACGAGTGAATCTTAAATCAAATTCCACCAAGATTCCACAGCCAAAAATTCTGTAGTAATTTGCCTACATATCTATGCATTTATATGGCCCCAAGGTAATCATATGGTTTTGATTATATTCTGGTTTTACTACGTCGAAAATATTCGTGTCATTTGTTCTCTGTGTGTTTATCCTTTTATCATTGTCTTCTTGAAAGAAAATGACAAAAGCATTCGCTTGAAAATCATCATCAAAAATTGGTTTAAAAGGTTCCTTTCTTTCAAAAGATGATACAAAACAGTTTCATGTTTCAAATTTGTTTCAAATATTTTGTGGCATCAAATGAATTTTTTATTAGGGCTATAATTTAATTCAAAAATGAATGAATTTCATTCATTGATGTTGGTGGATGAGCACAATATGGAATTTGAGCTCGGTGAATTCATTCAATTTCATTGTCATCCTATTTTCACCGTTTTCAACGACATTTTCAATGGCCAAAATCTAAAATCTTATAAAAATCCCATAAACGAGAAGATGATTGCGATCTGAGATGATAATTTTGATGATAATGATGATTATAATGACCATTTCTGGTCATTTTCCGTTTTGGTTATTTTGAATTTTGGAATTTTTAGATTCGATTCGATTTTGATTGTTTCAAATTGTTGACATTCTTAATATTCAATGAGTTTTTTGTTTACTTTATTTATCGTTCCATATTCAATATCAAACAATCTAGGCCCAATTATTGATACTTGAAGGCAAATATGATCAAGCTGAATGGATACTTGAAACATTGATATTGATGATATCATCAACATCCTCGATGAAATCAAATATGGAATCGAATGTAAACAATCTTGAAGATGATGGCAGACAACGAATGATTGAATATTTAATTGGATCACCATCTTTGGTATCATCATCTTCAACGACATATTCGATGCAATCGAATAATGTAAATATTGATAATGATCATCATATTAATGGTAATGGCTACAATGTTGATGATCATAACCATTACCACTACCACCACCACCACCACCACCATCATCATCATCAGCAGCAACAGAAACAAATATTCCATTTTGATTTATATCATCAATTAGCGCTACTGTTTACGATAACAAATCGTACTGATAAAGCATTGTTGACCATCAATGATTCAATCCGATTATTATGCAAAAATGATGATCGTTTGATTGAATCAATTGATGGTAACGTTGCTGCTACTGTTGATGATAATGATGATGAGGATGATATCAATGATTTGGCATACATTTCAATGCAATCATTGCCAATGATGTCAATGATGACCACACAAAAGAAATTAATTACGAATCGTTGTTCAAAAATTTATACACTCAAAGGTGATAT
Source organism: Psoroptes ovis (assembly GCA_002943765.1). NCBI lineage: Eukaryota > Metazoa > Arthropoda > Arachnida > Sarcoptiformes > Psoroptidae > Psoroptes > Psoroptes ovis. The sequence continues at coordinate 36,092 of PQWQ01000019.1, read as the reverse complement.
TGAAAAAGATTTCGAGCTTTGGCATGATGCTGAACAGGTGAGTTGGTGGCATCCATTCATTATTATTATTATTGTCGCATTCTTGAGTATTGAATACCTTGACTGAGTTCCAATTTTTACCATTTTTCTCCATTCCACCCCGTTTCCCGTAGAGCTATCGAATAGCCATCGAATTCGATGATAATCAATTACGTGCACATTTAAATTTAGCTGTGATTTATCATCTTCACTCGCGATTCATCGATGCTATCCACCATTATAAACGTGCAAAACAATTAGATCGATTCGGAATGAATCATCAATTAATTGATGATAATATACGAAAATTATTACGAAATATTCAAAAATTAAACTTGAATCTACATATTAATGATGATGATCATGATAACTATCAACGATATCATCAAAAACAATATGAATTTGAATGTCATCATAAATGTCAAACATCAGCAACATCAACAAAAACATCATCAATGATAATTAATAATCAAAATTATTTATCGATTTTAAATCAATCAAATGATAATCATGAAAATAATAATGATGATGATGGCCATAATAATAATAATAATAATAATAAAGTAAAAAATCGATGGAATTCGATTGAAACATCATTCGATTTTAATGATGATCATAATAATGATAATAATGAAAATAATAATATGAACAATATTATTCGTCATAAACATCGAATATCAATTATAGGAAATGATAATGAACATCATCATCATCATCATGATCATCAACTAAAACGAAGACAACAGCAGCAGCAGCAGCAACCAAGTCTATCGTTTTTTACATCATATTGATTTTTTGCTGCTGCTGCTGCTGCTGCTGCTGCTGCTGGTGGGGAATCGACCCCTAAATTTGGTCCATATTTCGGAAGCATATTTTTTGTTTTGTTCGTTCGTTGTCCTAAATTATATGATTGTTTTCTTTTGGTTTGCTTCGAATCAAGAAACAAAAAAAATGAAAATCATTGAATTTATTGATTTCTTCGAAATTTCTTTTTTTTCTTGATTTATTCTCTCCCAATATTTGAACTTTTTGATGGTACAACGCTGCTTTGTGTTGTCAAACTTTGAAATTCAAAAATTCAAAAACAATAAAAATTTCGTTTGCACTCGACAGGCGCCTGTGAGGCGCCTTGTGGATTCAATGATTTTCAATGGAAATCAAATGAATAATGTTTCACCAAGCGTCGAGTGCGCAAACACTAATAATTTATTAAACATTTTCGATTATTTTTTATAATTTTTATTCTTATTTCTATTTCTATTAATAAAAGGATTAAAATTTTTGAAAAATTTTTTTTTGTGTAAAAAAATTGATTTGTTTAAAGCTTCGGGAGGAGAAAATCTTGTCCGGAAATTTTCATGTTTTTCATGTATTTTCAATGGAATTTTCATTTTTTTTCGTTTTTCATTTCAATCGTATTTCTCTCTATGATTTGATCGTCGTAAAATGGGAATGGAAAAAATCCAAAATTGAAAATTTTCCAATGAAATTCCATTTGTTTTTCTTCGTCATTTTGATCGTTTCCAATTCCAGTAATATTACACAATAATCAAATATATGATACAAATTATGTCATTTGTTTCGTATTATTATTGTTGTTGTTGTTTCGATGTATTTAATGTTGTTGTTGTTCCGAAGATGTTTGAAATGTGTGACCATTAATCATAGCACCCGATTTTTTTTTCTTTTTTTTTCTGGCGAATCGAAATATTATGAATTGCGGGTGTGTGCAAACATTCGTAGAATTGTCGAAATTGTCGAAAAATTTTGATTTTCATCCATTAATACGATTCAGATTCATCATTCAATTCATTCGAATTTTTCATTGAAAAAAAATTGAATTTTGGTGTGAAGAAGAGAAACGACGATAATAATAATAATAATAATAAACATTATCATCATCATCATCATTAAATTTGATTCGTTATTGTTAATGCTCGTTGTTGTTATGTGATGTGATTTGATTCGTTGTTGTTGTTGTTGTTTGTTTGTTACGAATTAAATAATTTTTCTTTTTTGTTCACCAAACAACAACAGAAAATCTGAGAAAATTAGTTGTCATTTGAGAATGAGCATTGAAAAAATGAAAATAAATAAATAACAATAAATAAAATGTGCCAGAAAATGCCAGATGGTCAAACAACAGTAGTAATGATTCGTGATTTCTTCGCTGTCATTTGATGTGACAATAGTCCGTAATAATAACTGGTTGTATTACTGGAGAAACTGGAGAAATTTCTGAAGAAAACATCATTAACACATGTCAGAATACGAAGAAGAAAAAGAGGAATTTTTCAAATATTTTTTCAAATTTTCAATATTTTTTTTTTTTTTTTTTAGTTCATCGGTCAATACCAGAATTTAATATGCCCGAATTTTTCCTAGAATCTCGGTTTGATTTTTTTTCCGTTTAAACATTTCAGTTAATAATAAGTCGGTTCTTCGGTCTTGATCGGTGAATCTGTGTGTGTGTTGGTGTAGCGTGCAAATGACATGTTTGTTTTTTGTTTCATGAAAGATGTAATTTATTTTCATGTCGTATTTCTTTTTTGGTGTTGGAAAATTGAAATTTTTTTTCTTTCTTTGAATTTTCTTTTTTCATAGAATTTTTCAACATAAGATTTGCTTCAGCCAAAAGTTTATTATTCTTGATGCTGCCGAGAATAATGGATTGATTTTCGATTGAAATTTTCTCAAAATTTTTTCCAATTTTTTTCAAATTGGTAATCAATTAATTAAATCCGATTGATTGATTGATTGATCTGAATGTTTCATGCCTTGTAACACACAGTGGCTGACTTGATGACTGTGGACGGTTTATCGATTCAAGTTTTTGAAGTTTTTTAGATTATTTAAAAATTTCATTAATATCTCCATATTTGATGACAGATTTATATTGTTGAATATATTAGGCTGTCCGAAAAGTTCATTCCGCTTAATCGCTAGTGTTGTTCATGAAAATCGGTCAAAATTTTTCGGACAGCCTAATAAATTCAACATCATATTTAAATCGGGTAAATTTGTTGATAAACATGAATTTTCAGGATTTTTTTTCAGAATTTCAGCATAAATAAGCGTTGATTAATTCATATGACACACATTTTGTTTTTCATATATTTTTCCATGAATTTTGCTGCGAAATGAATTGAAAAATTCATAAATTTCTTCTCTGTTTTAGAGAGTAAAATTATGTTCACATAAATAAATAAATAAATAAACGAATAATTTTCAAACAATAAATTTGACATTTTGTTGTTTGCTGTTTGACACACAAGCACAAAAAAAAAACAAACACTAATAATAATTGGGTGTTTTCAAAGCAATCAAGTTTTCATCATCATCAAAAAAATAGGGCCAAACACAAATAAATAAATTCTTTTCGCTTGGTTCTATTCGCGTACCAGAAATTTGATTGGCTTCATGATGTTGTTTTTTTTTGTTGAATGTCATCAATTTGGTTGTTATTCGGTTGGTGCTGTTGTTGTTGTTGTCGTTTGATTCGTTATTTTGTTTATTCTTGTCGTTTGATGATGTCATTCAATTGATAATGTTAATATATCGTTGTTGTTGTTGTTGTTAATGTTATTGTTGCTGGTGAAAGCTTCAGAATCCGTGAAATCCAATGAAATAATAATAATAATAATCATTTTGAACCATCAATTTTCTTCTCGTTCAAAGAGAAAAATAAAAATTTTCACTTCCTTTTTTTTAATTCACGAATTCAAAATTCAATTCAATATTGTTCGTTGTTGTTGCTGCTGCTGTTCGTTGTTGTTGTTGTTTATTATTGTTATTAGGCTGTCCGAAAAGTACTGGCCAATTTTCATGAGCAACTCTATTGATTAAGCGGAATGAACTTTTCGGACAGCCTAATATTTGCTTCACTTCAAAAAAAAAAAAAAAAAAAAAATTCACGTCCATTACATTGATTGGTTCTTTGATTCGTTTCCATTTTTTTTCTCTTATTTCGATTCACATTCATTGGTTTGACATTATTTGTTGTTTGTTTGTTCGTTGTTGTCGTTGAATGTGAATGTGTGTACCATCATCATCATCATAAGCTCTATTTTTTCAATCTGATTTTGATGAAAATTTTTTTTTTCTTCATTCATTCATTTGTTATTTGTTACCATTTTTCCACCATTTCTTTATAATGATAATTGTCGAAAAGATGTCAGCAAATAAGAAAATAAGAAAGAAATAAATAACCTTATAAAAAAAATAGAAATTAGAATAAAAGATTGAAAATGATATCAGAATGAAATTCTTTTCATTTCTTTCATTTCATTCCAGTATTTTTCTGCTTTTCAAATGAAATAATAAAAATAAATATTTTCTTTTCATCTTTTTTTCTTATATCTTATATCATCATCATATTGTACAAATTCTTCAATATTTATTAGTTTTTCCATAGAAATTTCGTTATCATGATATTCGTTATTTGCTATTTTTTCATCGGAAAAATAAAATTTGTCAAAAGAATCATTTTTTTTCGCTTGAAAATTAAAATAAAATAAAAAATAAAAATTCATTTAATTTTACTCACATTAAATTATTATTATTATTATTATCGTTGTTCTTATAACTCGAATGATGATGATGATGATGATAACGATGATCACGATGATGATGATGATAAAAATTCATTATTATGATAATTATCATTATCATTTTGGATATAATAATTTAATGTACACATACACATTCACACAGACATTATTTTCTATTATCATTATTGCTATCGCTATTATCATTATGAAACAATATCTTAGATTCATATAAAGAAATTCTTATTAAGAATGAAAAAAAAACGTATATACTTACATATATAATCGGATCGTTGAGAATTTATTATTATCATTATTATTCTTACCATTATTCGTTGAATAAGTTAAAACAACAACAACAAGGGTAAAATTTTGATGTCATTGTCATCATCATCGTTGATGTTGCTTGCTTGTATAATAATAATGATAATCAAAAATTGTTGTCAATGTTGCTGCTGTTGCTGTTCCATCATTGAGTCAGTGTTGTACTCGTTTTGCGTGTACTTTGCTCCAATATCTTCTATGGATGTTTTTGCATTCATTTTTTTCTTGTTTTCAATTTTTTCACGCTCATCCATAATTCATCATTTGAATTTTTGTTCTTGTGTTTCTCTGTGTGTTTCTGATTATTCTGATTTTTTTTTTTGATTATATTAAATAAAATAAGAATATAATATGAGAGAATAGGGATTTTGTTTCGATGTTTTTTTTTTCATTTTCTTCTTGTTTCTTCTTGTGCTGTTTGTCTCTTGTTGATTGTTGAAAATATTAAAAACAAAAAAAAAAGTGAATGACTCAAAGGAGAAAATGGCCAATAGTGTATTTGATATGATGTTGATGATGATGGAATGGAATGAATTTGTTTCAAAGAATTTTCTTATATTTCCATCATATGATTCTCAGCCTATCTATTCGACATCAATCCATTCCGTATCCATCTATCTATCTGCATCTATTTGAAATTCTTAGTATTCTCATTAACTCTAAATTTTCTTAAGAAAAAAAGCAGAATATTAAAATAGCAAAGGGAAAGTTACCGAAAATGAAAATTTTCTTGATTAGTTTTTCCTCTTCGGTTCTCGGGTCCTTGGGTTCTTTTGGTTCCTTGATTATAATTTTTTCTCTTGTTTATTGCTTATGTCAAATCCAACAGTGTAATGGAATTTGAAAAAAGTAAGAAATCATTATTCCTATTAAAACATTGAAAATTAAAACATTTATATGTTCCATGTTCAAAAAAAAAAGTGTAGAACAAGAACTAAGCAAAAAGAGAGAGACATAAATATTGAAACATTACTTACTTATTTATTCCAGTTAATTCAGTATAACTACACAATTTTCATTTCATCAATGCACAGTTAAGTTTAAGTTCATTTCATTCCAAATTCATTTCTAATTCATTCATTCATTTCATTCCATTTTTCATCATTCCAAATTCTTTGAAGGATAAAAATTAATTTTTTCTTCTATTTCTTCATCTTCATTTTCATCATCTTTGTCCTCATTCATTCACTTATTGTTGATTCATGAATATATTAAATTAAAATCGACCAAGTTTCTTATATAATTCTTCATGTTTTCCAATTTTGTCTCAAATTATTTAGTTATAAGTTGTTTTATGGCAAAGAATTTTGAAGCAAATTTATCATTCATCTTTGTTTTGTTTCTTTTTGCTTGATATTTTCATTATTAATTAAATCTGAAATAAATAAATAAAATAAAATTAATTTTATAAAATAAATAAAATTAATAAAATAATAAATGAGAATTTCTATGTCTTTTTCATTTGGAATTTTATCTATTTTCCATCATTATTTGTGGTCGGCTGCTGTGTTTTCTAAAAACATGAAAAAAAATTCAATTTTCATTTATATTTTTGGCATTTTTTTTTTGCCAGAAAATATTTCAATTTTTTTTTTTGTTTTATGTGAAATGAATTTTTTTTACCTGCAAATGATTCAAATGAAGGAAACGAAAAAATTCCATCACATATTTTGATTTTTCCAAGTGAAAATTATGGCCACCTGGAAACTTTCATCATCATCATTATTTTGATATGGGAGAAAATTAAAATAATAAAAAAGGAAATATTCATTCATTCAAATATTACATGTTAAAAAAATGTTTTAAATAAAATATAAGGTTGTCCGAAAAGTTCTGGCCAATTTTCACGAGCAATTCTATTGATTAAGCGGAATGAACTTTTCGGACAACCTAATTTCAGGAAATTTCAATGAATTTTATTTCATTTTTTCCATGTTTTTTTCTACTTTCAAATCAAATTTTGAAATTTTTTCAAAATTTTTCCATTCAAAAAAACATTTCAATTCAATTCTATTTATATGAAACAAAAAAATTGTAAAACATTGTAACTGTTTTAGATAAAAAAAAATTACATTTGGGAATGTAATTTTTAAACAAAATAAAATTTTTGCTTTTTGAATTGAATTGAATTGAAATAAAAAATTGAAAATCATAGAACAAAACATGAAAAAAAATGGAAAAAAATGATGAATGATTTGCTTCATCATTTTTTTTTCTACAAATTTCTATCAATTGTTTCACTTACCCATGTTCTTCTTCGGCTACTGTATGCATCATCATTGATGGTATAGTTGTATTGAAGCCTTGTTGTTCAATAACTCGGCAAAATATCAAATTAAAAAAAATGAAATTTCTTCATATTTTTTTTTTTGTTTTGTCTTCACAGCTACACATTTGAAAAAAAATTGAAAATAATAAAATTGAAAATAATAAAATGCGCTCACACATACACACTAACACACATAGCACAAATCAAATTCAAATCGATACATCAAAATCAAATATTAATAATAAAAAAAACAGTAATAATAATGATGATGATGATAATAATAAATAGGAATGAAAAGATGGATCGATTCTTCATTGTTAATAACGAATAAATAAATGTATTTGATTCTTCTCATAAATTCTTCATATAATAATACTCACTATTAGTTTCAATAATAATAATTTCAGATTTGAAAAAAAAATTTTAATTCCATTATCATTCACGATTTTTTTCATGTATGAAAAATTTATATTCTCTTTTCTTGAAAATTGAAAAATAATCGATCGATTCTTTGATTCTCGAAAATATATTTTTGCTGAAAATATTCTTAAAAGATCAATTCTTAGGTGAATTTTTTGAGCTCAATTTCAAATGCATAAATATTGAACATGAACATTTTGTTTTTTTTAAATATTTTGATGTTTGTTGTTGATGTTGCTGATGCACATTTTTCAAATTCTGAATAATAATTTTTTTCCGTTATTTTGACGTTTAAAATTTATTGATTTGACTGGTATTTTCGGTGTATTCATTTCTTTCTCATGATGATAAATCAATGAATGGAAAAAATTTTGTTAGAATTTCAATTATTTTGATGGAAAAAAATTGAAATTTTTTTTTTTTTTGAAAATAAAATGATCGACCTGTATACACTGAACTGTTTGGTAGATGTTGCGTTTCGGAAGAATATTATTCTTTATTATCATTATTATTCGTCGTTGGTCGTGTTGTTTGTTTTTATTTTTTTTTCAAAAATTTCTTTGGCAAATAATAGTAATTTTCTTATTTATTTGCATTCGATGGTCCCGAATTTTCTTCGATGCTAAAAACTAAAGAAAAGTAGATATTGGAAAATATGGTCAATGAAAAAAAAAAGGAATCGTCATGGTCATGTATGTGATTAGACTATTGAATACTGATACTGATGGCCAGCATAATTTCATCTAAAATAGAAAGAAAATGAAATTGAAATTTTCAATTATTTGACCATCATTCTAATAATAATCATCAATAATAGTGCACACATACTTATTATTTGCTACACCAATCATCATTACCATCATCATCATGATCATCATTTTGATCAAAATTGAATTCATCAGTCAAAATTACGCAACCATTCGTTGTTATTATTCGTTATTATTATTATTATTAATGTTTTGTGGCTGATAATAATAAAATAAAAATTTTCTCCATCAAAAATGCAAATCACGAATCAAATGAATGTGTTTTTTTCGCATTTTCATTTTCATTCTCTTTTGCTTCGATATAATTCATTTAATTCTCATTCTTTTCAAGTTTTTTTTTACATTCGTAATATTTCTCACTTGGTATTTCGTTGTAATCATTGAAAATACATTGATCAAATTGGAAATGAGTAGCGAAAACAATTGAAATTGAATCCAATATTGTTAAGGTTAACCTGGTCCCGTAAGGAATTTTTAATTATTAATTTAATTTCAATTAATTCATCTTTATTTCTTTTCGAATGTTTTGAATTCTTGAAGAATTCGAATCGAAGATATTCGAACTGCCACTACCCCTACACTTGAAAACAGAACAGTCAATCAATCAAATGCGGAAAAAAAACAATAGAAATTCTGTACGTGTCAATCAAGCAATCATATTCTTGTAACGATTCCACTACCATTGGAATTTCAAAAATTTTTGTTTTCAAAGGTACACTAATGTTAATACCACTACTACAGGTAAGAATTCGAATTGTTTCTGTTCATTCGAAATGTTTCTGTTAATCAAAACATTCGATTCTTGGAATTTTTTTTCAAATTCGGCTAATTGAAATTTTCTTTGATTTCTTTGATTTTTTAATTGTTTTTTCTTGTTAATTAATCATTGATTTTCATGGGTTTTCAACGCTTTTTTTTGATTTTTTGAAAATTTAATTTATTTCGTACACCACAATTAATCAACATGCAATGACATCTAAAAATGTGATTAGACATATGTAAAAATCAGTCGTGAAATCAAAAGAAAAAAGTTGTCAATCAACTGGAATTGCTTCATATTTTCTAATGTATATTTTTTTAAAATGACGTAAAAGTCCGAAAGGTGCTAAAAATTTAAATTTTGTTTCACTTGAAATTATTTGTAATATTTAATTATGAAATCATTTCTTTATTACTTTGGCGAAAATCGATGATTTATTTTTGGCATTTTTTTCGCTTTGCTTTGTTTCGTCTGCTAATTTTTACCTTATTTACTTTTGTAAATTATTATTATTATCGAAATTTCAACAATATCAACGATTTATTGTTCTTGAAATAGAATTACAAATCAATAATTTTTTTTCTTTTGATATATGAATTAATGATAGAATGAAATAATCAACAAGATTTTTGAATTATGATAGTACAATTATTGAATAAATAAATCAACAATTATTGTCAGTGAATTTTTCTTATTAAACGCAATGACAGTCTTTAAAAAAAAGTTTCAAATAATGTCTTCATCATCATTTTTCACCACAATTTTTTGTTCATTTCCATCTTGACATTGTCACATGAACATCATCATCTAAAATAATGAAATTGGCAATTTGATTTAATTCGTAATCATTGATTTGCTTCAATTTTGTTTCGAAAAAGAAAAATGCAGAATAATCTTCATCATCATCGACAGCAAAATGGACAAATATCAAAAGATAAATTCACTGAAGAATATACGACTGATCGAAAGAAGAATATCATACATTTGGGCAAAGGATTCAATTATGATGAACAATCAGTACAGTTCAAGGTAATTAGCATATTTTTTCCATTAATTATTTTTCTATGAATAGATTAATTTCTCTACTGATAGTTCGAATTTGTTTATCAATTTTCATGAACAAATATTTTTGACAATCAATCTCTATTTTCACATAGGATAATCCAGTTGAACGTATATCGAAATTGTTAGAAAATACACGCACATTAAAAAGCTATTTGTATGAAGAAATACAAACTATGAATGATGTATTGGAAAATGGACAGCGGCTAACCAGTTAGTAAAGTTGATATTTTTTGAATTGAAATAAAATTTTCATGACTAATTTCTTATGTTAATCATCAAGAAAGTGGCATTTGTATTGGCCAAATGAATACACTAACCAATACGATTGATTGGTATAGTTATAATGAAGTACTTAAACGTATAAAAAATATTGCCGATGGTTTAATGAAGAAATTTGATCTTAAACCAAAAAATTCATATTTAGGCCTGTATTCAATCAATTGTGTTGAATATACATTGATTGAATATGCATGTTATAAACATTCAATTATTATTGTACCCATATATGACACATTAGGTGCAAATGTAGCATCATTCGTTGCAAATCAAACTGAATTGACAATAATTGCATGTGATAATTATGACCGATTACAGCGTATATTGAAATTGTCGGAAAAATTTCAATATTTGAAATATATTATTTGGATGAAAAATAATGAAGATATTACTGATTTGAGAAAAGAAGGTAACATTTTCAAATTGAATTTGACTTTTTTCATGGCAAAATTCATGCATATTCAAATTATTTTTTCATTTCAGCCCGCGAAAAAGGTTTTCAATTATTCAAACTGAATGAAATCGAAATGATTGGTGAAAAAAATCCCATTGATGATCATGTAAGTGTGATTTATTTAGCATAAAGCCAAATTAAAAAACAATCAATTAATCATTTCAATATTTTTTCTTTAATTTAAAATTTTAATTTTTGAACCACCACGAAAAAAAAAAAATTCATAGAAACCAGATCGTAATGATTTAGCAATTATCTGTTATACAAGCGGTACAACCGACATACCAAAAGGTGTTATGTTAACACATGAAAACGTTATCGCAAGCGTAGTATCGTGTACAGTACATTTAATCGATCAAGCAATTAATGCTGATGATGTAATGATTTCGATATTACCATTAGCACATATGTTTCAACGTTTGGGTGATGTAAATATTCAATCATTTTTTTATTTTATTTTGATTTTTTATCAAAAAATTTCGAATTCAAAATTGAATTATTCACATTTTTCTATTTTTGACAAACAAAAAAAATAACCGAAATTCAACTTAATTTTCTTCACATCATAATGACTGCCATTGAATACATGCACACACACTTACACACAAACACATAGGCCCTCGTATTTTCTGCAGGTGGTAAAGTTGTATATTATTCTGGTGATATACGACAGCTTGCCGCAGAAATTTCAATCATAAAACCAACTATAATGTGTGGTAAGTCTTTTTCACCGACAATTTTCTTTTTTTTTTCATAATTTATTTAAATTTACTTTTCCAAATAATATGTTTGTTTGTTTATCGATCATTACTTTTTGACCACCTTTGCATATTTCAGGAGTAAAAGAGAAAAAAAAACCCATTTCCATTGAATATTACTTTTAGACTAAATATTAGGTTGTCCGAAAAGTTCATTCTGCTTACGCAACAAAGTTGCTCATGAAAATCGGCCAGAACTTTCCGAACAATCTAATAATATAAGAATTTTTATTCAAACTTTAGTCCAAAGTCCTGGAAAAAACAAAATTTCCATATTTTCTTAAATATTATCATCATTTTATTTTATTTTTATTCCAATATTTTGAATATTTTGCCTTATGAAAATAATGTTTTCAACTATCAAACTTAGAAGAGAAACTATTGATTCTATTATTATCATAATATTCATCTTTGATACATTGAATCAGCATCGAAAAATTGAATCAATCGATGTTTGTTTCTTTCACTTTTCTACTTAGAATTCCTGAATGATAATAATAATGTAGATGCTCCAGTTAGATAGGCTATTGATCGAATTTAAGCAGTTGTTTTCGATACATTTTTCATATTTATTCAGTTATTCTTTCATATTCAGTCAATTATTCATTTTATTGCATATATTTTAACATTTATTTCTCCGTTTATCATCATTCTTTTCAAACAAACAAACAAACATCAACCAACTAATGAACATTTGAAACATCTAAAATTGAATTGAATCGAATGGAAATGGAAAATTTCGGTATAAACGACTATGAAATCAGCTGTACCACGTTTATTGAATCGTATTTATGATGCAATCTATTCAAAAGCAAACCAAAATTCATTGAAATTATCATTATTAAATTTAGCATATAGACAAAAATATAAAGATTTAGTTAAACATATAATTGTATCAAATACAATATGGGATCGTTTAATATTTAATCGTATACGATTATTGATGGGTTCACGTTTACGTATTATTTGTGTTGGTTCAGCACCTTCAAGTTCAAATGTATTGGATTTTCTTCGTGTTGCACTTGGTTGTGTTGTAAGTAAAATAATATTTCTATTTATTTATTTATATGTTTTTTTAATAGTTTCGGTTAGATAGTTTATTTATTTATTTATTTTTTCAAATTATTTTCATTATTATCTTCTATATTTCCAAAACACACACACATACATATAAATATTGATAACATGTAAAATTTGTAATAATTTTCTCGGATATTTCTCTTTTTTTTTAATACCCATTAAATTATGGATGAATTCCATTTTTTTCATATAAAGATATCAGAAGGCTATGGACAAACTGAATGTGTTGGACCATGTACAGCAACATTGGTTGGTGATGAAACAACTGGACATGTTGGACCACCATTAGTCGGTGCAATGGTTAAATTAATTGATGTACCAGAAATGAATTATTATGTTAATGGTAGTGATATTAATAATAAAAATTGTAATAATAATAATAATAACAGCAGCAATAGTAATGATGGAAATAAAAATGAAAATAAAAAAATTAATGGCTGTGGTGAAATATTAGTAAAAGGACCGATCGTATTTAAAGGTTATCATAAAATGAAAGAAAAAACAGATGAAACATTAGATAAAGATGGTTGGCTACATACTGGCGATATTGGTTATTGGAAATCGAATGGTACATTATGTTTAATTGATCGTAGAAAAAATATTTTCAAATTATCACAAGGTGAATATATTGCACCGGAAAAAATTGAAAACATATTGATCAATAGCCGTATGATACAACAAATATTCATTTATGGTGATAGTTTTCAATCAAAATTAATTGCAATCATTGTGCCTGATTGGAATTTTATTCAGTTATTATCATCAAAATTTTTGCCTGAAAATCTTGAAAATATGACTGAACAACAATTGAATAATATTGACGATTCATCATTACGTAAAAATCAATTGAAAAAATTAATATTAGATGATTTGAATGAATTAGGTCGTCGATATGAACTGAAATCATTTGAATTGCCTAAAAATATTTATTTAAGAAAAAATCCGATGACCATTGAAGAAGGATTACTAACACCAACAATGAAATCAAAGGTAAATTTTCGAAAATTTTCAATTTTTTTACCTGTCAAATCTCTTGGTGCTCGCGTATTTCCACCAAATAATTCTTTTCTAAATGAGTCATTTGATTAATTATTGAAATGTTTGTTTTGCTTGTCTGTTTGTCTATTTATTAGGTTGTCCGATAAGTTCTTGCCGATTTTCTCATAATTTCCTTCAATATAATCGGCAAAAACTTTTCGGACAACCTAATACAAAACTAAGAGACATAGAAAAATGATCATAGATAATTTTACCCAAATATTTTCCTTATATTTTACCATTTGACATTATCACAGACATTTACTGGCCATTGTTTTAGTAGTTTTTGTTGTTATGGCAGTCAATTAATTAATAATAATAATTAATTAACCTAAATTAATTGTATTTTTCATTTATTTTCATTTTAATCTATTTTTTTTCGTTTAATTTTTCATTCCAAACATGGACCACCAAATGAATGAATGAATGAATGGCCATCAAAATGAATTAATCAAATAAACCCTGAACAAACCAAAAACAAACAAATAGCGTAATGCAATTGCCCGATATTATGAAAATGAAATAAAATCATTATACAAAGAATTGGAATCGAACGATCGCATCGAATGATAATTATTTTTATATGGATAGAATGGTCAAAGAAAATATTCAATAATTCGGCCCAAGTTCTGATGAACACCGCCATTTTTGCTGCTTCGAAAAAAATGATGAAAAAAAAATTCACAGACAAAAAAGTTTTATTTGATTCCAAAAATAATAATAATTTTCCATTGCAAAATACATGAAAAATGTGAAAGCATTCACATAATTGTTGTAAACCGTTTTTCAATAATACACTATTTGAATACTGTAAACATCAAGCAAAATCAACAAAAACGAAAAAGTTTCCGAAAATTTTTGATTTATCCGAACTTTATTTCAAATTCAAAATAAACAAAATAACTTTAAGGTAAGCAAATGTCGAAATAAATCAAAGAATGGTAAAATGATGACACCGAAAATTGTCATAATTTTCACCTATTCAATGAATTATTTGGCATTTCACAAACAAAATAACTAAACGATAAACCAACCCAACAAAATTTTTAACCCTTTTTTTATCATCATCATCAAAAGATTATGTTTGAAAATTTCAAATGAATGTTCAAATGAATCATCATAATATGAACATAAACATTGAATCATCACATCAGTGACATATGAAATAATATATTAAGTTGTCCAAAAAGTTCATTCGGCTTTATCAATCGAGTTGTTCATAAAAATTGGCTAGAACTTTACGGACAGCCTAATATTTTATCATATACATCCTACAACTAAGCCAACCGGAATTTGCAACGAAAGAAATCATTTATGAAAATTAAAAAAATTATGCAAAAGATTTATTATTGTTGTCACTATCATCATCATTGTTGTTTATTTGTTTGCAAACCACTGATTTACGGTGACACATTTTGTGATATGAGATGAATACACAGAAAGAATCCTTTGCATTGAATCGTATTCAATTTATCATCATTTACACTGCTACGGTTATTGTTTTATATGCTTGTGCATGCATAATCCATGTGACTGATGATTCACACATTCATTCATTTCATTTCATATCATATCAAATTCACATAATTTTGTCATGAAACATTTATTTTTTACGATTATTTTCATGAACAATTTTATGGATGGTCCCAAAATAGAACAAATTTTAAAATTTGTTTCGAAGAATTTAGCTGATTTTGACTTGAAAATATGAAAATTTTCAAATTTTCGAATCAAAATCAACTAAAAAACAATAAAAAAAAATAAATGGAAAAAAAATTTTAAAAAAACCAAATCGCGACCAGGTGGGCTCGAACCACCAACCTTTCGGTTAACAGCCGAACGCGCTAGCCGATTGCGCCACGGTCGCATGTTCATGTTAGTGAAGGGTACTGATCCCGATTTTCATCCGATCTGGTTGAATAAATTTGTTTCAAGGTGAAACGCCCATCTTATAAACCAATTAAAGAGGGCGCTACTCGAAACTTATTTTAAATAGATTATTATTATTGATTGAATGTATTATCAAGAGTTATAACCACAACAACGACAATAATAGATGAAACATTTGATTGATTGATTGATTGACATTTGATATTCCAATTGGTGATCAAATGAATCAAATTCACAAATTGATTAATCGAATTACCACAAACATGACCCATGGTTACCACAAGAGCCAATCCAGAAACTGTAATTGATATTCACAATGTGTCAATTAGACTCGATCTTTTTAAAGATAATTGGAAAAATATGTCAAATGGGCCAACACACAACCAGCGGTGTCAGTCAATCTTGAATCAATTCAAGAATATTTGTTTGAAATTACGGAAAATTTTTGTCAAAAGAATCATGGGAGAAAATTGTCAAAATCAATGAATTCGAATGAAACATTAATTGATTTTGGCATTTTTGATTTTTCTACTAAAAGGTATACCTTAGAGAACGGTTGCGCTCATCGATCAATCAATCAATCGATTGACTGGTGCCAAAAAAAATTGTCAAATTGCACTTCTCCAGCACTCGGGAACATTAGCGCTGACGCAGTAAAAATCAATGTGATTTTGGTGCTCAAAGAGCGCCTGTCGACCTGTAGGGGTATTTGAATAATTAATTCTCATATTTTGTCAAACAAAAAATTTGTTAAGGTCAGAAAGTCAATTGAACAGAGTTCAAAGGGTTAAATGTACATCGATCGAACAGTGTGGACCGATAAAACCTCGAAAACCCTTTGAATACCGGAGGTAAACCTCTTGTGAGAACCCAGAGAGAAAAAATTTAAATCAAAAATGAATTGAAAATTCAAACACCCACGCACACAGTGACACCCACGCGCACACGCACACACACACTGACTAATCGCATTGATTGATAATCTTATCATTATCACAAATAATTCAAAGAATTGAATCTTTTTCATTGATGATTGAAAATTAATTTCAATGAACCACCATCAATGTTCAAAACTCTTCGAGAATTTCGAGAAATTATTTCCAATCGGTTGAATTGTTTCAAAAATTTATGGGCCCTTCCAGTCATACCATATCATAATGATTGTAATTGTATCAATTGTATGATTATGATCAATTTCCATCAATTTCCATCATGATTTGTTCCCTATTTACGCCCCCTTTTTTCTACCCCTCTGTCCCACCTCCCATTTCTAACTATGTAATTATAATTTGTTATAAAAATTATTACTCTGTCATTGTTGCTGTTAAATTATCATTATTATCATTATTATTATCATTATTAATTTGCTATAATTATGATTATCATGATGATGATGATGATCATCATCATCATCGTTCATTATACGATTCAATGATTTCATCTTTTGTTGGGATACAAATTTTCCGAATTACAAAATTACCCACTTGTAAAGCTGTCAACCACGGGTTATAGCGTTTATCAGTCCTTGGACAATCTGCCGTAGCCGACGTAGCAGTGTTTCGGGAACGGCTGACGGCCAAAATCGGCCGGCGCTCAGTGGCCGAACCAATCGGTTTCGAGCGGCCGCCACGGACGCTGGTCAAAGTTTTTTTTTTTTGTTCGGCCGAAACATCTTTGAAATAATAATGGCCATTTCACCATTTTAATTTGAGTTCTACGAATTTCATTTTGAAATAATGATTTTTCAAATGATTATCAAGTAAATTGTCACCTCGAAAAAAGAATCATTATCAATGATGATTGTTTCAATGATTATTATCATCGTTATTATCATCAAATGATGGCAATTATAATTAATGGTTTTCAAATTTTTTGAAAAATTTCTAAAAATTTGAAATTCAACAAAAATGATTTCCATTCCGACAATCGTCTCATTCGTACAATCCCATTACAATTCGTGTCATTCAACCATAGCTTTGAATTGCCAGATTTGAATTAGTCGAAGACTCCCAAATTTCAGGGTTTCAAAATCTCCCGAAATCAAAGAATTTCCAAAATCCGTGAATCACTGAAATCGTATCGAGCATTCGGCTTATGTTCTGCTTGATGTTTGACGCTTGACAGGCTAACAGGGATGGCCAAATCAATCAGTGCCGTCAATGCCGAGACATGAAAACCCGTCAATCATCGATTCAGTATTTTTGAATTCGAAAAATTCAATCATTGATTTGATTCGATCAAATTTGATTCCAAAAAAATTCTCCGCCAAATAAACTCAATTTCGGATACAGAATCACATCGACAAAGCGATTCGAAATCAAAGAATCGTTGGGCAAAATTTTATTCGTCGAGGGCAAAATTTGCATAGATTTCAGGGACATTTCATTGGTGCACAAAAAAAATCAGTGCACCAGCACCAATAAAGATATGGAAATGATGAATGGATGATTCAACGATGTCTGTTTTCAATGATAAAATCTTTCAAACAAAACACAGACAAACGAACAAACAAACAAATTGAATCAGATAATCAACAAACAACAAACAGAATTCTTGGACCAGAAATGTTTTTCGTTTTTCCTTGGTTCCCGATGAATATTTGTGTGTTTGGTGAAATCATTTTTTCCAAGATAAAACCATGAGAAATGTCTTCGTATTCAACTGAACGTCTTGGTGTACTTGGTACATTTGCGTTCGCATGGGCCCAGATGATGTTTCGATTTCCATAAAATTGGGGATTCAAAGATCAAAAATGGAATTTTTGGCCTGAAATTTTTTCGAAAAAATCAAAAAGATTTATGAATTCAACAATAAAACAATTGAATCATTGAACAATTCAAAATGTATGGCTCGAATTGATGTGTTTACAGAAACAAGTTGTTTTGAATTGTTAAATGAATTCAATGAATGGTATTACAATGGAACAACGAAGACTATATGAAAACACTTGAACAATTAAATTTAATTAAATTTTAATTGAAATTAATTAAAATTAATTTTATTCCTCGTTTTTGTTTTTTTTTCGGTAATTAATATTAATTAATTCATTGTTTTAAGACTATCGTTGTTTTAAGACTATTGTTGTTTTTTATAACAGTTTTTGATTGCGAATTTTGATTTCTTTGTTTTTGTAATTCTTAATTGGATTAGCCCATTGTTTATCTGTTTCAAATCAACTCAGAACAAGAATCAAGAATTTTCTTTGAAATTTTCTATTCTTTTAATTCTTTAAGTTGTTTTAGATTCTTAAAATTCTTTGAAATTCCTTGAATTTTTCCTTTTTTCAAATTTTGAAATTTTTAATGAGAAATTGTCATTACTTTGCTATGACATTGTCATTATTCAATGATACATTATTCATATACATATATTCATATATTTACACTGTTTTCACAGGTAATATTTAAACCCTTTTTGTTTTTGAATTTAAATGAGAAAAATGTATGTAATTCTATTGAATGAATGTATGAAGGAAGGAAAGATATTCATTTTGTTTTGTTTGAGATTTTGCTTCTGGTAAACTTCTGGCAAACGCTTAGTCTCGATGAAATTCCTGTGGACTCGTTCTGGGTTGTTTATCAATGAATTTCACTTGGAGCTTTAATTTTAAAGTTTCAGACCTCATTGTTTGTTAGTTTAAATTCTCAAATCACACATTTAATCAAATCATTTGTTTCTATGAAATGAAAATCAGGACGACAAACATTTACGGACCATTTGAGCTCTATGCCAAATTCTACTAAATTCACTAACCGAGCGAACATCCTATGAAACATGTCCAATGAGAAACGATATATTCGATCAATATCTTTATCATTATCATCATCATCATTGTTGTTGTTGTTTCGGTTCCAAGCTACATTGGAAAAACATGACGAAAACAAATTATCCTCGTTGAAATAATAATTACAAGTTGAATTGTAAAGCTCGAAAATTTTTAAAAATTTCACTTTATCATCGCCAACACCATCAACATTATCATTGTTTCATTGTGGATAAATTATTACCATCATCATTCAATTGTTATTATTATTATTATTATTATCATTATCATTACTCGAACATCAACATTTTCATTTTTAATCAAGTAAACAAACAAACAAGATTCCTTGGCTGAAGTACCATTAATTTTTTTTTTTGGGGCCAAAGGACCAATAAATCTACCCGATCAAACGATGTGATACCCATCGAAAACGATGATGCATCATACAACATGATATTCTAAGCTATTATGGACGATTATCATATCATGAGCATCAGCAGCAGCTGATATGATCATTGATTCATTGCCATTGTGTCTATGGTATTAACGATTAAATGAAATATTTACAAAAAATTAAATTACATTTCGTTGTTTACGTTTGGTTGTAATTATAATTATTAAATACTTGTAATTTCTCTTGTTTTGCTTCAAAGTAAATGTTTTTCCTCAAAAGAAAATTACATCTGACATTCATCTGATAATGAATGAATGATAATGGTATTATCATTAATTTATCTGTTGAAAATTGAGTGTTTAAATTTTGTTATTTTGAACCAAAATTTTTTGAAAAATTTCTAAAAAATCGTGTCCACTTGGCTCGGCCACAATTACGGCCACCAGTACCATCGCCAGGACCACCACCAAGGCCATCAGGACCACCAACGACAATAAACGATGTAACAGCGACGATCATCGATGATAATTTTGCTTATGAATCATTGATGATACAGTACTGGACATGTTCGATACGTCTTAATTGTCTCCAATCGATTATTGTTGTCGTTCAATTGATCATTGAATTAAATATTTATTATTGAAAATGAATCGAAATTAGAAACATTTGAATCAATTCTATGAATTTGAAAATTAGATAGATACATTGAAACAAAACGATTTCGGCCATTGGTACAGAATCGTATTCATTAAATTGATCAAAAAGCAATTCCAATGAAAATCTTTGATTGATTCATTCGATGAAAATCAAAGAATTGAAGAATTTCAAATGAATTCTTAAATGGATTCTTGAGAAACCGACGAAATGGAGGAATTCTCTCGAATTCTGCCATTCTCAGGCCCATCTCCAAGCTTGTAATCATCAAAAGTTTCTGGAAAAAATCTTCAAATTGAAATTCATCAAGAAATGTTCAAAAAAAAATGCAAATGAATCCTAAGCAATAATAATGTAACCTTTGAAAGATCTAAAACAAATCAAAGCAGAAAAAATGTTCATGTCATCACTTGACAACAACAACAATCATTGATTCAATTGATTGATGAATAAATAAATAAATTAATTGAATTCATCAATTGATGAATTCATCGATTCAATTGAATTCAATTTAAGTACGAATTTCAAAGATGGAATCAATTTATTCCAAGCGATTCCAATTGCAATTTCAAGTGAATTTTCCTATTTGATTTCACCCAAAATGAATTTGATTTCAGGAGAATTCTTCAGAATCATAGAAATATTGGGAAGAAATGTTAATTGATTCAATTTAGTTATTTTTTTCCGATCAATGAATCAATTTCGAGTGCTTTATTTTTCCTTTTTTCGAATGAAATAAAAACAAAAATAAAAATCAATTTCGATCCATTTTGGCGGATTCTGATGCTTTAATGGAATTGCCATAACCATTTGCCAATATCGTCATCATTATCATAATCATTAGGCTAGAATATTACAGGAAATTGAATATGAAATCAAATATTGAATGTATTTAGTCTTATCTTCATAATGATAATGTGATTTGATATGAATGCTTACCTTTGTTGGCGTTTGTGTTGTTGATATGTGTGTAGAAAGGATCTTTGTTTATGATCTATTATTCGCTATACGATGAATATGGTGCATTCAAATTGGCACGTTCAATCGATCGACATATGAATGAATACCTCGACTGATAGCCTTGATGCTTAACCTTTAAAACAATTTTAATAAGACAACAAATAGAAAAGACAATAAAATACAGGATAATTGAAAAATTCCAATGTGAATTAATAACGACAATTGAATCATTGATGATTCCAATATTAATAAATACAAACAATAATAAATGTAAATGATAATTTCTTCAATAATCAATATAGTCAATAATCATAATCAAATTTGAAAAATACAGAATCCTGAATCCAATTCCGAATTTGATTAATACAACGACATTTGCAGACAGATATTGATTCGTAAGAATAAAGGAATAATAGCAAATCGTAATAACAATGTCATCGTTATTCAATGCTTGTTACGACACACTTCCAGCAATCATAAATGATGATAATGCGATAATCAATTATCGTAAAATAATAACAAATAATAATCATCATTGATTGAAATAGTTTCAATAGTTTGTTGCCAATTTTGTCAACAATATAAATATACAAACAATTTCGACTTACTCGAAAAAAAGAAATAAAATGTCAACTCTCTCTACGAAACGATAATATTGAATAATGAAATGAATGAAATTGAAATAAAATAAATATTTATTCATTTCAGATCATTTATTTTAATGATTAACCATTATCATTATTATCATTGTTATTATTATTATTATTAGTTGAAACAATTTTTTTTTTGATTACCATTTTCAGTAGTGAAAATAACAATCGTAATAATCATGAGTAATAAACGATTGTTGTACTGATGATGATGATACAATGTTAATAATAAAACATCGTTCATTACAATTCATTCATTTGTCCATCCATCCAATGATCCATCAATATATTCAATCATCCATCCGTTCGTCCATCCATTCATTTGTCGATGCATCCATCGACCATTCGTCCAAA
This sequence comes from Psoroptes ovis, assembly GCA_002943765.1. Taxonomy (NCBI): domain Eukaryota; kingdom Metazoa; phylum Arthropoda; class Arachnida; order Sarcoptiformes; family Psoroptidae; genus Psoroptes; species Psoroptes ovis. The sequence goes on along the minus strand of PQWQ01000019.1, from coordinate 13,651 downwards.
GACAATTCATCGAATTTGGATTGATCCAAATACTTGAAATGGTTCGAATAGCCGAAACAATGATTTAATGATTGATTTCGAGTCTCTCTTTTCAATTTATCTGGTTCAAAGCAAAGTTCAGGACCATTTCGAATCAATCAATTACGTCTAATCATCATCATTATTATTATGATTATCGATATTATTCATTGTTTGAATTCTTTGCTGCACTCATCGTGTATTTGTAGTCTGGACATCAAAGTTTATCTCTTTGATTTGTTTCGAAATTGTACAGAATTGTATTATCTTGTACGATTATCTTTGAAAATCATCATTATCATTATTATAATGATGATGATGATGATCATATCAAAAGTCAATGGATTTTTTGTTTTCCTCATTAATTTTCAATGATTTATCATTTTATCGATTTAAGATTTATAGAAACATTTTCAAATGTTCAATTCAATGTTTATCTGGTTTTTGCATGGTTCAGGATGATTCGAGTCAATTCAGGACTAAGTATTTGATCAGAATCAACTGATCACAATTGATTTTCATTGATTTTTCCATTGGTAATTCATTGGTAATTCTTTGAATCACCGATCAATTCAATGAGTTCACCAATGAATCACCAAACTAAATGGTTTTCTTTCTTTGTTTTTTAGCTTTTTTCAATTCTTGTTTTCCTTGATGATCAATGATCAAAGTGAACATTGATCAATGATTTATACATTGATTCAAAACAATTGAAACAAACAAACGATTCAAAACAAAAAAACTATTATCAAAATCAAATGAATCGAAAGAAATCAATGTAAAATATAGAAGAAAATACATTTCAATTCTTACAAATTTGGGAAATGCATTCAGCTTTGAAATGTGCATTTAAGAGAATTCAAATCAATTCAATCAAAGAATCAAAGAATTACTTGTTTTTGAATTGATTTTCGATTGAATTCTGCTCAGAATTCCATGGTTCTTTTGCAGTGAATTCTGAACTGAAATCAATGATTTCATTGATTCCAATGATTTTTCTTTTGGAAGGTTTACAAAGATTAACAAATTACAATAAAATTAACTATTCGTTGAACATCGATGAACATTATCAAATCAAATCGAATCGATTTGTCATTTGTTCATGTTTTTCCCTGGAAAAAATGAACAAACAAAGACTCAATTGATTTTACAACGAAATAAACAAAACGAAGATAATCGAAAATTAAATCAAATGATTTTTTGATTATTTTATTTGTTTCGTTTCGTTGGTGGATGCATCCAGGGTTGATATTCGCTTGAAGAAGCTCCAGTATATAAGGTTCCGACGATCATTTGCCTCCAAATTGCTTATCGATGCCTATCGATGTCTTGCAAATGGTTCGATGTTTCCGATGTTTTGTCAAAAATCGATCAACGATAGGACAAACCTTGAAGAAAAAACGACGATAAACCAGTGAATCGTTCCACCAATTTGAATTCGATTCGTTTCAATGATTGTTGCCGATGTTTTTCAGCAACGATTAATTCAACAACGATTATTCAACAACAATGATACACACTAATACACAACCAAAAAATCAATGATCAATGATTTGACACTGTATTTTCATGTATTTTTTTTCGTTGAATTTTTAAAGCAAAATTATAATGATAATACAAAAAAAAACAATTGAAATTCAATACACACACATAGATTTACATTGTTTATCATTGATTTATTTATTTATTTTCATCGAAATACATTGAAAATTATCATTGGAAAACATTGAAAAACAATGAAACAATCGAAAGTTTTGAAATTTGAATACAAATGATTTGAATATGATTACAACAGGGAGATCTTACAAGAGATCTTACAGAGCTGATCTCACATAGACAGTAGATTACAGCAGCTGCTGCTGTATTAGTATGTGATGTGCACACACGTATTGATGCATTCTGAATAATTCTGGTTCATTTCATATCGATACATCTTGAATCATTTATTTGTTTGCCCGAAAAGTTCACCACCATAAAATCAATGAGAATCTATGAGAAATTAATTGAAAACTTTGTGGACAAAAGTAGATTATCAACTTATTGACTTTTGAATTTATTCGAAAATTTCCAATTTCATCTTTGAACTGAAACAAATAAAAAAAATGAATAAATTCAAAATTTCAAAGCTTCAAAGTTACAAATTTTTGCCCTTTTGTTCCATAGAAAATATGTGTATTGAAAATTTAAATTTTAAATTGATTGCATTTCGGGTTATTTGTACGAATACAAATACAACATGTATTATCGAATGTATGTAAATGGTTAGAAATAAGCAAATTGAAAATACAAGGGGCCATATGAAGGGGTCCATAAATTATGAATTTTTCATATTCATTTCATCCCCCTATTTAATTCCGATAAAACAAAAACTAGTACATTTCTTCAATGAAATCATGGATAGAATCATGTTTTCTATGGAAAAAACCCCAAGAATATTCTTAAAATTCATATATTCTTAGATTCAAATTTGATTTTATGATATTTTTTGAAAATCAATGATCAAATATGTATAAATTATTTAAATGTTTTGATTAAATAAATAAATATTGATTTAGTTTGTCCAATAAGTTCATGCGGTTTTTTGCTATTGAAATTTAGTGTAAATGCCAAGTTGAAATCCGTCATGACTTTTCGGACAACTCGAATTTGTGTGTGAGGAAATTTGTGATATTTATTTTAATGTGATACAGATTTGTGTGGGAAACATGAATTTTTCAAATAAAAAAAAACAAATTCTTTCCTTTCAAAGAATTTCTCATGTGGTTCATTTGTTTGTTTATTTGTTTTTTCAATTTTTTCTTACATAAATTTTTCAACCATTACTTTTGGTTGACAGTAAACACGAATAAAAATATTAAGTCGATGAATCGAGAATTGAATTTTAATTTTTTGAAAATTTCAAAATTCTTTCTGTTCTTAGATAATCAAAGAATATCCGACGATTTGTATGAGTTCATCGCAAGAATATTTCACTGGAAATATTCACTGGAAACTTTCGGAACTCAAATGAGACTTTGAGAAAGCTTTTCGATGAAATTTCGATGAAAACCTACGTAAATCCAATGGAAAACAAATGAATAATCGAATGTGAAATCAATGAAAATGTTTCATGGATAATTAAATATAATTCACTGATTCATTTTATGAAATAAAATTTGTCACCATATAAATCTAAATCCTAGAAATTCTGGCCAGTTTTCCAACGAACATAGCCATTGAATTTAAATGGAAAATGAATTTTTCCATCAACTCTTTGGTATTTTCATTTTAAATTTCATTTCATTTTCGATATTGTTCCATGATGATTCAGCTGATTATCATTATTCAATCCAATGTTTTATCATTTGTTAATTCAGTGCTAAAAGCCTTCAGTGTTCCTTATTGTTATTGTTATTACCGATTATTTCATTTTTAAGAAAACTAATGAATTTCAAGACATGATTCTTAGTTTGAATATAAATGTGTCTTTTTATATTCATTGAAATGATAATTCTTTGTACGAATTGTAATTTTTGCCCTTTATTTATTTATTTATTTATGAATCATCATCATAAAAAATACATTGCATCCATAGTAAATACATTTAAACATATGGATTTTTATTTTATTTCATTTTTTTTTTGCAGAAAAATTTTATTTGATTTGACTGTCCGAAAAGTAACGTTGCAAAAATCAATTGAAAAACCCACAGAAAATTGCCCAAAACTTTTCGGACAACCAGCGATTTTATTTCATTTTTATTCGGGTTTTTTATTTTAATGCATTTTCTTACATATATTTCTAAGCCATTTTCGCTTTATTTTCAAAAATAATTTTTTTCAAAGATTTTTTTTATTATCTCGCTGATTCATTGAAAGAATTCAATGAGAAATAAAAATTTCGAATCACGTTTCAATTATGATCCGCGTTTGAAAGTGAATGAAAAAACATTATCATTGTTTTGATATTAATGACAAATATAAGGTTGTCCCATAAGTTTTGCCGATTTTCCAATGATTCTCTACGATATAACCGGCAAGAACTTATGGGACAACCTAATATATTAAAAAAAATTTATTCATCATTCGTTGCTTCGGAATCGTCGGGTTTAGTTAGTTGCTTAGTCATTGCCACACATGGACTACCATTGACTTCCATGGACTCTCATAAACTCACTTGGATTTGCAACATGGACTCGAATCGAGGTTCGACTCGTGTTGACTTACTGAAAATTATTTTTTAATGCGTGGGTGGATGGGTGTGTAAGGGTGTGTTTGGGTGTTTTTTATGTATTTTGATCATGTCAATTTCAATGTATTTTACTTGATTTACTTGATTTTGATTTGTTTTCATTTTATATCAATGAATTTTAACAATTACTACACCCTCTACAAAACGCCCACCAAAATTTTAATTAAATTCTAATTTCTCATTAATTAATTAATTATGATTCATAAATGAATTAATTAATTTTTAATTAAATCCAAGCAACAAAAAACCCTTGAAACTTCCGAAAAACCCTTGAAAGCCCTCGATGCATCTGAAGCGCTCGGAAACCCATGTAAAGCCTTGTAAAACCTTTGAAAACCCTTGAAAATTATTTGATTCCATTGAAAAACCTTCGGGTACATCGAAAAACCTCGGGTGCATCGAGTGGAACCCCCAAAAAATGAAAACCTTGAAAATGACTCACATATCAGCTGCCACTAAAGCAAACCAAACCATTGACTACTTACAATCATCAAAGTTGAATTGTATGAATGAATTGAAGATGAAAACCCTCAAAAAATTTCATAAATTTCATTTTCACTTCATTCATTTCAATTCATTTTTTCAAACAAAACGCGATGATAATTTGAAACAATTGAATTGAAAATTCGGGCCAAAAATTAAACAATAATAATGGAATCATTCAAGTGTTATATCATAATAATAACAAGTAATAATAACGACGATAATGATGATCATAATAATAATTAAAGTAATTATCATCATCAACAGTAGTGAATGTTTTCAATTATTATCATTATTATTGCGTTGGTTAACTGCCATTGAAGCCATTCTATTCCATAATTCAATCCACAATCCACCATCAACATTCAATTCAATTCACCATTGTTTGATTGTGTCATTGTTTTCGTTGTTGTTGTTTCATTGTTTTTGTTGTTGTTTCATAGGAAATATCATTGATTGTACACAGTGAAATATGAATCAAACTGAAACAATTGAGCCAACAATGATGATCATTGAAAACGTTCGAATCAATGGCAATGAATGATGGTAATGTTGATGATGACGATGGTGGTGGCGTATGGATGCGAAAATTGAATTAGATTTAATTAAATGTCTTTGTCATCATCATCATTGTCGATTGTTGTTGATGTTCATAATTAAAAAAATAAATCATTATTCGAAAATTAATCAAAAGAGCTCGAAACGAGTCGAAATCAACAATGGTAATTGATGATGGTATACACTTGACAAAAGTACCGAAGAAGAAAAAACTTTGAAATATGAAATTGATTATGATGATGGTACTTGATGATGCTTTACCATGATGTTTAAATCGAATGATAATTAATCATGTTCATCGATTCATTTCCGTGCGTCATTCATTAATTATTTTCGGTGATACCGTCACGATTATTGGACAAAATCTTTGGCCAAATTTCGGCGGTATTTCTGTGGCCATACTTCGGTTGGCCATCGATTCGAAATTAAAATGTTCGAATCCATAAATCATTATTTTTAAAATGCCCAAAAGGCATTTCGCTTGCTTGCAAAGGACACACGCTTTGAATTGGACACTTTGAAACGATATTGTCGATTCAAACCATTTTCAATCGACTGAAATTATTATTAATAATAATAATTTCAAAATGATGGTCGTATGGTGTTTGATGAAAGAACCGGAATTCAGGGCTTTCAAATACATCGAAATTCTTCTCAATTCTCAATGGATATTAATTATGATTGGAAATATTTCTATTTGAAAAAGTATTCCAAAAACATTCCAACATTCAAAATGAATGAAAAATGTTTCCGGTTTTTGTGGTTTGTAGTATATTTCTACGGCCACAACAACCGAAATGTTTCGGAGAAAATTCACGAACATTAACCAAGCAATATACATCATCAGTTCTTCGAAGAACATGATCGGAAATCGTAACACAATTTTTCACACACAAGATTCTTTCAAGATTTGTTCATTCAATTTCTTTTTGTAAATTTCTTAATTTTAAATATATTTTCAATGAATAAATTGTACCTACATTATCTATTTACACCAATTTTATAATATTTTGTACCGAATAATAATAATAATAATAATATTGATAATTCATTATACAATCATTCACAATTTACAATCATATATATTCATAATATTCATTGAAATTTGTAATTTATTTCAGAAAAAAATTAAATCGTCATTCATTCAATGATTCATTGATTCATACATTCATTCGTTCACTGATTCAGTTATTCATTCGTTTATTCATTCACTGATTCAGTTATTCATTCATTCAATGATTCATTCAATGATTCATCAAATGAATTTATCTAAATTGTACCCACACAATTTTCGAATCTAATTCAAATGATATTTGATAAAGAATATTCCGATTGAATTTTTTAAAATTTCAAAATGAATTTTCCACAAATTTTCCAACAAATTATTTCGATTCAATTGGCTTCATTAACACACGCACACACACACACACACGCACTCAATGATCATCATCATCATCGCCATTATCATTTGTTTGATATGTTCAATTCGTTCATTTCACATGATTTAGCATGAAAAACCAGAATATTCTTCAAGGGTATTCTGGTGAATATTTCTGGTGAATGAATATTCACGAACCCGATTCACAGAACATTCAGAATGAATATATGTATCATGCTATTAGCATTATTATTCGATATGAACAAATTTGAATCGGTATTGTGAACATATGATAAATTTCAATTTGAATAAATGAATGTTCAGGCAAAATATATGAGACTGATTGATAAAACATTGAACAAATTGTACATAATAGCAGCAATGATAATGATGATGATGATGATACAATTAAATTGAATTTGAATTCAAAATTTGAATTGAAATTGAATCAATTGAATCAATTGAAACAAACGAAAATGTTGAAATTTCAAACATACATTGAATTGAATTGATACATTTGAATTTTGTAATTGAAATTATTGTAATAATTTGAATACAAAATTGAATGTATGAATTGAATAGACAAATTAATTCTGAAATGAATCGTAATTTCAAATTGAATAGAATCGTATTTAGGAGAAATTTTTAAAAAATTTTTAAATTTAAAATTTTACCAATGAAATCAAATGAAATGAATTCATTAATTCAATTTGGTTTGTTGAGAATAATGTTTTGAATTAAATTTTAAAATTTTTACCCTTTTACTTTCAATGATTAACAATACCATTGGTATTCTGGCTATTCTGATTGAGTTCTGGTTCTGTTCGATTCCGGCTTAAGTACTCGTGTTTCAAAGTGTTTTTCAAAGGATTCAGGCAAATGAATTCTGCAAAGGATTCTTCTTCTGGCCGATTGTTCCTTGGATTTTGAATCCGAAATTTGAATTCAAATTCAATTTTAGTTCAACTTGTATTTCATTCTCATCATCATATTCAGAATTGAATGAATGATGGTGATGGAACCCATAGAAAACCCATGTAGAAAATCTATAGAAATCTTCCATTCCATCATTTACACAATTTACGCATACCGAACAAACATTCATAACAATTTGTGGTTTATTGCTTCATTCATTCATTCATTCATTGTTTATTCCATTGCCATTGTCATTCATTTTCAATTCAAGCAAACACACACATACACAAATACTCACTATTATAATGATTTACAAATGATTTAATTTTTTTTTTCAATGAATGAATTGAATTTCATTGAATTTGAATTTTCATTTCATTCATTTGTTCTTTGGTTCTCGTTATTCTCGTTGGTGCATTTGGATATCTGGTGCGTGTATTTTGATTCAATTCATTTCATATTTATTTGCATATTCGGTCTATTATTTATTTACATATTTTTCTCTGTATGTTTTGAAAATATTTACATACACACATATTTTTTACCATTAGTTACCATATTCAACTGATTTTTCTTTCGGAAAAATTTCGCTTATATTTTTTTTGGGGGGATTGTCCCATAAGTTCTTGCCGTTTTTTAAATTTATTTCAATTTGAAAAATGGCAAGAACTTATGGGACAACCTAATATTATAAATGAATAATATTCAATGGCTTGAATATTCTTGCCCGAATAATTCAATGGTGATTCGCTTGGTGATTGTTGATGATTGTTTATGGAAAATGTAAATCAAGGATACAATTTTGTTTGAATTTCTTATATATTTCCAAACAATACTAAACAACCAACAAAACAAACGATTATTTCTTGAATATTATGAATTCTTATTCATTTTTTTTGTTGATTTTAATATTGATTCATCATAATAATAATGGCAATGATAATTTACAATTCTGAATCTTAAATTATGATTGTTGTTGTCGCCGTCGTTGTTATTGAACAATATCGCCTGATGAATGAATGTATGAATTTTGAAATTTCATAATTTCCAGAATTTCATAATTTCATTTGATTTCAAAATATGATTCATTATTTCTTAGTGTGTGTTTATGTGAATAATGTGTGACTATGAATAATCAACACACACACAAAGAATTGATCGATAATAGTAGTCATAATAATAATAATAATGAAAATTTTGACATAATTCTGTTTTATTACTGATTACGATTCCGGTTTCTTTTGATGGCCCATACATTGAATCATACATTACATTGAATCGTATATTCGGAGAATATTATTCATTCAAAATATGTCTCTTTCGTATCTTTATATGTGAATGTTTGTATCTGTGTTTGCTTGTATTTCCGTTTCAAATTTATCATTTCGAATGTCTTATGATTCTTACTTACATTTGATTATGTGTCTATGAACATTTGAAAAACTTGGAAAAAATGTTTTCAATGTTTTTCAAATGTTTAATACATTTCTAAAATCAATTTCAAATATAGATACAATGATTCTGACAATATGAATTCATATTGAACAATAAATCAAAGAATTTTTGAATGAAAAAATTTCATTTCATTCCGGTATTGAAAAGTAAATGAATTGAAAAATTCAATTCAATTTTATCATTGAAGTTTCATTAATTTTCAATGAATTTTTTTGTAGATGAATCAAAATTCATTCATTGAATTTACTATCATTTGTCATCGAAAATTTGTTCACTTTCTTCGACTTATTGAATCATTGAAAGAGTTTTGGACAAATCTCGAATCTGAAATACTTCTATGAACCTTTCAAATAATTTTCAAAGGTCATTTTAGTTCGGAATAAAAATATGATTTTTATTGGTTCATTCTTCAAAATGCTCGATGTTTAATGATTTTCAATTCGTATTTCGTTCATTTTTAATTTGACTTTTTTCTTCGATTCTGTTACACGAAATTGAAGAATTCATAGAATCAAAGAAAATCCTAAGAAAAAAATGGAAATCTTCGATTATTGATGATTGAATTATTGATCGAACATAGATCTGTATGGTATGGATGCATCGAATGGATATGTTTGCGAACATATTGTGTGCTTACATGTGTGTTTGTATGAGAAAAAATAACATTGACTTACCATTCAAACAATATCGATTCAAATGTTTGATTTCAAACAATGAAAAAATGCATCGGGTTGTCCGAAAAGTTTTTGAGAATTTTCTATGGGCGTTTCATGTTAAATTCAAACAAAACTTTTCGGACAAGCCAATACACATTGAAAATATGTGCAAGTCTAAATTCCAATCCAAATGTAATTGATGAATTTTTTATTTTATTTTTTATATCGATTCCAATCGACAAACAAACCTACATACAAATATACAAATCAATTGTATTCAATATAATTCAAACGAAAGTAAAAAAAAGTATTCTAAAATCAATTAATTATCAATCGTAATGAATTAATACAAACATAATAATAATAAACATTTGACAATGTTTGAATTGAATTTGACAATTGTCGATACAAATACATACATGGACCATATGAATGAATATATGTGGATCCACATATGGACACACGGGCACTTGGAAACACATGGACACCAGGAAACATCGAGACACTGCGAAATACCAGGACATACCATGACTCACTGGAAACAATGGAAAACGCGAGAAATGCATGGAAAAATGGTGGAACACGGGAAACATGGAAAATTGAAAAACATCTAAAAACATTTTGTTCCATACAAACATCAAGCAGCAACAACAACTTTCAAAGCTCTGCTGCAACAATACTGTTCAATTACATCTTGATCATTGAATCAATTCGTATCAATTGGAATACGTAACTTTGTCCAATACTAAAAACAATAATATCGAATAATTTTTTTCAAGGAAAAACTTAATCAATCATTGTTCAATCAATTTTTTTTGGGGTCCAAAAAAAAAGTTATGATGGTGATCGTAGTTTGATGGTAGTTAGTGATTGTGTGTTTAAATGTGCAGTGATCTGATCGAACCATCTGAAAATGAATGAATAAAAAATGATCTTTCGAATCGCCGAACAACTTCGCCACGGAAAAACAATTGATTTTCGATGATTTTCAATTTGAAATATTTTACCGATCGACGAAGATAAAGTTTTTAAGTTTTTACTTGGTGAAATATGCTTCGGTGAATCAGTTGGTGAATCAACGGAAAATCAGTTAAGTTCGGTGAAACAATCTAATTTACAAGTTTTTAAAGTGTTATTTGGCTGAATTGGCTGATTCGGAGTGATGATGGTTTGGTTGTTGATGCTTGTCGTCGTTTAGCAAAGTTTCTATTGAATTTTTTGATTAAATTTTGATTCGACTTTCGGTCGATTCTTCTTTGGCCAAAATTGCCCGTCTTTTTCTTTGGCAATTCTTTGGAAATTTTGTTTTTTTGAAAACTTTTTACCGAATTCCCGGTAAAAGTTTTTCGCGAGAATCAGTGTTTTCTCAGAGAGGGGATTGAGGGAAAGATGGGAAATTTCAAGAAAATCATATTTTTTTCCTTAATTTTGAAAATTGAAAACTTTTCCCGCCTTCAGAGACTGTATTTCGTTGATCAATATATCATCAATATAACATAAGCGTTAAGAATGGACATTTTATTGATGTTTCTTCAATATGAGGATGAGGGATGGAAGCAAATAAAATTTTGATCAATTTTTCATATTTTATGATTTATTGGAAATTGTTTTTTCAGTTTTTTTTGCCGCGAAAATTTTTGAAAAATTTTAAAATTTGAAAATTCTAAAATAGATCAAAGTGCTGCCATCTGTCGGCCAAAAGTTTTTTTTTTTTACAAAATTTTTTACAAACCTCTATGCCTTATTCTAATAGAGGTATAACAAAAAATAAACTAACAAATCAATAATCAAATACAAAGAAAATAAATACAAAAACATTACAAATTTACAAAGATTATTTTCATGAGTTCTTGCAATGCAATCAGATTGGATTGACTGATCTGAACATTGTTCACCGATTGCGAGTCCAGTCCGACCCGGTGTCGATCCAGGGCGAACCTTGGACATTCCCCCAGCAAATGGAACACCGTCTGCCGAGGGTGTCCGCAGAAACACTCCGGCGAATCTGTCAAACCGAGTCGATACAGATAAAATTTAAATTTTCCATGCTCGGTAAGAAATTGAGTTTTGATGAAACATGGAACCAAATTTATCATCAAGCGGTCGTAGATCGATGGAAAGAATTTTTTTGTAACTAGTGCTGTTGAACTAGTATTCCAACGCATATTCCATTTGTAAAACGAGATATTTTTCAATATTGACTTAGCGAATGACAATGGACTATAATTGTACGAAATAAAATCAGCCGTCGTGGCCAATTTCGCCATTTGGTCAGCCAATTCGTTACCAATAATTCCGGTGTGTGCTGGAATCCATTTAAAGCATACATGACCGAATTCAATCAGGGTTCGAATTTCATGTATTAACTTATCGCCATTTTGAAAAGAAGCACAAGCTTGCAAGGCAGAGTGTGAGTCGGTCAAAATCTTGGCAGAAGCCTTCCGACCATTAATCCATTTTATTGATTGTAGAATAGCAAATAATTCGGCTTGGTATACCGAGCACGAATCATGGAGCCTGAATTTCAATATTGCTACCGGTTCGTTAACATTTGATTCGAAAATCACAGCTGCACACCCAACACGTCCATTTAACTTCGAGCCATCAGTGTATGCATAATATTTGTGATAATTTTGACAATCATTTTCGGTGGAATCGATAAATTTAAATGATTTTGATGGATGAAAGTAATTTGAACAATGTAATTGTAATTGAAATGGTACGTTGAAATGATCAACTTTTAATTCATGTTTGACTCTATACATGTCTACAAGATAAGATATTCTTAAATCAATCGGCAAAACATTGGCGATGACAAGCGCTGCATCCAAAGACACAGTTCTGTACCCTTTGATCATAGAAACAATAAACATTCTTTGTAGTGAAAAAATGAATAGCTTCCATTTTTTCTTATTCAACACGCAATGCCACACCTGACATGCATATGTGATCAGAGGCTCAATAGCACCTAGATAAATCATTTTCAAAACTTCTGAACTCAGACCCCAATTAGAACCAAATTTCTTCCTAAGAGCGTTGTAGATAGATATAGCCTTTGATCGAACGTACAACAAATGATCGTTCCATAATAACTTAGAGTCAATAATAATTCCCAAATATTTGATTTTCTTCTGAAAAACAATCGTTTTTCCATTTAGGTAGATAATCGGATAATTCAATACCCGTTTACGTGTTACAATCATCGCTGTCGTTTTTGCAGAGTTGAACGAAATATAATTTTGTAGGCACCAATCATTCAGAGATTTCAGAACAAACGAAACAAGACGCACACAGGTGTCCAAATAGTCGGCCAAAAGTGTTCAACTTTAGATTTTAAATTTTTTTCGATTTTTCGCTTTGCCAATGATCAAAGATGATCAAAATTTAATCAAAATTCAATCAATCAATTTAATCCTCATCATTTTTTTGGGTTGATCATTCTTCGATCATCGATTCAACTGAATTCAATGATTTACCTATTCATTGATTCAAAGGTACCTTTGTGTAATCATCAAGCTCACAAATGATTGATTATCATTATTATTATTATCATGGTCAGATATTCATTTTCTTCACGAAGAAAATTAATTTTTAATATTTCATTTGAAAAGGTTTTTTTTTCAATTTCGGTTCGAACAATGTAAACATTTTTTGATTAATCATTGATCGAATTATAATAATAAGAATGGTTATATTGGTTAGATTGCAATTTGAAAATTATGATTCTTGTCAAAAGAATTTTTTTTCAATTTCGAAATTATTACAATATGGCCATATTCGGCCAAATATATATCTTTAGCCATTCATCGAGCTTGAACATATCAAAACAAACATTCAATTCATTCATTCATTTATTGTTTGAATCATTTTCAATTATTTTTTGGAATTTCGATTACGGGTAAGAACAAATTGGAAGAAAATTGTTACAAATGAAAACAAATTACAAATAATCGTAATT